>JAGIQG010000020.1:51741092-52055718 GCA_024679065.1 Sphyrna mokarran | reverse complement strand
GAGGGAATAAAAAAAGTGACAGGCAGGGAAACTAAAGAGAAAAATTCAGTCATGGCTGGAGAGAAAAATAGTGGGAGAGAGACAATGTTTTAATACATGGAGCATTTACAATAAAGTGGATGAACTAATCTCACAGATTGCTGTAAACGGGTATGATATAATTGGGATTACAGGGTGACATGGCTGCCAGGATGGGAATTAAATAGAACATAGAACATAGAACATAGAACATTACAGCACAGAACAGGCCCTTCGGCCTTCGATGTTGTGCCGACCAAAATAAAAAGCAATGCCCCTCCAAACTAAACCATTCCCTTCTCTTCCATATACTTATCAATTAACCTCTTAAACGCCACCAAACTTGGCGCATCTCAACAGCTGCAGGCAGGGCATTCCACTCCCTAATCACTCTTTGAGTAAAGAACCTACCTCTGATATCCGTCCTATAACTCATACACCTTAATTTACAGCTGTGTCCCCTCGTGCTAGCTTTCTCCATCCTAGGAAAAAGGCTATCACTGTCCACCCTATCTAAACCTCTAATCATCTTATATGCTTCAATAAGATCCCTCTTAGCCGCCTCCTTTCTAACGAAAACAACCTCAAATCCTTCAACCTCTCTTCATAGGACCTGCCCTCCATACCAGGCAACATCCTGGTAAACCTCCTCTGTACCCTCTCCAATGCCTCCACATCTTTCTTATAATGTGGCGGACCAGAACTGCACACAATACTCCAAGTGCGGCCGCACTAGAGTTTTGTACAGTTGCAACATGATGCTGCGGCTCCTAAATTCAATCCCCCTACCAATAAAAGCTAAGACTCCATATGCCTTCTTAACAACTTTATCCACTTGACTGCCTACTTTCAGGGATCTATTGACACATACACCAAGATCCTTCTGTTCCTCAACACTATTAAGAATCCTACCTTAGCCCTATACTCTACACATTTATTGTTCCTGCCAAAGTGCATTACCTCACACTTTTCCACATTAAACTCCATTTGCCACCTCTCGGCCCAGCTCTGCAATTGTCCAAGTCACTCTGTAAACTATAACACCCCTCATTCACTATTACCACTCCACCGACTTTAGTGTCATCTGCAAATTTACTAATCATCCCTCAATACCCTCATCCAGATCATTTATAAAAATTACAAACAGCAGGGGCCCCAAAACAGACCCCTGAGGCACACCACTTGTCACCGAACTCCACGATGAATATCTCCCATCAACCACCAACCCTCTGTCTTCTATCTGCCAGCCAATTCCTAATCAATTAGCTAAATCACCCTCTATTCCACACATCTGCATTTTCTGTAGAAGTCTTCCATGGGCCACCTTATCAAACGCCTTACTAAAGTCCATATATACTACATCAACCGCCTTACCCCCATCCACCTCTCTGGTCACTTTCTCAAAAAACTCAATGAGGTTAGTAAGGCATGACCTACCCTTCACGAAACCATGCTGACTATCCCCAATCAATTCATTTCTCTCTAAATAACTATAAATCCTATCCCTAATAATTCTCTCCAATACCTTGCCCACAACAGAAGTAAGACTCACTGGCCTATAATTCCCTGGAAGGTCTCTCTTCCCCTTCTTAAACAATGGGACCACATTCGCTATCCTCCAGTCCTCCGGAACCACACCCGTAACCAACGAGGACCTGAAGATCAGAGCCAGAGGCTCTGCAATCTCCTCTCTTGCCTCCCAGAGAATCCTAGGGTAAATCCCGTCCGGCCCAGGGGACTTATCCAACTTCAAACCCTCGAGAATTTCTAGCACATCCTCCCTATCTACTACAATACTTCCCAATTTGCAACCCTGTACCTCAGTGTTCTCCATAGCTACATTTCCAGCACTCTGCGTGAATACCGAAGAGAAATATTTATTCAGTGCCTCACCAATCTCTTCAGGCTCCACGCACAACTTCCCACTGCTGTCTATGACTGGCCCTAATCTTGCCCTAACCAATCTTCTATTCTTAACATATCGAAAGAAAGCTTTAGGATTCTCCTTAATCCTATCAGCCAACATCTTCTCGTGTCCCCTCTTAGCTCTCCTCAATTCACTTTTTAGCTCCTTCCTGGCTAATCTATAGCTATCCATTGCACTAACTGAGCCTTCAAGCCTCATCCTGACATAAGCCTCCTTTTTCTTCTTAACCAGCAAATCAACTTTTTTCGTACACCAAGGCTCTCTTACTCGACCATTTCCTCCCTGCCTGACAGGGACATACTTATCAAGGACTCGCAGCAGCTGCTCCTTGAATAAGCACCACATTCCAGATGTTCCCAGTCCCTGTAGTTTCCTAGTCCAATCTATGCACCCTAATTCTCTCCTGATGGCCTCATAATTACCCTTCCCCAGCTATAACTACTGCCCCCAGCTTCATGCCTATCCCTATCCATCACTAAGGTGAACGTAACCGAATTGTGGTCACTATCACCAAAATGTTCACTAACTTCCAAGCCTAACACCTGGTCTGGCTCATTGCCCAGCACCAAATCCAATGTAGCCTCACCTCTAGTTGGCCTATCTACATACTGAGTCAAAAAACCTTCCTGCACACTCTGTACGAAAACTGACCCCTCTAACGAGCTAGAGCTATAGCTATTCCAATCAATATTAGCAAAGTTAAAGTCCCCCATAACAATTACCCTATTACTTTCACTCCTAATCAGGATCGACTTTGCAATCCTTTCCTCTACCTCTCTAGAACTTTTAGGAGGTCTATAAAAGACTCCCAACAGGGTGACCTCTCCTCTCCTGTTTCTAATCTCAGCCCATACTACCTCAACAGACAAGTCCTCATCAAACTTCTTTTCTATCACTGTGATACAGTCTTTGACCAATAATGCCACTCCTCCCCCCCTTCTACCTCCTTCTCTACTCCGACTAAAGCATTTGTACCCCGGAACCTGCAACATCCATTCCTGTCCCTGCTCTACCCAAGTCTCTGAAATGGCCACAACATCGAAGTTCTAGGTACTGGTCCAAGCTGCAAGTTCCTCCCCCTTATTGCGAATACTCCTTGCATTAAAGTATACGCATTTCAAACCATGCCCCACCCCACCCGTACGCCACTGTGTTTTACAACTCTCTTCTATAACCCCCTTACTCTCATCCCTCTCAGCACCCCAACTACTTAGGATCCCACCCCCCCCCGAATCAGTTTAAAGCCCCCATCATAGCCTTAGCAAATTTTCCCCCCAAGATATTAGTCCCCCTCTGGTTCAAGTGTAGACCATCTCTCTTGAAGAGGTCCCACCTATCCCAGAATGAGTCCCAATTGTTAAGGAACCTGAACCCCTCCCTCCTGCACCATCCACGCAGCCATGAGTTCAAACTTTCCCTTTCTCTGTTCTTCTCTAAACTATCCCTTGGCACAGGCAAGAGTCCAAAGATAACCACTCTGCCTGTTATGGACCTAAGCTTCCACCCTAACTCCATAAATTTCTGTTTAATATCCCCTTCCCTTGTCCTACCTACATCATGTGTCCCCACATGAACTATGACTGTCACTCCAATATTCAAAAAGGGAGGTAGACAGAAAACAGGGAATTATACACCCATCAGCTTAACATCAGTAGTGTGGAAAATTCTCAAATCCATTATCAAGGATGTTATAGCAGAGCGTTTAGAAAGCAGTGGCAGGATCAGATAGAGTCAGCATGGATTTATAAAGGGGAAATCATGGTTGATAAATCTAGTGGAAATCTTTGAAGATTTAACTAGTGGAGTTGACAAGGGGGAGCCAGTTGATGTGGTATATTTGGACTTTCAGAAAGTCTTTGACAAAGTCCCTCACGAAAGATTATTGTGCAAGATTGAAGCACATGAGGTTAGAGGAAGTGCCTTGAGATGGATAGAAAACTGGTTGGCAGAGACGAAACAAAGAGTAGGAATTAATGGGGCTTTTCAAATTGATAGACAGTAACTGGTGGGGGTGCCACAGGGTCGGTGCTGGGACCAATTAATACATATTAATAATTTGGATGAGGGAATAAAATGTAACATCTCAAAGTTGGCAGATGATCCCAAGTTGGGTGGGAGGGTGAACTGTCTTGTGGATGCAGAGATCCTTCAGAATGATCGGGACAGGTTGGGTGAGTGGGCAAATCAATGGTAGATGCCGTATAATTGGGATAAATGTGAAGTTATTCACTTTGGAATAAAAACACGGTTGGCTGTAAATTAGGAGGGGGGAGTGCGAAGCTGCTTCTGACTGTCCTTGCACCAGACACTGAAGGTAAGCATGTAGGTGCTTCAGGCAGTAATGAAGGCAAATGGTAAATGGGCCTTCATTGTGAGAGGTTTTGGGTGTCTGTGTAAAAAGCAAAAGGGTAGCCAGGGAGAGGATTGGCCCACTCAAGGATAAGGAAGGGAATTTATGTGTGGAGCCAGAGGAAATGGGCAAGAAATGAAATGAGTACTTTGCATCAGTATTTACCAAAGAGAAAGACTTAGACTTAGAATCAAAGAGGTTTACAGCATGGAAACAGACCCTTCAGCCCAACTTGCCCATGCCACCCTTTTTTTTAAGACCCCTAAACTAATCCCAATTGCCCGCATTTGGCCCATATCTCTCTATACCCATTGTACCCATGTAACTTTCTAAATGCTTTTTAAAAGACAAAATTATACCCATGTCCATGAATACCTCCAGCAGCTTGTTCCAGACACTCACCACCCTCTGTGTGAAAAAAATTTCTCCTCTGAACACTTTTGTATCTCTCCCCTCTTCTTAAACCGATGCCCTCTAATTTTAGACTCCTCTACTTTTGGGAAAAGATATTGATTATCTCGCTGATCTGTGCCCCCTCATTATTTTATAGATCTCTATAAGATCACCCCTCAGCCTCCTACACTCCAGAGAAAAAAGTCCCAGTCTATTCAGCCTCTCCTTATAACTCAAACCATCAAGTCCCGGTAGCATCCTAGTAAATCTTTTCTGCACTCTTTCTAGTTTAATAATATCCTTTCTATAATAGGGTGACCAGAATTGCACACAATATTTCAAGTGTGACCTTACCAATATCTTGTACAACTTCAACAAGATGTCCCAACTCCTGTGTTCAATGTTCTGACCGATGAAACCAAGCTTGCCTAATGCCTTCTTCACCACTCTGTCCACCTGTGACTCTACTTTCAAGGAATTATGAACATATATCTCTAGATATCTCTGTTCTGTAACTCTCCCCAAAGATCTACCATTAACTGCGTAAGTCCTGCCCTGGTTCAATCTACCAAAATGCATCAGCTCACATTTATCTAAATTAAACTCCATTTGCCATTCATCAGCCCACTGGCCCAATTGATCAAGATCCTGTTGCAATTAGAGATAATTTTCTTCACTGTCCACTATGCCACCAATCTTGGTGTTGTCTGCAAATTTACTAACCATACCTCTTATATTCTCATCCAAATCATTAATAATATAAATGACAAATAACAGTGGGCCCAGCACTGATCCCTGAGGCACACCACTGGTCATAGGCCTCCAGTTTGAAAAATAACTCTCTACAATCACCTCTGGCTTCTACCAAGAAGCCAAATTTATATCCATTTAGATACCTCACCCTGGATCCCTTGAGATTCAACTTTATGCAACAATCTACCATGCGGTACCTTGTCAAAGGCCTTGCCACTGCCCTACCCTCATCAATCATCTTCATCACTTCCTCAAAAAAACTCCATCAAGTTAGTGAGACACGACCTCCCCCTCACAAAACCATGTTGCCTCTCACTAATACATCCACTTATTTCCAAGTGGGAATAAATCCTAACTCAAAGAACCATCTCCAATAATTTCCCTCCCACTGATGTAAGGCTCACTGGCCTGTAATTACCTGGATTATTCTTGCTGTCCTGCTTAAACAAAGGAACAACACTGGTTATTCTCCAATCCTCTGGGACCTCTCCTGTAGCCAGTGAGGATACAAGGATTTCTCTCAAGGCCCCAGCAATTTCCTCCCTTGCCTCTCTCAGTATTCTGGGGTATATCCCATCAGGCCCTTTGGGCTTGTCTATCTTAATGTTTCTCAAAAACCCCAATACCTCCTCCTTTTCAATCTCAACACGAATCAAACTTTTTACACATCCTTTCCCAAACTCATCATGCACCAATCCTGATTAGGGACAGTCAGCATGGCTTTGAGGTGGAAAATCATTAATCATTAATCATAAATTTAATTGAATTTTTGAAGGGGTAACCAAGAAGGTAGATGAGGGCAGTGCAGTGGATGTTGTCTACATGGACATCAGTAAGGTCTTTGACAAGATCCCTCATGGCAGACTGGTGCAGAAGTTGTATGGGATCAGAGGTGAGCTGGCAAGATGGATACAAAACTCGCTCGGTCAAAGAAGACAGAGGAGAACAGTGGAAGGGTGCATTTCTGAATGGAGGGCTGTGACAAGTGGTGTTCCTCAGGATCGGTGCTGGGATCTTTGCTGTCTGTAATATATATAAATGATTTGGAGGAAAGTGTAACTGGATTGATTAGTAAGCTTGCAGACAACACAAAGGTTGGTGGATTTGGCCATGCTAAAAATTGCCCTTAGTGTCCTGAAATGTGTGGTAGAGGGATTAGTGGGTAAATGTGTGGGAGTAAGGGGGTAGGGCCTGGGTAGGATTGTGGTCGGTACAGACTTGATGGGCCAAATGACCTCTTTCTGTCCTATAGGGATTCTATGATTTCATTTGGCATCAATGACGAGTAGGGTTCCATAGGGATCTGTGCTGGGACCCCAACTGTCTACATTCTATATGAATGATTTGGAAGAGGGAACTGAATGTATTATCTCCAAATTTGTATATGATACAAAGTTGAGTAGGAGGGTGAGCTATGAGGAGGATGCAGAGATGCTTCAGCATGATTCGGACAGGCTGAGTGGTGGGTATCTGCATGTCAAATGCAATATAATGTGGAGAAATGTGAGGTTATCCATTTTGGTAGCAATAATAGGAAGACAGGGTAAACGTAGGACTCTAGAGAGTGCAGATGAACGGAGGGATCTGGGAATACAGGTACAGAATTCCCTAAAAGTGACATCACGGGTGGATAGGGTCATAAAAAGTGCTTTTGGTGCATTGGCCCTTATAAATCGGAATATCGAGTTTACAAGTTGGAATGTTATGGTAAGGCATTGGTGAGGCTGAATTTAGAGTATTGTGTACAGTTTTGGTCACCTCGTTACAGGAAGGATGTAAATAAGGTCGAAAGAGTGCAGAGAAGGTTCACAAGGATGTTGCCGGGACTTGAGAAGCTGAGTTACAAAGAGACATTGAATAAGTTAGGACTTTATTCCCTGGAGTGTAGAAGAATGAGGAGAGATTTGATAGAGGTGTATAAGATTTTGATGGGTATCGATAGAGTGAATGAAAGCAGGCTTATTCCACTGAGGCTCAGGGAGAAAAAAAAACCTGAGGGCATGGGTTAAGGGTGAAAGGAGAGAAGTTTAAAGGGAATATTAGTGGGGAGCTTCTTCACACAGAGAGTGGTGAGAGTGTGGAATGAGCTGCCGGATAATGTGGTAAATGTGGGGTCACTTTTAACATTTAAGAAAAACTTGGACAGGTTCATGGATGAGAGGGGTATGGAGGGATATGGTTCAGGTGCAGGTCAGTGGGACTAGGCAAAAAATGGTTCGGCACAGACAAGAAGGGCCAAAAGGCCTGTTTCTCTGATGTAATTTTCTTATGGTTCTATAATACTTGAATGGCTGATTGCTGGGATGGCAGATCTGTCATTATGAGGAGAAACTAACTAAATCAATTCAGATTCTATTCACTTGAGTTTAGAACAGAGAAGGGATCTGATAGAAACTTATATAATTCTAACAGGGTTAGACAGGGTAGATTCAGAAAGAATGTTCCTGATGGTGGGGAAGTCCAGGACTAGGGGTTATAGTTTGTGGATAAGGGGTAAACCTTTTAGAACTGAGGAGAGGAGAAATTTCAGAAATGAGGTGGGGGTGGTGAATGTGTGGAATTTACTCCCACAGAATGTAGTGGAGGTCAAAACATGCAATTTCAAGAAGGAATTAGATATAGCTCTTGGAGCTAAAGGGATTGAGGGATATAGTGAGAGGGGGGATCAGAACATTGAATTTGATGATCAGCCATGAATGGTGGAGCAGGCCTGAAGGGCTGAATGGCCTCCTCCTGCTTCTCGTTTCTGTTTTTCTGAGCATTCACCAGCTGCTGGAAGATGAAAAATAAGAAATGATCCTTCTGCCTCTGCACTAAAATCCCAAATGAACACCCACTGCCTGGAGTCCTTTCCTTTCTACCCTTTGTACAGTTGGGAAATCTGATTATTCTTTCAAAGAGCTGATGACTCACATCACACTGTAACTGGCTGTGAGTCACCAGTTTCCTATTACACTCATTAACATTTATTCAGCTGCCCAATTGGGAGATAATTGTCACTGCCAGACAAAATCTGTTAAACTTGCTCTTTAACTAGTATGTTCAGTCAGAGTCAGCTTATTGTTCTAATTTAAACATGCCCTAAGGTTTTCTGTACTGTGAGAGAACTCATGATGTGGAGATGCTGGTGTTGGACCGGGGTAAACACAGTAAGAAGTCTGACAACATCAGGTTTAAGTCCAATTTATTAGTAGTAAACTCGCATGTTTTTGGGATTTGTCCCTTTGTCAGGCGAATGGAGAGTTCTCAATTCACATTCTAATCAGTAATCCGTAAACTGTCTGTGCTGTTATATGCTCTGTCTGAGGCCAGAACTCTCCATTCACCTGACAAAGGGACAAACCCCGAAAGCTTGTGAGTTTATTATCAAATAAATCGGTTGGACTGAAACGTGGTGTTGTCAGACTTCTTACAGTGAGAGAACCACGGCCAGAAATCAAGTAGAACACTTCAAACTCGTGTTCAAGGAGAGCCTGACATGAAGATAGTTCCTCTGAAATGAATCATCCTCTCTGCACTTCCAGCTAAAGATCGCTACAAATACTTTAGCCTTATTTTTTGCTGATGTGCTCTGGGAGGGGGGGGGGGGGGGGTATATTTGTGGAGCTGCTTCTTCCAGTGAATTTTTTAATTGTCCATCACTATTCACAGCTAGATGTGGAAGGACTGCAGAGCTTCGATCTAACCCCTTGTTGATGGGATTACTTAGTTCAGTCTATCATTTGATTTAATGTTTATTTCTGACAAAGTTCCTTCAGAACCTAAATACAACTTTTATAATTGGTTTTAACGGGAAAATCTGATTCACTTTAAATTGTTCCAGCGAAAGTTACACTTTACAGGAGCACAATTCCTTTAAGTGTAAATGTAGCTGATGGTCGGTGTTAGACACTGCGTATAAACAGATGGGATAAATGTTCTATTGCAGTTGTGAAACCTCCAATTAAATCAGACTTGAAACTTGAAACTGAAATTGTATTAATTGCCACATTTCTCATTGGACAGAGAGTACAGACCGAAAGGTAACATAACCTTCAATGAGAATTACACTGTTTCATACCGCGTCTATCGCCAATTCCACTTCTGTCCTGAACGCTCAGTCGGTAATGAGAGTGATGAGCTGGTTTTACCCAACATGCTTGCTCTGGTAGGTATCAGTAAAGGCCACTTGTAAAAGCTTCAAACTGTCTGGTGTAAATGTGGATTCTGCAGTTAACAAATCACAATAACTTTACACGTGCTGCTACTGCAGTATCCCAGCTTCCTTTGCCTCTCTGGAATCCCCTCGCCCTCTCATTCCCATTCTGTTTTCCTCAATTCCTTCACTTCCCCATCTTTATCTCCGGGGAAACAGCTACAAACTATTCTGCATCGAGGCCCAAATTCAGGCAGCATTGAATAGGCCGGGAGCAGAACAGCCCACCTGAAATTCTGGGTGAAGAGCTGCAGAATGTCACTTTATTTCCGATGCCTGACGCAGTGAGACAGTGGCCTAGAGGTATTGTCACTGGATTGGTAGTCCAGAAAGCAGAATCTGGGGACTTGGGTTCAAATCCCACTGCGGCAGATGGTGAAATTTAAATTCAATAAAAATTAGGAATCTATTGATGACCATGAAACCATTGCTGAAAAACCCATCTGGTTCACTCATGTCCTTTAGGGAAGGAAATCTGCTGTCCTTACCCAGTCTGGCCTATATGTGATTCCAGAGTCACAGCAAAGTAGTTGACTCTCAAATGCAACTAGGGATGGACAATAAATGCTACCCAGCCGGTGGCACCCACATCCCAAAATAGAAATGGTTTGTATTCACTCCCGATGTGAAGTGTGATACTTTCTCAAACTCTTACATTTCTGTTTGAATGCAGCACTATGTGAGTCTCGATGAAGTCACGTCTGTTTGTTTTGACACTAGGGCGCAGCAATCCTGGCCGAACGTTTCCCTCCATTGTTGAAAATTGTGTTCAATTCTGCAATGAAGGACTTTAATCAAACTGCTTTCTTCAGAAAGACTGTCGGTGAGATCATGTGGGGTTATGAGGACAAGTTCATTAGCTTTCTTAAAAAGCTTTTCTCAAACTACCTCCCATTCAAGGACAAGTATGGCTTGTTTGCCGATGTGAGTATTACTTACAGGATCCAATAGGAAGAGTTCATAACTTCCAAACTTTATTAAAAGGAGCAAAACAGGAGAGAGGATTTGTGAGCTGGAGAGTGAACAGAATCCATCTTCCTAATCGTGTTAGTAATAATACTGACTAATAGAACATAGAACATTACAGCGTAGAACAGGCCCTTCGGCCTTCGATGTTGCACCGACCAATTAGGAAAAAGCAATGACTCTCTAACCTAAACCATTCCCTTTTCATCCATAAACTTATCTACTAACCTCTTAAACGCCACTAAACTTGGCGCATCTACAACTGACGCAGGCAAGGCATTCCATACCCTTACCACCCTCTGGGTAAAGAACCTATCTCTGACATCCGTCCTATAACTAACACCCCTTAATTTAAAGCTATGTCCCCTCATGCTAGCTTTCTCCATCCTAGGAAAAAAGCTATCACTGTCCACCCTATCTAAACCTCTAATCATCTTATATGTTTCGATTAGGTCCCCTCTTAGCCGCCTCCTTTCTAACGAAAACAACATCAAATCCCTCAGCCTCTCTTCATAAGACCTGCCCTCCATACCAGGCAACATCCTGGTAAACCTCCTCTGTACCTCTCCAATGCCTCCACATCTTTCTTATAATGTGGGGACCAGAACTGCACACAATACTCCAAGTGCGGCCGCACTAGAGTTTTGTACAGTTGCAACATGACGTTGCGGCTCCGAAATTCAATCCCCTACCAATAAAAGCTAAGACTCCATATGCCTTCTTAACAACCTTATAGACTTGATTGCCAACTTTCAGGGATCTATGCACATATACACCAAGATCCCTCTGTTCATCAACACTATTAAGAGTTCTACCATTAGCCCTATACTCTACACATTGTTATTCCTGCCAAAGTGAATTACCTCACACTTTTCCGCATTAAACTCCATTTGCCACCTCTCAGCCCAGCTCTGCAAATTGTCCAAGTCTCTCTGCAAACTATAACACCCCTCTTCACTATCTACCACTCCTCCGACTTTGGTGTCATCCGCAAATTTACTAATCCATCCTTCAATATCCTCATCCAGATCATTTATAAAAATTACAAACAGCAAGGGCCCCAAAACAGATCCCTGAGGTACACCACTTGTAACCGAACTCCATGATGAATAATTTCCATCAACCATCACCCTCTGTCTTCTATCAGCTAGCCAATTCCTGATCCAATTAGCTAAATCACCTTCAATCCCATACATCTGCATTTTCTGCAGAAGCCTTCCATGGGGCACCTTATCGAACGCCTTACTAAAGTCCATATATACCACATCAACTGCCTTACCCCATCCACCTCTTTGGTCACTTTTTCAAAAAACTCAATAAGGTTAGTAAGGCACGAACTACCCTTCACAAAACCATGCTGACTATCCCCAATCAATTCATTTCTCTCTAAATAACTATAAATCCTATCCCTACTAATTCTCTCCAATACTTTGCCCACAACAGAAGTAAGACTCACTGGCCTATAATTCCCTGGAAATCACAAGCATCAGTCTCTATCAGGGAGACCCAGATGTGACTAGGGGAATCCCGTGGCTCCCCAGTACCCAGGTTGGATCCCTAATCAGTCCTCATGTCTCTAAATGCCTGTAGATTCTGTCTCTCGAAATATCTTCCGACAACTTACCCACCACAGATGTGAGGCTCACTGGCCTGTAGTTCCCAGGCTTTTCTGTACAGCCCGTTTTAAACAAAGGCACAATGTGGAGAGGAATCTGAGAGATAGGATTTACGAGCATTTAGAGAAGTTCAATATGATCAGAAATAGTCAATAACACGGCTTTGTTAAGGTCAGGTCGTGCCTTACAAGCCTAGTGCAGTTCTTTGAAAATGTGACTGAACACATTGACGAAGGAAGAGCAGTGGACATGGTTTACATGGATTTCAGCAAGGTGCTTGATAAGGTCCCCCATGCAAGACTTCTGGAGAAGGTGAGAGGGCATAGGATCCAAGGGGCTTTGGCTTTGTGGATCCAGAACTGGCTTGCCTGCAGAATGTAGAGATGCCGGCGTTGGACTGGGGTAAACTCAGTAAGAGGTCTGACAATACCAATTTTACATCCAACTGATTTATTTGATAGTAAACATTTGATAAGGTCCCCCATGCAAGACTTCTTGAGAAGGTGAGAGGGCATGGGATCCAAAGGGCTTTGGCCTTGTGGATCCAGAACTGGCTTGCCTGCAGAAGGCAGAGAGTAGTTGTGGATGGGTCTTGTTCTGCATGGAGGTTGGTAACCAGTGAAGTGCCCCAGGGATCTGTTCTGGGACCTCTGCTGTTTGTCATTTTCATAAATGACCTGGATGAGGAATTGGAGGGATGGGTTAGTAAGTTTGCCGATGATACAAAGGTCGGTGGTGTTGTGGATGGTCTGGAGGGATGTCAAAAGTTGCAGCGAGATATAGACAGGATGCAAGACTGGATGGAGAAGTGGCAGATGGACTTCAATGCGGATAAATGTGTAGTGGTCCATAACTTTAAATTAAGAGGTGGTGGTTGTAGGACGGATGTCAGAGGCAGGTTCTTTACACAGAGGGTGGTGAGGGCGTGGAATGCCCTGCCTGCAGCAGTTGTGGACTCGCCTACTTTGGGGGCATTCAAATGGTCGGTGGATAGGCATATGGATGATATTGGAATAGTTTAGGTTAGAGGGTCCACTGGCCGGTGCAACGTCGAGGGCCGAAGGGCCTGTACTGTGCTGTAATGTTCTATGTTCTATGTTCTATTTTGGCAGGAATAATGGGATGAGGGAGTAGAATATCAAGGTTAGGAGTCTTAGTTGTGTTGAAGAGCAGAAGGATCTTGGCGTCCGGGTCCATAAGACTCTTAAATCTGCCCCGCAAGTGGAGGATGTGGTCAAGAAGCATATGGTGTACTGGCCTTCATTAATCGAGGGATTGATTTAGGAGTCGGGAGGTAATGCTGCAACTTTACAAGACCCTCGTCAGACCCCCCTTGGAGTATTGTGTGCAGTTCTGGTCGCCTCACTATAGGAAGGATGTGGAAGCTATTGAGAGGGTGCAGAGGAGATTTACAAGGATGTTGCCTGGTTTGGGGGGCATGCCTTATGAAGATAGGTTGAGAGAGCTGGGACTCTTCTCCCTGGAGAGACGAAGGTTGAGAGGCGACCTGATAGAGGTTTATAAGATGTTGAAAGGAATAGATAGGGTGGATTCTGGGAGGCGATTTCCCCGGGCTGAAATGGTCACTACAAGAGGACACAGGTTTAAGGTGCTGGGGGGCAAGTACAGAGGGGATGTTAGAGGTAAGTTTTTCACTCAGAGCATGGTGAGTGAATGGAATCAGCTGCCGTCAGTGGTGGAAAAGGCAAACTCGCTGGAGTCTTTTAACAGACTTCTGGATGAGTGCATGGGATTTAATGGGATTGGGAGTCACAGATAGTTCTATGACCTGGTAGGTACTGATATGATCGGCACAACTTGTGAGCCGAAGGGCCTGTTTGTGCTACAGTGTTCTATGTTCTATTTGCCATTCTCCAATCTTCATGCACCTCACCTATGACTATTGATGCTTTAAATATCTCGGCTAGGGGACCCACAATTTCTCCCTAGCCTCTCCCAATGTCCTGGGATACACTTGATCAAGTCCTGGGGATTTATCTACCTTGATGTACTTTAAGGCTTCCAGCACCTCCTTCTCTGTAAATATGTACACTCCTCAAGACATCACTATTTATTTCCCTAAGTTCCCTAACATTCATTATTGTAAAAGAACATTAATGATGGTGAGGATTACGCACAGTTTGGGTGTTATTCTTTGGTCGTTGCCTCTTATAACGTCACTTTCCACAGCAGGTCAATCAGTCTGTCCCTGTCCCTATGTCACTGAGTGGTTCTGGTTTGTGTGCCTGGTCAGAGAGGTCATTCTGACACAATTCCCAAACCTGCCTGTCGTTATCTGCTTGGTACAAAGTGCCAGCCACAGTGCGATGGAAACCCCTCCAGCCCACAATTCCATGGGGCAGGAAGTGAGCAGACATGTTCTATACATCCCTGAACATTAAATTGCATCATTAATCCAATAATAAGCTGGTTAATCCAGCTCCAATCAGCTTCCGGAAAAGTTAAAAAGGTGTCAGAAGGTGGGAAAAGCCATGTGGAAATTAGTCATTTGTTCTAATTTCCTGTCAGGATGTGATTATCATTCCTCTGCCTGTGTCAATTGAAACTATTTCTTTGTGTGAGAAGTAACTGATCTATAAAAGCCCTTTCTCTGATTCTGTTACAGTTAAACAACACAGATACTGGATTATTTACAATTAATACAGGAGTTGATGACATTAATAAAGTGCATAAAATTAACACCTGGAATGGTCTGCGAAAGGTTAGTTTCTTCACAGTGAACAGTGGGTAAAGTTTATATCATAGCCAAGACCTCTTTCAGCTTTCTACATCACCTTGTTTCTGTGCAATAATGTTGATCAAACACTACAACTGAAAGCTATATAGGAAATAGAACATAGAACATTACAGCACAGAACAGGCCCTTCGGCCTTCGATGTTGCGCCGACCAATATAAAAAGCAATGCCCCTCCAAACTAAACCATTCCCTTCTCTTCCATATAATTATCAACTAACCTCTTAAACGCCACCAAACTTGGCGCATCTACAACTGCTGCAGGCAGGGCATTCCACTCCCGAACCACCCTTTGGGTAAAGAACCTACCTCTGATATCCGTCCTATAACTATCACCCCTTAACTTAAAGCTGTGTCCCCTCATACTAGCTTTCTCCATTCTAGGAAAAAGGCTATCACTGTGCACCACTGATACCCGACTGAACTAAAACCCACTTCCAGGGACCATATCCCTCTATTCCCATCCTATTCATGGATTTAATCAAGACATTCCTTAAAACTCACTACCATATCCACTTCCACTGTCTCTCCCGGCAGCGGGTTCCAGGCATCCACCACCCTCTGTGTAAAAAAATCTGTCTCGTACATCTCCTTTAAACCCTGCCCCTCACACCTTAAACCTGTGCCCCTCACACCTTAAACCTGTGCCCCTCACACCCTTAAACCTGTGCCCCTCACACCCTTAAACTGTGCCCCTCCACCCTTAAACCTGTGCCCCTCACACCCAAACCTGTGCCCTCACACCTTAAACCTTGGCCCTCACAACCTTAACCTGTGCCCCTCACACCCTAAACCTGTGCCCCTACACCCTTAACTGTGCCCCTCAAACCTTAAACCTGTGCCCCTCACACCCTTAAACCTGTGCCCCTCACACCCTTAAACCGTGCCCCTCACACCCTTAAACCTGTGCTCCTCACACCCTTAACCTGTGCCCCACGCCTTAAACCTGTGCCCCTCACGCCTTAAACTGTGCCCCTCACACCCTAAACCTGTGCCCCTCACACCTTAAACCTTGCCCTCACACCTTAAACCTGTGCCCCTCACACCTTAAACTGTGGCCCTCACACCCTTAAACCCTGTGCCCCTCACACCTTAAACCTGTGCCCCTCACACCTTAAACCTGTGCCCCTCACACCCTTAAACCTGTGCCCCTCACACCCTTAAACCTGTGCCCCTCACACCCTTAAACCTGTGCCCCTCACACCCTTAAACCTGTGCCCCTCACACCCTTAAACCTGTGCCCCTCACACCCTTAAACCTGTGCCCCTCACGCCTTAAACCCTGCCCCTCACGCCTTAAACCTGTGCCCTCACACCTTAAACCTGTGGCCTCACGCCTTAAACCTGTGCCCTCTAGTAATTGACTCTTTCCCCCTGAGGAAAAGCTTCTGACTATCATAATCTTGCCCCTCATAATCTTGTAGACTTCTATCAGGTCACTCCCTCAACCACTGTCGTTCTAGTGAGAATAAACCAAGTTTCTCCAACCTCTCCTCATAGCTAATTGATATTGATATATTTGTTTTATCCTACAGGCACTTCAGTCCGCCTTGTCTAACGAGAGGCATACATGCGATGGGTCGTGAGAGGGCTGCTCTTGGATTTTTCAAGAGTATCCTAGTGCTTCACGTGGTTAGTGTACGCTTGACCTGGACCATTTGATGGGCAACACGACAGCTCAGTGACTATCGCTGTGCTGTGCAGATACATGGATTTGGGCCTGTGTCTGTGGGAGTTTGCGCATTCTCCCCGTGCTTGCGTGTGTTTTCTCCGGGCGCTCCGGTTTCCTCCCGCATCCCAAAGATGTGCTCTTAGGCTGATTGGCAGAACAAATTCTCCCTAAATTGTCTCAAATTTGGTTCTAATGCATAGATCTATAAACATAGACAGGGATCACGGGTAGAGGTGGGAACATCAGGGTGGTGACGTGGGTTCATTGGGCTGAAGGGTCTGTTTCCTGTGCTGTTTTGTTCTTTGTTCTTTGATCAACCCAGTGAACCTTCTCTGGACTGTCTCCAATTCCAGGATATCTTTCCTTGGATAAGGTGAGGAAAACTGTTCACAGTTCTCAATACAATTCTGATATTCCAGGTGAACTTCTGGCATTCTGAACAGTGTAACATGCTGAATGGAACAGCAGGTGAAATGTGGCCACCCTTCATGAATCCATCTGACTCGCTGAAGTTCTTCAGCCCTGACGCTTGTAGGTATGAATCAAAATAATCTACAAAGATTAGTGAGAAATGGTTGTAATGTTTGGTTAAAGGTAATAAATCATAATGTAAAGAAGGTGATTGGGGGTAGGCACAGAATGTGAGTGAGGGAGTGGGAGTTTTAGAGCAATGTTTAATGAGGACATTGTGGGATGTGTATCTCCAAACACGCATCACATTCCTGAATAGTAGAAAACAGAAATATATTCCAGAAACATTGGAGAATCAAGTGTCAAATGAGAATGAAAAACTAAATAAAATTAACATTGGTAAAAGAGAATTCTGGAGAAATTAATGACATTAAAAGTTGATTAATTCCCTCGATGTGTCGTTATGGAGATAGTGGATACATTTCTTTCATCATTCCCCAAATCCCGGGATTCTAGAGCAATCCCAAAGATTGGAAACGTGATCCCATTGTGTAAAACAAAAAATTGTGGATATATAAAACCCTTCCATCTGACACCAGGAATATGGAAAATGATACAACTTATTCATTGGGATGAAGTAAAAGGCATTTAAACTGGGAATGAGAGGAAGTGGTCACCTGGAATTCCGACAGGAATTGTCTTCTCCCTGGGAATCAGCACAAGCTGACAAGCTTCTCCCGACTGGCTTGCTGGGCACCTTTTCCGAGGAAGTCTGAAGCAATGTGTTAGGAGGTTATACTTGCCCAGTTGAATAGCTGGCTATGTGGTCCAAAGCTGTTTAAATGTTTGAGGCTACGAAGGTTAGAAGTTATTAATAGTTGAGTGATGGACTTCATTGGTTGGACAGCAATTCTGGCCCATCCCCTTGAAATGAACGGCTTCCTCAGCCATTTCCGACGACAGCTGAGAGCCGACCACATTGCCAATGGTCTAGAGTCACATGTAGGCCAGACCGGGTAAAGATGGCAGTTTTCCTTCCTCCAAGGACATTAGTGAACCAGATGTGTTTTCCTGACAATCGATGATGGTTTCCTGGTCATCAGTAGATTCTTAATTCCAGATATTTTTTACTGAATTCAAATTCCACTACCTGCAGTGGCGGGATTCGAACCTGGTCTCTAGATGATTGGCTGAGTTTCTGGTGAAGTGGAATCATTGCTGTATGGGTTATCCAGAGACCCCCAGTAATGCTCTGGAGACCCGGGTTTGAATCCCACCACAGTAGATGGTGAAATTTGAATTCAGTAAAATCTGGAATTAAGAACATAAGAAACAGGAGCAGGAGTGGGCCATCCAGTCCCTCGAGCCTGCCCCACCATTCAATAAGATCATGGCTGATCTGAAGTGGATCAGTTCCACTTTCCTGCTTTCTCCCCGTAACCCTTAATTCCCTTGTCTATCAGAAACCTATCTACCTGTGACTTAAATATATTCAGCGAGGTAGCTTCCACCACTTCAACGAGCAGAGAATTCCAGCAATTCACCATCCTTTGAGTGAAGAAGTTCCTCCTCAATTCTGATCTAAACTTGTTTTGAGGCTGTGCCCTCTAGTTCTGCTTTCCTTTTTAAGCGTGAAGAATCTCTCTACCTCTACCCTACGTAGTCCCTTTATTATCTTGTAAGTCTCTATAAGCCTTCTAAACTCTAACGAGTACAGGCCCAGACTATTTAATCTCTCTTCATAAGCGAACCCCCTCATCTCCAGTATTAACCTGGTGAACCTTCTCTGTACTCCCTCCAAGGCCAATATATCCTTTTGCAAATGCAGGGTCCAAAACTACACATAGTACTCCAGCTGCAGCCTCACCAGTGCCCTGTACAGTTGCAGCAAGACCTCTCTGCTTTTATATTCTATCCCCTTCACTATAAAGGCCAACATTCCATTCACCTTCTTGATCACCTGCTGCACCTGCAGACTGGGGGGTTTTTGCGATTTGTGCACAAGGATCCCCAGGTCCCTCTGCACTGTAACATGCTGCAGCTTTTCACCCTTTAAATAATAATCCCTCCTACTATTATTCCTATCAAAGTGGATAACCTCACACTTGCTAACATTATACTCCATCTGCCAGGTCCTCACCCATTCACTCAACCTATCCAGATCCCTCTGCAGGCTTTCCACACCCTCCATGCAATTTGCTTTTCCACTCATCTTTGTGTCATCAGCAAATTTCATCACCCTGCACTCAGCCCCTTCCCCCAGATCGTCTATGTAAATGGTAAATACTTGAGGCCCCACCACCGAACCTTGGGACAATCCACTAGTCACCAACTGCCAACCAGAATAGCACCCATTAATTCCAACTCTCTGTTTCCTATTAGACAACCAATCCTCTATCCACGCTAACACCTTACCCCCAATTCCGTGCACCCTTATCTTTTACAGCAACTTTTTGTGAGGCACCTTATCAAATGCCTTCCCGAAATCTAAAAACACCACATCCACCAGTTCCCCTCTATTTACGCACTAGTCACATCCTCATAGAAATCCAATAAATTTGTCAAACATGATTTCCCCTTAACGAATCTGTGCTGCGTCTGCTTGATCAAACCATTCTTTTCTAGGTGTCTCGCTGTTTCTTCTTTGATGACGGATTCCAGCATTTTTCCAACTACAGACATTAAGCTAACTGGCCTATAATTCCCTGCCTTTTGTCTGCTATTCCCTGCTTTTTGTCTGCTATTTGTCTGGAATTATAAGACTAATAGTGACTATGAAACCAATGTGGATTCTTAGGAAAACCCATCTGGTTCACTAATGTTCTTTAGAGAAGGAAATCTGCCGTCCTTACCCAGTCTGACCTACATGTGACTCCAGACCACAGCAATGTGGCCAACTCTTAAATGTCTCCAGGAATAGGCAACAAATGGTGGCCTAGCCAAAGATGCCCACAGCTCACGAACACATAAAAGCAAATGTACTATTTGGTGAAGAAGCCATTACATACTGTTTAATTATTCAGTCTGCAAAATTTATATTGACAGAGTTTAACTTGTAAATTTGAACAGGTCATTGGAGTTGATTTACCAAGAGTCAGGCTGGACTTTTGGCTTACCTTCTTACCGATACATTGCTCCAAAGACGATGTTTGCGAATGGGACGGTGTATCCCCCCAATGAAGGTTTCTGTCCGTGCAGACAGTCCGGAGTGCTGAATGTCAGCACGTGCAGATACAGTGAGTATATAAATCCAGTGAACACACAGTTAAAACAGAAAACCAAATGGATACAAGAAACCCAATTAATGTCTCGACTGCTTCTCAGCTGCGATGATGCTAATGTTGAAGTAATAATTAGTTATGGACAGGAGAGGAGACGATTGAAGTAATCCTGATTTCCCCTCCCACCATCCACCCTAATACAGAAAAGTGTTTTTGATTTCTGATTTCCCTTTTATATATTTCCACAACGCTGAAATTAATGACCCCACAGCACGCTCGAAATCAGGGAAAGTAAGGAATTGGCTTCTTTCACAGCATCCACCCGATTACCCTGATATAATAAAATGGGGTTCAGGTCAAGGACAAAAGTAAAAGTTAGAATTTCCTGTGAATCCAGAGTCCAGAATTAGAAGTTCAGTTGTGTTTTCTTTGGAAGGTTGTAGGCTGCCTGTTGCAGAGTGATAAACCTTTCCAGATATGAGGAATTCCAGGGTGGGAGAAAGCACACAGAAATGAATTGAAGGCACAGATGCAGCAGTTCCAATGTTGCAGTGATTGACAGAGCAGCAAAGGGTCAGACAATTTAAACTGGGACAGAACTGTTCCTGTTGGTACCTGTTAGGTGGCAACTTGGCAGATGGAGAGATGGGCTGCTTGCCTGGAGTCCTGTTGCTCTTTGGATGTTAAATAGTGACAGAAGGTCAAATTCAGAACCTGTATAATTACAGAGATTCAGGCAGAACAAGTTGTAGTCAGTGACAGATTGATTTCAGCTAGAATGTTTATGGGATATTAATTATAAATCTTTCATCTTCAGATGCTCAAATCTTCATCTCTCACCCGCACTTTTACAATGCTGATCCAGTCCTACAGAAGGCTATTAATGGATTGCATCCCAATGAGAAAGACCATGCACTTTTCATTGACATCCATCCTGTAAGTATGGTCTTTACTGACAAACCAAGCAAAAACTAGCAAAACTAACTGACAATCTCTCAACATCTGACATCTCAAGAATGAATCTGTGAATCACAAAGAGGGACAAGGGACACTCACGTTTGGCCTCAGTCTCTCTCAGTTCAATCTCAGCCTGTTACATTTCCACCAGAGAAATGGTTCCACATCAATCTCTTTATCTTCCTGCTTTTTGCTGAGGTTTTTAAACACACTGTTGTGTATCTGCATTGCTTTGACCAAGCTAATTTTATGTGTCTGAAATCTGATTGATGCGCAGTCCAGAAACTTTTTAGAATGTTCCTCCTGCAACATCTCAGTTTCTCCCACTTCCACTGGCTGGTGAGGCAGACATTGCAGAAGCAGCTAGGGCAATCCCCAGGAGAAAGTTAATTCCTTATATAGGGGTTTGATAAACTCCTCTAAATATAACTTCTCCACTTACTCAGTCACTTTCAATCCCAGTGGAACGATGGGACGAGTTTCTAATCTCCATCCTCCATTTATATTCTTTCCTCCATCAGCCACTCTGCAAAGTGAATTGCTTTAGCAGCTAAAATCACTGAGTGATTCGTCAACTTTCACTGAGGCCGTTGTCTCTTTAAAGAGCAATCTTCAGCAGAAGGGTCACATGATTGGG
The DNA here is from genome assembly GCA_024679065.1 of Sphyrna mokarran. Lineage (NCBI taxonomy): Eukaryota > Metazoa > Chordata > Chondrichthyes > Carcharhiniformes > Carcharhinidae > Sphyrna > Sphyrna mokarran. The sequence goes on along the minus strand of JAGIQG010000020.1, from coordinate 52,033,848 downwards.
AGAATCAATCGGGGAGCAGGGTGGGGTACACAGGGGCTCCTGTACTCAGAGTATCGCGGGAGTTGGTTGCGAGCCTCTATCGAGTTTTATCTGTAAATAAATGAATTGTGTTTTCTCTAAACTGCTGAACGAGAATCTTTACCATTTTCCAATATCGCAACAGAAGTAAAATACAGTGGATGCTGGAAATCGGATAAAAGCAGAAAATATCACTCATTACATCCCACCTAGCAGAAATTGACCAATTTATGCCTACTCTCCATATCCTGTTAGCTAGCCAATCCTTTATCCAAGTCAATTTGTTATCCCTCTACGCCATGGACTTTTATTTGCTGCATCAAATTTTGGTGTTTTGATTTGATTTTTGATTTATTGTCACATGTATTAGCGTACAATGAAAAGATATTATTTCTTGCGTGCTACACAGACAAAGCATACCGTTTGTAGAGAAGGAAAAGAGAGTGTGCAGAATATAGTGTTACAGTCACAGCTGGGATGTAGAGAAAGATCAATTTAACATGAGGCAGGTCCATTCAAAAGTCTGCTGGCAGCAGGAAAAAAGCAGTTCTTGAGTCGGTTGGTATGTGACCTCAGACTTTTGTATCTTTTTCTTGAAGAAAGAAGGTGGAAGAGGGAATATCTGGGGTGCCTGGGGGTCCTTAATTATGCTGGCTGTTTTGCCGAGGCAGTGGAAAGTGTAGGCAGAGTCAGTGGGTAGGAGGCTGATGTGGCACCTTACCAAATATCTTTAAAAACCTAAGTACAGTACATCCATCAGTTCCCCGCTATCCAATTTCACTTCTTCAATTTCACTTCTTTCAATCTCCAATAGATTGATTAAATACAAGGTTGATATGCCCAATCCTATTAATTATCAAGCCCCCTCTGATTATAGGTAGGGGGATAACTCATGTCAAGAGCCAAGAGGGTGCCCAAAATTCCGTTCAAGATCACTGTCAAAAGAAATTCCCAACCTGATAGATGTTTGGTACAGCATCGTGGGCCAAAGGGCTTGTTCCTGTGCTCCATTGTTCTATGTTCCGTGTTCTATGTTCCATACTCCATATACGGTGGCACGGTAACACAATGGTTAGCACTGCTGCTTCACAACTCCAGGGTCATGGGTTCGATTCTCGGCTCGGATCACTGTCTGTGTGGGAGTTTGCACGTTCTCCTCATGTCTGCGTGGGTTTCCTCCCACAATCCAAAGATGTGTGGGTTAGGTTGATTGCCATGCTAAGAAATTATTTCTTAGTATCCAGGATGCGTAGGTTAGAGGGATTAGTGGGTGCAGTATGTGGGGACGTGGCCTGGGTGAGTTTGTGTTTGGTGCAGACTCGATGGGCCGAAGGACCTCTTTCTGCACTGTAGGTGTCTATGATTCTATGATTCAGTGTACTGTGTTCTCGCATCAATTGTGACCTTTGGGAAACATCAGCTGAGTATTGAGACAGATGATGACACCAGTTGTGGGCAGGGATTTGACCCTCTATAGTTCTCCTCACTGGCCTGCTCTAAGTCTATTCCAAATTGACTGTTTCTCTAAGCTTGCCAGTGAGTTCTGTAGGAGTTTGTGTTGTGAAGATAATTCTGTCACATTGCGAGCTCTCAGGGTGAATTCTGTGCCTGTGGGATTGCCTCTCAATTATGTTTTTCCGTGGAGTTATCAACATTGTGAAAGAAATTCCAGTAAAATTTGGATTTCCCAAGCTGATAAAATCAGAGTGAGTGGCAAGTCCTGACTGGGAAAAGAGAATGTGAGAGTTCTGTCCAACTTTGTGACTGATTTGAGTCTGAACTGAACCAACTGAGACAAGAATAAACATGGGGAGCATCAGGAAAGATCCGATTAATGTAAGTGAGCACGAACTGTGAAACTATTTGACACATTGCAGAAAATATTTCACATTGTTTTATTTTTCTTCTGCAGTTGTCAGGAATCCCACTGAATGTCTCAATTAAATTACAATTAAACCTGTTCCTCAAATCTGCAAAAGGAATACCGTGAGTTTTATTTGATAATTTTTATGAAATGCTGTTATACACCAATCAGTTAAAGACCAAATATCTGCAACATTGTGATTGCCAGCAGAACTCTATAAATGACACGAATTATAACCCGCGGGCACTGAAACCTGAACAGGCTGGAATCACACCAGAGAAATGTAAGAACGTTAAACTGCTTCAAAAAAATATAAACAACACATTTGAAAATCGTCGAGTGAATTTTGTGAGGAGAGGGGTTTTTATGGGGAATGAGGAATTGAGAGAGTTTGTGGCCCCTCTCCCCGAGCCCGTGGCCGGCTCTCGCCGAGCCCGTGGCCGGCTCTCCCCGTTTTCCTGTAACGAACCCACATTTGTCATAGTTAAATCTTTCCCTTTCACATACCGACAGAAAAATCCTGTAACAGCCCAGATTCTCCTCACAATTATATTCAGATCCTATTCACTGTTTCTTTATTGGTTTATTTGTCCTTTTTTGCCAAATTCTGCCCTTCTGCAGGTTTACTGGTATTTCTGGCAACTTTTAAGACATTTACTTTAAATCTTAAACAATCCTTAATTTCCTTTTGAAGGGTCATCCAGACTTGAAACATTGGCTTTATTCTCTCTCCACAACACTGTTAAACCAGCTGAGATTTTCCAGCAGTCTGACTGCTTTCATTGAGATGTCTGTGCAGACACTCTCTCTGTCAGTGACCACGCTATAAAACAATACTGAGTTTTTCTCACATGTATTGGGACATCCCACATTGCTGTTAGAGGGGATTTTGACCCAGTGACAGTGAAGGATTGGCCTATATGATGGGAAGTGGTTTGGAAGGGAAGGTCAGGATAGGGGTGTTCCCCGCTATCTGCTGCCCACCTCCTAGATGGTGCTGATTGTGGTTTTGGGAGGTGCTGCCAAAGGAGCTTTGGTGAGTTGCTGCAATGCATCATGTAGATACCCCACACTGCATTGCTTGCTGTTCCTTTTCATTTTCCTTCTTTGCTTCATTTGTTTGCTTTTTCGCCTCCCCCCCTGAACCTTCAGCCTGGTTCTCAGTGGCATTTCCTATCCAACATTGCTAATGGTAGGGCTCTTAATAGTGTTGAGGAACAGAAGGATCTTGGTGTATGTGTCAATAGATCCCTGAAAGTAGGCAGTCAAGTGGATAAAGTTGTTAAGAAGGCATATGGAGTCTTAGCTTTTATTGGTAGGGGGATTGAATTTAGGAGCCACAGCATCATGTTGCAACTGTACAAAACTCTAGTGCGGCCGCACTTGGAGTATTGTGTGCAGTTCTGGTCGCCACATTATAAGAAAGATGTGGAGGCATTGGAGAGGGTACAGAGGAGGTTTACTAGGATGTTGCCTGGTATGGAGGGCAGGTCCTATGAAGAGAGGATGAAGGATTTGAGGTTGTTTTCGTTAGAAAGGAGGCGGCTAAGAGGGGATCTTATTGAAGCATATAAGATGATTAGAGGTTTAGATAGGGTGGACAGTGATAGCCTTTTTCCTAGGATGGAGGAAGCTAGCACGAGGGGACACAGCTTTAAATTAAGGGGTATGAGTTATAGGACGGATATCAGAGGTAGGTTCTTTACTCAAAGAGTGATTAGGGAGTGGAATGCCCTGCCTGCAGCTGTTGTAGATGCGCCAAGTTTGGTGGCGTTTAAGAGGTTAATTGATAAGTATATGGAAGAGAAGGGAATGGTTTAGTTTGGAGGGGCATTGCTTTTTATTTTGGTCGGCACAACATCGAAGGCCGAAGGGCCTGTTCTGTGCTGTAATGTTCTATGTTCTATGTAACATCTGTCAGAAACACACATTTCCTTTTTTGGTTTCATTTCTATCTTTTTTGTCATCCAGGGAGTTCTGAATTTGTTTGCTCTGCCTTTCTCTTCCAAGGGAGTAAACCATCACTATGCCTGAATTCTCTCTCCTTTGAAGGTAGTCCATTGTCCAGCTATTTTTTTTTTGCCAATCTTTAACTCCATTTTTTTTAGCCCAGACCCATTCTTACCCCATTGAAGTTACCTTTCTCCCAGTTAATTATTCTGACTCTGGATCATTCTTTGTTCTTTTCCATAGTCAACCTAAATCTTATCATATAATGATCACTGTTTCCCTCAGATATTTGATCTTCTTGGCCCACCTCAGTCCCAAATCCAGCAGTCCCTCATTGGACTGGAAGTGTACTGTTTTGGAAGATTTTCTTCAGCCCAGCCAAGCCACTCTTGCTGTTCACTGTGATTATCACAGTTTATATTCCAATAATCAAATTATAATTACTCACATTCTTGCACGCCTCTGTAACTCATTTGCAAATTTCTTCCTCGATATCCTTCCAACCTGTTGAAGGCCTATAGGCCATCCTATTGCCCCTTGCCTATCCTCCTCCTCCTATCCTTCCTGAACATCTCGTATCCTGAAATATTTAACACCAGTCCTGCACTTCCTTGAGCCACGGTGGCACAGTGGAATGGTGTTTAGAACTGCTGATCCACAACACCAGGGACCAAGTTCAATTCCTGGCTTGGGTCACTGTGTGGAGTTTGCACATTCTCCCTGTGTCTGGTTGGGTTTCCTCCTGGTACTCCAGTTTCCTACCACAGTCCAAGGATGTGGGTTGGCCTTAGTGTCAGGGGGACTAGCTAGGGTAAATGAATGGTGTTATAGAACATAGAACATTACAGCCTTCAGCCTTCGATGTTGCGCCGACCAATTAAGAAAAAGCAATGACCCTCTAACCTAAACCATTCCCTTTTCATCCATAAACTTATCTACTAACCTCTTAAACACCACCAAACTTGGCGCATCTACAACTGACGCAGGCAAGGCATTCCATACCCTTACCAACCTCTGGGTAAAGAACCTACCTCTGACATCTGTCCTAAAACCACCACCCCTTAATTTAAAGCTATGTCCCCTCGTGCTAGCTTTCTCCATCCTAGGAAAAAGGCTATCACTACCCACCCTATCTAAACCTCTAATCATCTTATATGTTTCAATAAGGTCTCCTCTTAGCCGCCTTCTTTCTAACGAAAACAACCTCAAATCCCTCAGCCTCTCTTCATAGGACCTGCCTTCCATACCAGGCAACATCTGGTAAACCTCCTCTGTACCCTCTCCAATGCCTCCACATCTTTCTTATAATGTGGGGACCAGAACTGCACACAATACTCCAAGTGCGGCCGCACTAGAGTTTTGTACAGTTGCAACATGATGCTGCGGCTCCTAAATTCAATCCCCCTACCAATTAAAGCTAAGACTCCATATGCCTTCTTAACAACTTTATCCACTTGACTGCCTACTTTCAGGGATCTATTGACACATACACCAAGATCCTTCTGTTCCTCAACACTATTAAGAGCCCTACCATTCGCCCTATACTCTATACATTTATTGTTCCTGCCAAAGTGCATTACCTCACACTTTTCCACATTAAACTCCATTTGCCACCTCTCGGCCCAGCTCTGCAACTTGTCCAAGTCTCTCTGCAAACTATAACACCCCTCTTCACTATCTACCACTCCTCCGACTTTGTGTCATCCGCAAATTTACTAATCCATCCTTCAATACCCTCATCCAGATCATTTATAAAAATTACAAACAGCAGGGCCCCAAAACAGATCCCTGAGGTACACCACTTGTAACCGAACTCCACGATGAGTATCTCCCATCAACCAGCACCCTCTGTCTTCTATCTGCTAGCCAATTCCTAATCCAATTAGCTAAATCACCCTCAATCCCATACATCTGCATTTTCTGCAGAAGCCTTCCATGGGCCACCTTATCGAACGCCTTACTAAAGTCCATGTATACCACATCAACTGCCTTACCCCCATCCACCTCTTTGGTCACTTTTTCAAAAAACTGAATAAGGTTAGTAAGGCACGACCTACCCTTCACAAAACCATGCTGACTATCCCCAATCAATTCATTTCTCTCTAAATAACTAAAAATCCTATCCCTAATAATTCTCTCCAATACTTTGCCCACAACAGAAGTAAGACTCACCGGCCTATAATGCCCCGGAAAGTCTCTCTTCCCCTTCTTGAACAATGGGACCACATTCGCTATCCTCCAGTCTTCCGGCACTATACCTGTAACCAACGACGACCTGAACATCAGAGCCAGAGGCTCTGCAATCACCTCTCTCACCTCCCAGAGAATCCTAGGGTAAATCCCGTCAGGCCCAGGGGACTTATCTAATTTCAAACCTTCAAGAATATCTAGCACATCTTCCTTATCTACTTCAATACTTTCCAGTTTGCAACCCTGTATCCCAGTGTTCTCCACAACTACATTTACATCTCCCTGCGTGAATACAGAAGAGAAATATTTGTTCAGTGCCTCTCCAATCTCTTCAGGCTCCACGCACAACTTCCCACTGCTGTCTATGACTGGCCCTAATCTTGCCCTAACCAATCTTCTATTCTTAACATATATAAAGAAAGCTTTAGGATTCTCCTTAATCCTATCAGCCAAAGTCTTCTCGTGTCCCCTTTTAGCTCTCCTCAACTCACTCTTTAGCTCCCTCCTGGCTAATCTATAGCTTTCCAGTGCACTAACTGAGCCTTCAAGCCTCATCCTGACATAAGCCTCTTTTTTCCTTTTAACCAGCGAATTAACTTTTTTCGTACACCATGGTTCCCTTACTCGACCATTCCCTCCTTGCCTGACAGGGACATACTTATCAAGGACTCGCAGTAGCTGCTCCTTGAATAAGCTCCACATTTCAGATGTTCCCAGTCCCTGTAGTTTCCTAGTCCAACCTATGCACCCTAATTCTCTCCTTATGGCCTCATAATTACCCTTCCCCCAGCTATAACTACTGCCCCCAGCTTCCTGCCTATCCCTATCCATCACTAAGGTGAACGTAACCGAATTGTGGTCACTATCACCAAAATGTTCACTAACTTCCAAGCCTAACACCTGGTCTGGCTCATTGCCCAGCACCAAATCCAATGTAGCCTCACCTCTAGTTGGCCTAGCTACATACTGAGTCAAAAAACCTTCCTGCACACTTTGTACGAAAAGTGACCCCTCTAACGAGCTAGAGCTATAGCTATTCCAATCAATATTAGTAAAGTTAAAGTCCCCCATAACAATTACCCTATTGCTTTCACTCCTGTCCAGGATCGACTTTGCAATCCTTTCCTCTACCTTTCTAGAACTTTTAGGAGGTCTATAAAAGACTCCCAACAGGGTGACCTCTCCTCTCCTGTTTCTAACCTCAGCCCATACTACCTCAACAGACAAGTTCCTCAAACTTCCTTTCTGTCACTGTGATACAGTCTTTAACTAATAATACCACTCCTCCCCCCCTTCTACCTCCTTCTCTACTCTGACTGAAGCATTTGAACCCCGGAACCTGCAACAACCATTCCTGTCCCTGCTCTACCCATGTCTCTGAAATGGCCACAACATCGAAGTTCCAGGTACTGGTCCAAGCTGCAAGTTCCTCCCCCTTATTGCGAATACTCCTTGCATTAAAGTATACGCATTTCAAACCATGCCCTACCCCACCCATACGCTGCTGTGTTTTACAGCTTTCCTCTATGACCCCCTTACTCTCATCCCTCTTAGCACCCCAACTACTTAGGATCCCACCCCCCCCCCCCGAATCAGTTTAAAGCCCCCTGCATAGCCTTAGCAAATTTTCCCCCCAAGATATTAGTTCCCCGCGCGCTCTCTCACCCGTGCGTGCGCTCATTCACTCGCGTGCTTTCTAACAGTGGACCTTGATGTTCCACTCTGATATTATCTCTTGGTTCCCACACCCCTTTCAAGTTAGTTTAAACTCTCTAATTCTGGTATCTTTAAGGAAGTTATTGCCAAGTGAGTGAGGATATTCTTGGACCTGCTGACTCATTTCTCAACTTGTCTTCCAATTTGATTGGACTTTGATAGAAAACTAATTAGGAGCAATAATTACAGCTAGATCATGTGACTGAAAATGAGATAATTTTTTTTGATAGCTAATAAGGAATCAGATCGCTTTCATTAGGGCTGTTGTCAGGGTATGGGACTCATCTCATCTTGAAAGTATATAGCCAGAGTATCTGAAACCAAAGTCAACAGGACGTTGTTATTCGCTCATGTAATCAGATTCTGAAATATTTATGCAATTTATGACACAATAACCTTTCACCTCTTCTTTAGAATTAGTGGGAAAATGAGGACAATGCTGCTCCCTTTAATTTGGTTCGATGAGGTAAGAACATCTTCAGGGAAAATCTACAGACATTTTGGGATAATTTTCTTTCTACTTGAAACATGGAAATTATTCAAAGAGTGAAGTCTTCCCAACTAAAACAACTTACTTGTTATGTTTTTATTGGAAGAATTCCAGAAACCTGGGGTGGGATTCCCTGACTGTGCTGGTCTAAAAGTCAGAAATTCCCTCCGCAACATCAATAGCGATTCACATTCTCTGCAATCCCCCCACTAAAATTCCACTGGCAAATGGGATGGGTGAACTCCAGCTTCTGTTGCTGGAAACATCGCAGAAAATCCCATCCTAGGCCAACAGATCTTTCCATTGTGTGCCCTTTGCCCGCTACGATTCCCATATGGGCTGAAAGGAAATTCCACCTGCCACAGTATTCATTACGGGAATGAATTTGACTTGTGAAGTATGTTCTCTGATTGAGTGACAGACAGAGTGGACGGAACTTCCCGATGGCCTCGGGAGGAAGTTTGATGGCGGAGTTGGGAGGATTGAAAAATAAACCCATGTGTGGCCATTGTAGAAAGGACGGTGATTGGAGGAAAGTTTCACAGGTGCCTCTGTATGGTCCTCCCTCTGTGGCTGAGATCAGCATGGCGATGGTTTGCTCTCTCCCCATCCTGATGTCTGTGCCTCCCCCCCTTCCACCTAAACAATTCTGTTTTCATGCAATGAGGACTCTGATTGGTCCACTTTTACCAACGCAGGGCTCACCTCGGTTATGGAGCCAGGAATCAGTTTCTGATAGAGGAGTGAGGGGGCAGAATGGTGACCATGTGGTACCTGGAGGAGGGAGTTGCTGTGAAGAGTACCACCTGCCCCTGTCGGGGTGATACAGCCTCTGGGTGCTGTGTAGCTAGAATATCAGAATAGCGCTAGCTATCTGCTGTCATCAGAGTGATTATCTGCCCCAGCAATCTCTCTGCCCCATATCCAATCACATTTGAGTATCAGGATGGTGGCCATGTTTCCAGTGAAGTTCTTCATGAGCTTGTTGGACTGAGTCATGGTAGATTCATGTTGATGGATGGTAGGTAGCCACCAACGTCCCCACAGTGTCAGAGAACTCGCACATTTCCACACACTTCCCTTGGCTCCTCTACGTGCATTCCTCTTTGGAAATAATCCTAACAATCCAGCCTCTCTGATGGACCTAACCGCTGTTCTTCCCCTCACTGTGAGGGTGATCACTTTGAGTCTCCACATTCTCCGTAATCTGTGATGTCAGGGCTACACACACTGGTTTCAGGCTAACTGTTCTGCTGGTTAGTGTCATTGACTCACACGACAATCTCAGCGTGTTCAACACCTTCAGATCCACAAACTGACTGTTTTGCTTGTCTGCTATTCCCCTGCCGATGGTTCTAGGTGAGGCTTCATTGCAGTCTCTCATTCACAGCTCCTTCAGTATATCTGCCAAAGCCCTGCTCCTTGTATCAGTTCAACATGCAATTCCTCAAAATCAGACTGTTACCTTCTTTCTGTGAGGCATCGACTCCAGCTGCAGTCTCGCTGAGATCTTCAGTTCCTAAAGACTGTAACATTACCAATACGCTCCACTTCCGCCCCTCTCCCTCAGAACCAAGTGGGGAGGAGGCAGAATTTCTTAGAGACATCCAGGAGGATTCCTTGAAGTAATACATCCAGCTAGGGAAGGGGTTGTTGTTGGGGAATGAACCCACCCATGGAGGAATGAGTCTACCCAAATGATCAAAGATTCAGTGGAGGAGCATATCGGGAACAGTGACCATAATTCAATAAGTTTTAAGTTGTTTATGGATAAGGATAATAGTAATTCTTGGGTGGAATTATTAAATTAGGTGAAGGCTAACTACAACAATATTAGGCAGGAACTGGGGGAATGTAGATTGGGGGTGGCTGTTTGAGGGTAAATTCATATCTGGCATCAGGGTATCTTTTAAAGCCCCGTGAATTAGAGTTCAGGACAGAATGTTCCTGTAAGCATGGCAAGACTCCTTGGGACAGCACGGAAGCACAGTGATTAGCACTGATAATTCACAGTGCCATGGATCCAGATTTGACTCCCAGTTTGGGTCACTGTCTGTGTGGAGTCTGTACGTTCTCCCCATATCTGTGTGGGTTTCATCCGGGTGCTCCAGTTTCCTCCCACAGTCTGAAAGATGTGCTGGTTAGGTGCATTGACCTAAACAGGTGCTGGATTGTGGCAACTAGGGGATTTTCACAGTATTTGATTGTAATGTTAACGTAAGCTTTACTTGTGACGAGTAAGTAAATTTTAAGATGCAGGAATCTTAGATGACAAGAGAAAGTATAGGCTTAGTCAAAAAGCAAAAAGAAATTTACACAGGGTTTAGGAAACTGCAGACAGACAGACAGGGGGTTTTAGTTTAATCAGGCAGCATGGTTGGCACAGGCTGGGAGGTCATGATGTACAGATGCAGGCATTGGATTGGGGTGGTAAGAACTCAGTAAGAATTTAGCAACACCAATTTATAATCCAACCGATTTAAACTTCCTGTTCCTATGCTGTAATTTTCTTTGTTCTTTGTTTGAGAAATTTCAAAGAATATAAAGATAGCAGTGAAGAACTTACGCTGTAGATGGGATTTAATGGGATTGAGGGTTATAGAAAGGCCTGGTAGGTAGAGATATGATCAGCGTAACTTATGGGCTGAAGGGCCTATTTATGCTGTAGTGTTCTATTTCTAACTTAAACAGGGAGTTAGGAGGGCCAAAAGAGGCAATAAAATATCCTTGACAAACAGGACTAAGGAAAATCCCTGGCCATATTATACATATGTAAGGAGAATAAAGAGAAAATAACGGATTATCAATAGATTGGAGATTTGAGTGGAGAAATAGTTGGTGAAATTTAATCCAGAAAAATACGAGGTGATGCATTTTGGAAGGTTAATACAAAAAGGAATTATACAGTAAATGTCGACCTGGAGGAGAATTAACACAAAGAGGGATCTAGGTGTCACATTCACCATTCCTTGACAATGACAACACAGTAGATAAGATGGTCAGTTCGGTGTATGTCATGCTTGCCTTGGACACAAAGTATAAAAACTGACAGGTCATGTTGTAGCTTCATAGAACTTTAGTTTGGCCACATTTGGAACATTGCACACTGTTCTAGTCACCACACTACCAGAAGCACGTGGAGGCACAGGGGAACATACAGAAAAGGTTTCGCAGGATGTTGCCTGGTTTGGAGGGCATTAACTATGAGGAGAGGTTGGAAAAATTTGGTTAATTCTCACCGGAATGTTGATGGCTGAGGGGGTGACCTGATAGAAATTTCAAAGATTACAACAGGCATGGATAGAGTAGATATCAGAGTCTTTCTCTCAGGATAGAAATGCCACGAACTGTCGCCCAGAACGCCCAGCGCCCACTGTCGCCCAGAACGCCCAGCGCCCACTGTCGCCCATAATTGTTCCCTTGGAGCAGCACGGAGAGGCAGCGATTTGGGAGAGTGTAAAGTTCGAGTGTTAAGTAATTTTTAACTTTTTCTCTTTGGTTAAAGTAGCGAGCGGTGGTAGTTTTTTGCCGTTTTTATTTAAACTAACTGAAAACCGGAAGTCGTCATTAGGAGGCTTGCCGGTAGTTGTAGTTTTTCTCTCTGACTCTATAAATTGGTACAGAGAGGAAACCCGATACTCTACACAGGTAGAGTATCCCACCCTCCCCCCTCCTCTAACCTAATAATAAAAGTGTGTGGGAAGTTTTTTTTTCTCTCTCCTAGAAATTAAAGTATCAGGGATGGCAATGCAGGCGTACGTTGCACCTCCTGCAGTATAGAACATAGAACATAGAACATTACAGCACAGAACAGGCCCTTCGGCCTTCGATGTTGCGCCGACCAATATAAAAAGCAATGCCCCTCCAAACTAAATCATTCCCTTCTCTTCCATATACTTATCAACTAACCTCTTAAACGCCACCAAACTTGGCGCATCTACAACCGCTGCAGGCAGGGCGTTCCACTCCCGAACCACCCTTTGGGTAAAGAACCTGCCTCTGATATCCGTCCTATAACTATCACCCCTTAATTTAAAGCTGTGTCCCCTCGTGCTAGCTTTCTCCATCCTAGGAAAAAGGCTATCACTGTCCACCCTATCTAAACCTCTATGTTCGAGGTGAGGGACACCAGTAGTGTTCCTGCTGATTATACCTGCAGGAAGTGTGCCCATTTGCAGCTCCTTGAGGATTGTATTAAGGAGCTGGAGCTGGAATTAGAGGAACTCCGGATAATTTGGGAGGTTGAGGCGGATATTGACAGGAGTTACAAAGAGATAGTCACTCCTAAAAGTGATTCTTGGGTAACTATTAGGAAGAGGGGTAAGAAGCAATCGGGTAGACAATCCCCTGGGGCTGTTCCCCTCCAAAACAAATTTTCTGTCCTGGAGGCTACAGTTGAGGAAGAATCAACTGGAGATGACCAAAGGGAGCAGGTCTCTGGGGGTGAGCCTGCTGAGAATGCCCAGGTGGGTGGGTGGAATAAGAGATTGGACCTAGTAATTGGGGACTCCATAGTTAGGGGGACAGATAGGAGAGTAAATAGTAATAAACGGGACTCAGGGCTGGTGTGTTGCCTCCCAGGGGCCGGGGTCCAGGATGTCGCAGATCGGGTTTTTAAGATTCTTAAGGGAGAGGGGAGTCAGCCCCAAGTCATAGTTCATGTAGGGACACATGATAGGTAGGACAAGGCAAGGGGATATTAAACAGAAATTTATGGAGTTGGGGTGGAAGCTTAGGGCCAAAACAGACAGAGTGGTTATCTCTGGACTCTTGCCTGTGCCACGGGATAGTTTAGAGAAGAACAGAGAGAGGGAATGTTTGAACTTGTGGCTGCGGGGATGGTGCAGGAGGGAGGGGTTCAGGTTCCTGAACAACTGGGACTCATTCTGGGATAGGTGGGCCCTCTACAAGAGAGATGGTCTACACCTGAACCAGAGGGGAACTAATATCTTGGGGGGAAAATTTGTAAAGGCTATGCAGGGGGCTTTAAACTGATTCAGAGGAGGGATGGGATCCTGAGTAGTTGGGGTGCTAAGAGAGATGAGAATAGGGGGGTCATAGAGGAGAACTGTAAAATACACCAGCGTACGGGTGGAGTACGGCATGGTTTGAAATGCGTATACTTTAATGCAAGAAGTATTTGCAATAAATTGGAGGAACTTGCAGCTTGGACCAGTACCTGGAACTTCGATGTTGTGGCCATTTCAGGCACTTGGGTAGAGCAGGGACAGGAATGGATGTTGCAGGTTCCGGGGTTCAAATGCTTTAGTCGGAGTAGAGTAGGAGGTAGAAGTGGGGGAGGAGTGGCATTATTAGTCAAAGACTGTATCACAGTGACTGAAATGAAGTTTGATGAGGACTTGTCTGTTGAGGTAGTATGGACTGAGATTAGAAACAGGAGAGGAGAGGTCACCCTGTTGGGAGTCTTTTATGGACCTCCTAAAAGTTCTAGAGAGGTAGAGGGAAGGATTGCAAAGTCGATCCTGGACAGGAGTGAAAGTAATAGGGTAATTGTTATAGGGGACTTTAACTTTACTAATATTGATTGGAATAGCTATAGCTCTAGCTCATTAGAGGGGTCAGTTTTTGTACAAAGTGTGCAGGAGGGTTTTTTGACTCAGTATGTAGATAGGCCAACTAGAGGTGAGGCTACATTGGATTTGGTGCTGGGCAATAAGCCAGACCAGGTGTTAGGCTTGGAAGTTGGTGAACATTTTGGTGATAGTGACCACAATTCGGTTACGTTCACCTTAGTGATGGATAGGGATAGGCATGAAGCTGGGGGCAGTAGTTATAGCTGGGGGAATGGTAATTATGAGGCCATAAGGAGGGAATTAGGGTGCATAGGTTGGACTAGGAAAATACAGGGACTGGGAACATCTGAAATGTGGAGCTTATTCAAGGAGCAGCTACTGCGAGTCCTTGATAAGTATGTCCCTGTCAGGCGAGGAGGAAATGGTCGAGTAAGAGAACCTTGGTGTACGAAAAAAGTTGATTTGCTGGTTAAAAGGAAAAAGGAGGCTTATGTCAGGATGAGGCTTGAAGGCTCGGTTAGTGCAATGGATAGCTATAGCTTAGCCAGGAGGGAGCTAAAGAGTGAATTGAGGAGAGCTAAGAGAGGACACGAGAAGACTTTGGCTGATAGGATTAAGGAGAATCCTAAAGCTGTCTTTAGATATGTTAAGAATAGAAGATTGGTTAGGGCAAGATTAGGGCCAGTCATAGACAGCAGTGGGAAGTTGTGCGTGGAGCCTGAAGAGATTGGAGAGACACTGAATAAATATTTCTCTTCGGTATTCACGCAGGGAGATGTAAATGTAGTTGTGGAGAACACTGAGGTACAGGGTTGCAAACTGGAAAGTATTGAAGTAGATAGGGAGGATGTGCTAGATATTCTTGAGGGTTTGAAGTTAGATAGGTCCCCTGGGCCGGACGGGATTTACCCTAGGATTCTCTGGGAGGCAAGAGAGGTGATTGCAGAGCCTCTGGCTCTGATCTTCAGGTCCTCGTTGGTTACGGGTGTGGTTCCGGAGGACTGGAGGATAGCGAATGTGGTCCCATTTTTCAAGAAGGGGAAGAGAGACCTTCCAGGGAATTATAGGCCAGTGAGTCTTACTTCTGTTGTGGGCAAAGTATTGGAGAGAATTATTAGGGATAGGATTTATAGTTATTTAGAGAGAAATGAATTGATTGGGGATAGTCAGCATGGTTTTGTGAAGGGTAGGTCGTGCCTTACTAACCTTATTAAGTTTGTTGAAAAAGTGACCATAGAGGTGGATGGGGGTAAGGCGGTTGATGTGGTATATATGGACTTTAGTAAGGTGTTCGATAAGGCTTTAGTAAGGTACATGGAAGGCTTCTGCAGAAAATGCAGATGTATGGGATTGAGGGTGATTTAGATAATTGTATTAGGAATTGGCTAGCTGATAGAAGACAGAGGGTGGTGGTTGATGGAAATTATTCATCATGGAGTTCGGTTACAAGTGGTGTACCTCAGGGATCTGTTTTGGGGCCCCTGCTGTTTGTAATTTTTATAAATGATCTGGATGAGGGTATTGAAGGATGGATTAGTAAATTTGCAGATGACACTAAAGTCGGTGGAGTGGTAGATAGTGAAGAGGGGTGTTATAGTTTGCAGAGAGACTTGGACAAGTTGCAGAGCTGGGCCGAGAGGTGGCAAATGGAGTTTAATGTGGAAAAGTGTGAGGTAATGCACTTTGGCAGGAATAATAAATGTGTAGAGTATAGGGCTAATGGTAGGATTCTTAATAGTGTTGATGAACAGAGGGATCTTGGTGTATTTGTGCATAGATCCCTGAAAGTAGGCAGTCAAGTCGATAAGGTTGTTAAGAAGGCATACGGAGTCTTAGCTTTTATTGGTAGGGGGATTGAATTTCGGAGCCGCAACGTCATGTTGCAACTGTACAAAACTCTAGTGCGGCCGCACTTGGAGTATTGTGTGCAGTTCTGGTCCCCACATTATAAGAAAGATGTGGAGGCATTGGAGAGGGTACAGAGGAGGTTTACCAGGATGTTGCCTGGTATGGAGGGCAGGTCTTATGAAGAGAAGCTGAGGGATTTGAGGTTGTTTTCGTTAGAAAGGAGGCGGCTAAGAGGAGACCTTATTGAAACATATAAGATGATTAGAGGTTTAGATAGGGTGGACAGTGATAGCCTTTTTCCTAGGATGGAGAAAGCTAGCACGAGGGGACACAGCTTTAAATTAAGGGGTGATAGTTATAGGACGGATATCAGAGGTAGGTTCTTTACCCAAAGGGTGGTTCGGGAGTGGAATGCCCTGCCTGCAGCAGTTGTAGATGCGCCAAGTTTGGTGGCGTTTAAGAGGTTAGTTGATAAGTTTATGGAAGAGAAGGGAATGGTTTAGTTTGGAGGGTCATTGCTTTTTTCATAATTGGTTGGCGCAACATTGAAGGCCGAAGGGCCTGTTCTGCGCTGTAATGTTGTATGTTCTATAACACCTAGCACCCACTGTCCCCCATAACACCAGCACCCTCTCTCACCCATAACGCCCCCCAGCGCCCAGTGTCACCCATAACACCCAGCGCCCAGTGTCGCCCATAACACCCAGCACTCACTGTTACCCACAACACCCAGCGTCACTCACAACACCCAGTGCCCACTGTCAGACTGTGTGGGGAGGGAAAGCAGGCTGGGAGTCTTCAATGATGTTGTGACGATGAATCCCTCGCAGACAGCCCCGTGTAAGGGTCTATCGTCTGTTTGCTCAGAAGCACTAACTTCCCCTGGACAATTATACTGGGCTGGGAACCATCCGACAAGATGATTTAAATCACTAACTGTGGCTGGTTCTGCAAATTTTACCCTGATAGTTATTCTGAAAGAGTGAGAGGGAAAAGAAATCACTTCTAATTCCAGACTGACTATTTTAGCACCCAAACCAAGCCTGTCATGGGATACCCCACACACACCTGACCCCCCCGAGAACACCCTCCCCACAAAGCCCCAGCCCCCCAGACCCCTGGGGAACCCTCACAAACACTCCTAATCCCAAGTACTGTCTCCCTCACTCCCCTGCCCAACCCAACCCAAAACTGGACCCAATCCACCTGTGACATCCACTCTGAGGAAGGTTACAGTTCATGAATTTTAGCCTGAATGTAGAAACAGGAAACTGTCCCAATCACTGACCAGAGATCACACTGAGTGTCTCCAAATGACCAGCATTTATTGCCCAGCCGTGGCTGCATGGGAGCAGTTGAGAATCGATCACACTGCTTATCTGGTGACTAACACGTGTCGATCCAAAATCACCCCCTTTACACTAACAACACCAGTTAAACGGCAGAGATTTCCATTCAATGTAAAATTTAAAAATGTAAAGTTTATTTATTAATATCATAAATAAGGTTTACGTTAACACTGCAATGGAGTTACTATGAAATTCCCTGAGTCACCACACTTTGGCACCTGCTCAGGTTGATGCATTTAACCAGCACACCTGGTGTGAATGACAATACAGTTTCTCAGCACCGTTAGGAGGCAGCAGCAGATATCAGAGAAAGGGTAAAATCAGCAACAGCTGTAGAAAGATATTGATAAATTCACAACAGTTCGTCAATTATTCAGCAAAATCCTTTAACAAACACATTAATGGAAGTTGCTGTATTTGTTCCAGAGTGGGAATATCGATGGGCCAATCCTGGACACTTTCTACACTTTCATGCAGGTGATTCCGCTCGTTCTCCAATATATCCAGTACATCCTGATGGCAGTGGGAGCCGTCCTGGCTCTGGTCGCTGCCATTCTGGCAGTTATTCATTTCCAACAGGTAAAACAAAAGTGATTAGTGTGACAACATCAGTTGTAAATTCATTATCATTATTACCTGTGACAGTTAACATAAAGAATCCCAGGCTTCCTAACTCATAGACCACAATCATCGTTCAGAACATTGAATACAGGAGTTGGGACGTCTTGTTGAAGTTGAAAGAGACATTGGTAAGCTCACACTTGGAATACTGTGTACAAATCTAGTCACCCTATCGTAGAAAGGATATTGTTAAACTAGAAAGAGTGCAGAAAAGATTTACTGGGATGCTACCGGATCTTGGTGGATTGAATTATAAGGAGAAGCTGAATAGACTGGGACTTTTTCTCTGGAGCGTAGGAGGCTGAGGTGTGGTCTTGTAGAGGTCTATAAAATAATGAGGGGCACAGATCAGCGAGATAGTCAATATCTTTTCTCAAAAGTAGGGGAGTCTAAAACTAGAGGGCATAGGTTTAAGGTGAGAAGGGAGATATACAAAGAGGCAATTTCTTCACACAGAGAATGGTGAGTGTCTGGGACAAGCTGCCAGAGGCAGTAGTAGAAGTGGGTACAATTTTGTCTTTTAAAAAGTGTTTAGACAGTTACATTGGTATGATGGGTATAGAGGAATATGAGCCAAATGTGGGCAATTAGAACCAGTTTAGGGATTTAAAGAAAAGGGTGGCATGGACAAGTTGGGCCGAAGGGCCTGTTTCCATGCTGTAAACCTCTCTGACTCTAATCAGTAAGGATAGGCAACAACATCCCTGAAAGTAGGCAGTCAAGTGGATAAAGTTGTTAAGAAGGCTTATGGAGTCTTAGCTTTTATTGGTAGGGGGATTGAATTTAGGAGCCGCAGCATCATGTTGCAGCTGTACAAAACTCTAGTGCGGCCGCACTTGGAGTATTGTGTGCAGTTCTGGTCGCCACATTATAAGAAAGATGTGGAGGCATTGGAGAGGGTACAGAGGAGGTTTACTAGGATGTTGCCTGGTATGGAGGGCAGGTCCTATGAAGAGAGGTTGAAGGATTTGAGGTTGTTTTCGTTAGAAAGGAGGCGGCTAAGGGGGGATCTTATTGAAGCATATAAGATAATTAGAGGTTTGGATAGGGTGGACAGTGATAGCCTTTTTCCTAGGATGGAGAAAGCTAGCACGAGGGGACACAACTTTAAATTAAGGGGTATGAGTTATAGGACGGATATCAGAGGTAGGTTCTTTACTCAAAGAGTGATTAGGGAGTGGAATGCCCTGCCTGCAGCTGTTGTAGATGCGCCAAGTTTGGTGGCGTTTAAGAGGTTAGTTGATAAGTATATGGATGAGAAGGGAATGGTTTAGTTAGAGGGGCATTGCTTTTTATTTTGGTCGGCACAACATCGAAGGCCGAAGGGCCTGTTCTGTGCTGTATTGTTCTATGTTCTATGTTCTATGTTCTAACACATCCTCCATAATTATCCTCAACAGTGATACCCCACAAGGCTGTGTTCTCAGCCCCCTATTACACTTCTTACACACCTTTGATTCTGAGTCCCCTCCAACTTGTATTGATACAAAAATCTAAGGTCATGTACAAACTGACTCAAGAAAGCTAATTTCCTGCTGCTGTTAGACTTTTAAATGGATTTTCAAGTTTACTGATGACACCACCAGAGTGGGTCAGATCTCAAATAATGATGAGACAGAGTACAGGAATGAGATAGAGAATCTGGTGAACTGGTTCAGCAACAATAATCTCTCCCTCAATGTCAACAAAACAAAGGAGATTGTCATCGATCGCAGGAATTGTAAAGGAGAATATGCCTCTATCTATATCAGAGGGAGAAAGTAGAAAGAGATGAGAGCTTCAAATTCAGAGGTGAACAGATTACCAACAACCTGTCCTGCCCTTCCCCATGCCAACATTATAGTTAAGAAAGCCCACCAATGTCTCTATTTTCTCAGAAAACTAGGAAAACTGGGGTGGGCACGATAGCACAGTGGTTAGCACTGTACTTCACAGCTCCAGCGACCTGGGTTCGATTCCCGGCTTGTGTCACTGTCTGTGTAGAGTTTGTACATTCTCCTCGTGTCTGCAAGGGTTTCCTCCAGTGGCTTCAGTTTCCTCCTACAGTCCAAAGATGTGCGGGTTATGTTGATTGGCCATGCTACAATTGCCCTTTAGTGTCCTGAGATGCGTAGGTTAGAGGGATTAGTGGGTAAATGTGTGGGGATACGGGGGTAGGGCCTGGGTGGGATTGTGATCGGTGCAGACTCGATGGACCAAAGGGCCTCTTTCTGCACCGTAGGGTTCTATTTCTATGATTCTATGAAAATATGGCATGTCTACGCTAAGACTTGATTTGATTTTTTGATTTGAATTATTATTGTCACATGTATTAGCATACAATGAAAAGTATTGTTTCTCGTGGGCTATACAAACAAAGCATGCTGTTCATAGAGAAGAAAACCGGTTATCAGTTAGCATAGAGGCAGATTTGCTAGAGTGTCCTGCCAGCTGTTTATGTAGTGTAGTGGTTACAGCATGGAAACAGGCCCTTCCACCCAACTTATCCATGCGGCCTATTTTTTATAAAACCCATAAACTAATCCCAATTGGTGAAGGGTGCAGAATGTCTTATTACAGTCAAGGCTAGGGTGTTGAGAAAGATCAACTCAATGCAAGGTAGGTCTATTCCTATGTTTACCCCAAACCCTGTTAACCAAGATCCAGGGTAAACACATTTCTCTTAGAGTGAAGGGCAAGGCTGGCAGAGACAGGGAACCCTGGATAACTCGGGATATTGAGGCTCTGGTCAAGAAGAAGAAAGAGGCACAGGACATGGATAGGCAGCTGGGAGCAAGTGAATCTCTTGAAGAGTATAGGGAGTGTAGGAGTAAAGTTAAGAGAAAAATCAGAAGGGTAAAAGGGGGGTCACACAATTGTTTTGGCAGATAAGGCAAAGGAGAAGCCAAAGAGCTTCTACAAATACATAAGGGCAAACGAGTAACAAGGGAGAGAGTAGGGCCTCTTAAGCATCAACAAGGTCATCTATGTGAGGATCCACAAGGGATGGGTGAGATTCTAAATGAATATTTCCCATCAGTATTCACTGTTGAGAGAAGCATGGATGTTAGCGAACTTGGGGAAATAAATAATGATGTCTTGAGGAGTGTACATATTACAGAGAAGGAGGTGCTGGATGTCTTAAACTGCATCAAGATAGATAAATTCCCGGGACCTGATGAAGTGAATCCCAGGATGTTGTGGGAGGCTAGGGAGGGAATTGGGGGTCCCCTAGCTGAGATATTTGAATCACTGATAGTCACAGGTGAAGTGCCTGAAGATTAGAGAGTGGCAAATGTTGTGCCTTTGTTTAAAAAGGGCTGCAGGGAAAAGCCTGGGAACTACAGCCCAGTGAGCCTCACAGCGGGATGGGTAAATTGTTGAAAAGTATTTTGAGAGAGGTTCTACAGGCATTCAGAGATGCAAAAACTGATTATGGACAGTCAGCATGGCTTTGTCAGTGGAAAATAATGTCTCACAAATTTGATTGAGTTTTTTGAAGGGGTAACCGAGAAGGTAGCTGAGAGCAGTGTAGTTGATGTTGTCTACATGGACTTTAGCAAGGCCTTTGACAAGGTACTGCATGTAGATTGTTAGATAAAGTTAAATCTCACTGGATCCAGGATGAGGGATCTAAATGGATACAGAGGGTGGTTGAAGAGAATTGTTCTTCAAACTGGAGGCCTGTGACCAGCAGTGTGCCTCAGGGATCAGTGCTGGGCCCACTGTTATTTGTCATTCATATTAATGATTTGGATGAGAATATAGGGGTTAATAAATTTACAGATGACACTGACAGTGAGGAAGGTTATCTCCAATGAATATTTGATCAATTGGGCCAGTGGGTCAATGAATAGCAGATGGAGTTTAATTTAGACAAATGTGAGGTGATGCATTTTGGTCGATTGAACCAGGGCAGGACTTCCTCAGTTAATGGTAGGGCATTGGGGAGAGTTACAGAATAAAGAGATCTCGGGGTACAGGTTCATAGCTCCTTGAAAGTGAAGTCACAGGTGGACAGAATGGTGAAGAAGGCATTCAGCATGCTTGGTTTTAATTGGTCAGAACATTGAATACAGGAGTTGAGACATCTTGTTGAAGTTGTACAAGACATTGGTAAGGCCACACTTGGAACACTGTCTGCAATTCTGGTCATCTTATTATAGAAAGGATATTATTAAACTAGAAAGAGTGCAGAAAAGATTTACTAGGATGTTACCGGGACTTAATGGATTGTGTTATAAGGAGAGGCTGGATAGACTGCGACTTTTTTCTCTGGAGCATAGGAGGCTGAGGGGTGATCTTATAGAGATCTATAAAATAATGAGAGACATAGACAACGTAGATAGTCAATATCTTTTCCCAAAGGTAGGGGAGTCTAAAAGTGGGGGGCATGGGTGCAAGAGGAGAGGGAAAGGATACAAAAGTGTCCACAATTTTTTTCACACAGGGTGGTGAGCGAGTGTCTGGCTTTAGAAAAAGGACAACATGGGCAAGTTGAGTTGAAGGGCTTGTATCCATGCTGTAAATCTTTATGACTCTGTACAAAAGTCTGACAGCAGCAGGGAAGAAGCTGTTCTTGAATCGGTTGGTAGGTGACCTCAGATTTTTGTATCTTTTTTCAGACAGAAGAAGATGGAAGAGAGAATGTCCGAGGTGTATGCAGTCCTTAATTATGCTGCTGCTTTTCCATGGTTTGCGTGATGGATTGGATTACATTCACAATGTTTTGCAGCTCCTTGCGGTCTTGGGCAGGGCATAGAACATAGAACGTTACAGCACAGAACAGGCCGTTCGGCCTTCGATGTTGCGCCGACCAATATAAAAAGCAATGCCCCTCCAAACTAAACCATTCCCTTCTCTTCCATATACTTATCAACTAAAGTATATGGAAGATACTTTATCTTTATCTGGGCAGGAGCCCAGACCAAGCTGTGATAAAACAGAAAGGATGCTTTCTATGGTGCATCTATAAAAGTTGATGAGAATCATGCAATCCATCACTCAAACTAGCCTCCAATCCCTTGACTCTGTCTACACTTCCCGCTGCCTCGGGGAAAAGCAGCAGCATAATTAAGGACACACTCCAGATATTCTCTTTTTCACCTTCTCCTGTCGGTCTGAGGTCACGTACTGACTGACCGACTCAAGAACAGCTTCTTTCCTGCTGCTGTCAGACTTTTGAATGGACCTACCTCACATTAAGTTGGTCTTTCCCGACACCCTCGCTGTGACTGTAACACGACATTCTGTACTTTTTTCCTTCCCTTCTCTATGAACAGTATGCTTTGTCTGTATAGTGCACAAGAAACAATACTTTTCACTGTATGTTAAAACACACTTCTCATTTTACTTGCCCTTGCTTTACGTGCAGATGGCTTCAGTCACACTGATTGGAAGAAACTTATGCAGATAGTAAGGATCAGAATGTGATGACCCTGCACATGGACATTGGTCAATAAATTGTCTGGTGGGTCACACTCAGAATGCTGATTGACTGTGTGTGACCCCCAGGTTGCAGATTGCCCACTACTCAACAGAATTAGATTCAACTTAAAGTAACATGTTTCTCACATGTAATCGCATGATAGCGTGTTTCTCACATGTTATCACGCACACTGCCCATCAAAGCTGTAGAAAACAGAGACTACATCACCCCCTCAGCAGCTCAGTAACAATTACACATTCTGTCCAGTTCCCATCACTACCCAGTTTGTATACAGCATATACTGACAATATCAGCTTGGTTCTTATTCACTGGAATTAAAGCACTTGCTGTCTTTCTGATCTTCATTCTTGTTTCTTTTACAGAACAGACGCAAAAAGTCAGGAAAAACACAAGAGCTGGGATGTTCTAATGGGAAGCTGGTACGAAAGGAGTCCCGTTTGTAGTGAGCTCCCATCTCCCCATTCCAAGTCTGTCCCTCAGTTCAAAGCTTGGGAAAACTAATGTGTTCATGTTGAAGATGGAAGTGGGGTGAGAATGGGTCTGGGGGTTGGGGGTGGGGGAGGGTGGAGATGGAGGTGAGAGAGTAAGAGTGAGGGTGGGTAACAGAATGTGGCTGTGGGTTAGAGTCATAGAGTGGCACAATACAGAAAAGGCCTATTCACCTTTCATATCAGCAACAACAATAGAAGAACTAGGAGCAGGAGTGGGCCATTCGGCCCCTCAATCCTGCTCCACAATTCAGTACAATTATGGCTGAGCTTCTTATAGACTCAGCTCCACCTACCCACCCATTCACCATAACCCTTAATTCCTTTACTGTTCAAAAATTTATCTAACCTTGCCTTAAAAACATTCAATGAGGTAGCCTCAACTGCTTCACTAGGCAAAGAATTCCACAACCCTTTGTGTGAAGAAGTTCCTCCTCAACTCAGTTCTAAATCTACTCCCCCTTATTTTGAGGCTATGCCTCCTAGTCCTAGTTTCACCCAGCAGTGGAAACAACTTCTCTGTTTCTATCTTATCGATTCCCTTCAGAATCTTACATGTTTCTATAAGATTTCCTTTCATTCTTCTGAATTCCAATGAGGGTAGCCCCAGTCTACTCAGTCTCTCCTCATAATCCAAACATCTCAACTCCGGAATTAACCTATTGAATCTCCTCTGCATCCCCTCCAGTGCCAGTATATCCTTTCTCAAGGAAGGAGACCAAAACTGTACACAGTACTCTGGGTGTGGCCTCAACAGCACCTTATACAGCTACAACATAACCTCCCTGTTTTTAAACTCCATCCCTCTAGCCAAGAAGGATAAAATTCCATTTGCCTTCTAAATTACCAGTTGCATCTGCAAACTAACTCCTTATGATTCCTGCACAAGGACACCAGGTCCCTCTGCACAGCAGCATGCTGCAATTTTTTACCATTTAAATAATAGTCCATTTTGTTGTTATTCCTACCAAAATGAATGACCTCACATCTCCATCTGCCAGACCCTCACCCACTCACTTAGACTATCTCTATCCTTTTACAGACTTTCAGTATCCTCTGCACACTTTGTTCTTCCACCCATTTTAGTGTCATCTGTGAATTTTGACACACTACATTTGGTCCCCAACTCCAAATCATCTATGTAAATTGTAAACAATTGCGGTCCCAACACTGATCCCTGAGGCTCAGCACTAGTCACTGATCACCAGCCAGAGGAACACCCATTTACCCCACTCTTTGCTTTCTATTAATTAACCAATCTTCTATCCATGCTAATACATTACCCGTAACACCATGCACCTTTATCTTATAAAGCAGTCTTTGGTGCAGCACCTTGTCAAACACCTTCTGGAAATTCAGATTCACCACATCCACAGGTTCCCCACTGAACTCTGCACTTGTAATGTTCTCAAAGAATTCCACCAAGTTAGTCAAACATGATCTGCCCTTCATGAACCTATGCTGCATCTTCCCAATGGACAATTTATATTCACTATCTACTCTTATGTGAGAAATAAAAGAATGAATAGGGTGAGGTTAAGGCCAGTCAAGAATAGTAGTGGGAACTTATGCATGGATCAGAAGAGATAAGTGAGGTGTTGAATGAATACTTTTCTTCAGTGTTCATTAAGGAGAAAGGCCATGTTTTTGAGGATGACTGTGTGGTACAGGCTGATAGGATGGAGGAGGTAGATGTTCAGAGGGAAGATGTATTAGCAATTTTGAAAAATCTGAGGGTCAATAAGTCTCCTGGGCTAGATGGGATACATCTTAGGATACTTTGGGAGGCAAGGAATAAGATTGCGGAGCCTTTAGTTTTGATTTTGGGTCTGCACTATCCACGGCGCTTGTCATGATGTGGAGATGCCAACGTCGGACTGGGGTGAACACAATAAGAAGTCTCACAACACCAGGTTAAAGTCCAACCAGTTTATTTGATAGTAATCCCACAAGCTTTCGGAAACGGAGTTCACACCTGACGAAGGAACAGCATTTCCAAAAGCTTGTGGGATTACTATCAAATAAACTGGTTGGACTTTAACCTGATGTTGTGAGACTTCTCACAGGGATTGTGCAAGAGGACTAGAGACATTTCCTTTCCCTTCGAGAAAGGAAATAGGAATGACCCTGGTAATTACAGGCCCGTTAGTCTTACTTCGGTGGTTGTTAAGTTAATGGAAAGGTTCCTGAGGGATAGGATTTATGACCTTTCAGAAAGATACAGTTTAAACCGGGATAGTCAGCACGACTTTGTGAGGGATAAGTCCTACCTCATAAATATGATTGAATTCTTTGAGGAGGTAATTAAGTGTGTAGATGAAGATAGAGCAGTTGATGTCATATACATGGATTTTAGTAAGGTGTTTGATAAGGTCCCCCTTGGTAGGTTCATGAAGAATGTAAGGAGGTGTGGGATAGAAGGAAATTTGGCCATTGGATAAGTAACTGGCTGTATCACAGAAGCATCTCAACTGGGAACTTGGGTTCATGTCACACTGTCTGAAACCCTCATGACTTACTAGACTTGCAACATGTCACTTACTCTCCTGTCTGGAGATAATACACATCTCTTTAACCAATGCTAATGCTATCTCCACTCACATTGTCTGCACCTTTAAAATTTGAATTGCAGATTAACTGCAAAGACTCATTCTAATCAATATTCTGTAAACTGTGTGTGCCTTTATATGCCCTGTTTGTGATCAGAACTCCCTACTCACCTGATGAAGGAGTAGCGCTCTGAAAGCTAGTGGTGTTTACTACCAAATAAATCTGTTGGACTTTAACCTTGTGTTGTGAGATTTTTTACTGTATCTCATAGAAGACAGAGGGTTAGAGGGAAAATTTTCATACTGGAGGACATTTATCAGCAGTGTACCACAGGGGTCAGTGCCAGATCCTCTGCTACTTGTGATTCTTAACAATGACTTGGAAGAGAGGGTTGCAGGGTGGGTCAGTAAATTTGCTGATGACACCAAGATTGGTGGAGAGTGGATGAGGTGGAGGGCTCTTGCAGGCTGCAAAGAGACATTGATAGGATGCAGAGCTGGGCCAAAAAGTGGCAGATGGAGTTTAACCCTGATAAGTGTGAGGTGATTCATTTTGGTAGGACAAACTTGAATGCAGATTACAGGGTCAATGGCAGGGTTCTGAGGAATGTGGAGGAACAGAGAGATCTTGGGGTTCATATCCACAGATCTCTGAAGGTTGCCACTCATCTGGATAGAGCTGTGAAGAAGGCTTATAGTGTATTATTATTTATTAACAGGGGTTTGAGTTTGAGCCGTGGGTTTATACTGCAACTATACAGGACCTTGGTGAGACCACACAGAAAAGCCACAGAACCATAGAAAATTACAGCTCAGAAACAGGCCTTTTGGCCCTTCTTGTCTGTGCTGAACCATTTTTTGCCTAGTCCCACTGACCTGCACTTGAACCATATCCCTCCACACCCCTCTCATCCATGAACCCATCCAAGCTTTTCCTAAATGTTAAAAGTCACCCTGTATTTACCACATTATCCGGCAGCTCATTTCACACTCTCACCACTCTCTGAGTGAAGAATCCCTCCCTAATATTCCCTTTAAACTTCTCTCCTTTCACCCTTAACCCATGCCCTCTGGTTTTTTTCTCCCCTAGCCTCAGTGGAAAAAGCCTGCTTGCATTCACTCCACCAATACCCATCAAAATCTTATACATCTCTATCAAATCTCCCCTCATTCTTCTACACTCCAGGGAATAAAGTCCTAACCTATTCAATCTCTCTCTGTAACTCAGCTTCTCAAGTCCCGGCAACATCCTTGTGAACCTTCTCTGCACTCTTTCAACCTTATTTACATCCTTCCTGTAACTAGGTGACCAAAACTGTACACAATACTCTAAATTCGGCCTCACCAATGCCTTATATAACCTTACCATAACACTCCAGCTTTTATATTCGATACTCTGATTTATCAAGGCCAGTGTACCAAAAGCACTCTTTACAACCCTATCCACATTTGGAATAATGTGTACAGTTCTGATCACCTCACTATAAGAAGGATGTAGAATCATAGAACCCTACAATGCAGAAAGAGGCCCTTTGGCCCATCCAGTCTGCACCAAACACAATCCCACCCAGGCCCTAGTCCCCTATCATACTCACTAATCCCTCTAAGCTACACATCCTTAGACATTAAGCGGCAACTTCTTAGCATAGCCAAGCAATCTAACCCGCACATCTTTAGACTGTGGGAGGAAACCGGAGTACCCGAAGGAAATATGTTATGTCGATATGTTAAGAATAGAAGATTGGTTAGGGCAAGATTAGGGCCAGTCATAGACAGCAGTGGGAAGTTGTGCGTGGAGCCTGAAGAGATTGGTGAGGCACTGAATAAATATTTCTCTTCGGTATTCACGCAGAGTGCTGGAAATGTAGCTATGGAGAGCACTGAGGTACAGGGTTGCAAATTGGGAAGTATTGTAGTAGATAGGGAGGATGTGTTAGAAATTCTCGAGGGTTTGAAGTTGGATAAGTCCCCTGGGCCGGACGGGATTTACCCTAGGATTCTCTGGGAGGCAAGAGAGGAGATTGCAGAGCCTCTGGCTCTGATCTTCAGGTCCTCGTTGGTTACGGGTGTGGTTCCGGAGGACTGGAGGATAGCGAATGTGGTCCCATTGTTCAAGAAGGAGAAGAGAGACCTTCCAGGGAATTATAGGCCAGTGAGTCTTACTTCTGTGGTGGGCAAAGTATTGGAGAGAATTATTAGGGATAGGATTTATAGTTATTTAGAGAGAAATGAATTGATTGGGGATAGTCAGCATGGTTTCGTGAAGGGTAGGTCATGCCTTACTAACCTCATTGAGTTTTTTGAGAAAGTGACCAGAGAGGTGGATGGGGGTAAGGCGGTTGATGTAGTATATATGGACTTTAGTAAGGCGTTTGATAAGGTGGCCCATGGAAGACTTCTACAGAAAATGCAGATGTGTGGAATAGAGGGTGATTTAGCTAATTGGATTAGGAATTGGCTGGCAGATAGAAGACAGAGGGTGGTGGTTGATGGGAGATATTCATCGTGGAGTTCGGTGACAAGTGGTGTGCCTCAGGGGTCTGTTTTGGGGCCCCTGCTGTTTGTAATTTTTATAAATGATCTGGATGAGGGTATTGAGGGATGGATCAGTAAATTTGCAGATGATACTAAAGTTGGTGGTGTGGTAGATAGTGAAGAGGGGTGTTTTAGTTTACAGAGTGACTTGGACAAGTTGCAGAGCTGGGCCGAGAGGTGGCAAATGGAGTTTAATGTGGAAAAGTGTGAGGTAATGCACTTTGGCAGGAACAATAAATGTGTAGAGTATAGGGCTAATGGTAGGGCTCTTAATAGTGTTGAGGAACAGAAGGATCTTGGTGTATGTGTCAATAGATCCCTGAAAGTAGGCAGTCAAGTGGATAAAGTTGTTAAGAAGGCATATGGAGTCTTAGCTTTTATTGGTAGGGGGATTGAATTTAGGAGCCGCAGCATCATGTTGCAGCTGTACAAAACTCTAGTGCGGCCGCACTTGGAGTATTGTGTGCAGTTCTGGTCGCCACATTATAAGAAAGATGTGGAGGCATTGGAGAGGGTACAGAGGAGGTTTACCAGGATGTTGCCTGGTATGGAGGGCAGGTCCTATGAAGAGAGGTTGAAGGATTTGAGGTTGTTTTCGTTAGAAAGGAGGCGGCTAAGAGGGGATCTTATTGAAGCATATAAGATGATTAGAGGTTTAGATAGGGTGGACAGTGATAGCCTTTTTCCTAGGATGGAGAAAGCTAGCACGAGGGGACACAGCTTTAAATTAAGGGGTATGAGTTATAGGACGGATATCAGAGGTAGGTTCTTTACTCAAAGAGTGATTAGGGAGTGGAATGCCCTGCCTGCAGCTGTTGTAGATGCGCCAAGTTTGGTGGCGTTTAAGAGGTTAATTGATAAGTATATGGAAGAGAAGGGAATGGTTTAGTTTGGAGGGGCATTGCTTTTTATTTTGGTCGGCACAACATCGAAGGCCGAAGGGCCTGTTCTGTGCTGTATTGTTCTATGTTCTATGTTCTATGAAACTCACGCAGACACGGGGAGAATGTGCAAACTCCACACAGACAGTGACCCAAGTGGAAATCGAACCCAGGACCCTGGAGCTGTGAAGCAGCAGTGTTAACAACTGTGCTACCGTGCAGCCTGCAACCAATGTGAAAGCATTGGAGAGAGTGCAGAGGAGATTTACCAGGATGCTGCCTGGTTTGGACGGTAGGTCTTATGGGGGAACTGGGGCTTTTCTCTTTAAAGCGGAGGAGGATGAGAGGCTACACTATTGAGGTTTATAAGATGATGAGGGGGATTAAGAAGTGGACATCTCCGGGTGGATGTAGTTGTTACTATAAGGTTCATGGTGGGAGATATCAGAGGGATGTCCGAGGTAGATTCTTTACTCAGAGAGTGGTTGGGGTGTGGAATGCACTGCCTGCTGTGATAGTGGAATCGGACACTTTAGGAACTTTCAAGCAGTTATTGTATAGACACATGGAGCACACCAGAATGATAGGGAGTGGGATAGCTTGATCTTGAGTTTGGTCAAAGCTCAGCACAATATCGAGGGCTGTGGGACCTGTACTGTTCTTTGAATAAGTAGCCCAACATCCATTTGTTCCTCTGAGATTCCTAATGTCCTGCCATTTATTAAATACTGCCCTGTCTTGTTGAGTGTATCACCTGCATTTATCAGTCTGTTACCATTGGCCGCTGCTCTGCCCATCTGACCAATCTGTCTGTATCTTCCTGTAGCCTATGACCTTCTTCACTATTAACCACCCAAGCAATCTTGGTGTTATCTGTAAACGTGCTGATCATTTTGTGTGATATTTTATTTGATAACACTAGTGGGAAACACCTCGGGAAGTTTTATTAAGTTAAAGATGCTCTATAAAAGCTGTTGTTGTCAGTCTATGGGAAGTCCTCACCCAGATACATTTGGTTTGTGGTTAAAGCAGGGGAAATGGGGGCATTCAATAAAATCCTAGTCTCTGTCCCACCTTCCAGGATTATCCCGATATCTCTTCATTCCACCAAATCCCTCCATCTTTTCATCCTTTTGGATGAGAGTTGCTGACCAGACTGGTATTTGTTGCTCATCTTTAGTTCTCTCCAGGTTTTTTGAGTATAGAACATAGAACACTACAGCACAAACAGGCCCGTCAGCCCAAACGTTGCACCGATCATATCCCTACCTACCAGGCCTATCTATAACCCTTAATCCCATTAAATCGCATGTACTCATCCAAGTGTCTCTTGGAAGACTCCAGCGAGTTTGCTTCCACCACCACTGATGGCAACTGATTCCATTCACTCACCTCCCTCTGAGTGAAAAACTTACCTCTAACATCCCCTCTGTACTTACCCCCCAGAACCTTAAACCTGTGTCCTCTCGTAGTGACCATTTCAGCTCTGGGAAATAGCCTCCGAGAATCCACCCTATCTATTCCTCTCAACATCTTATAAACCTTTATCAGGTCGCCTCTCAACCTTCGTCTCTCCAGGGAGAAGAGATCTAGCTCTCTCAACCTATCTTCATAAGGCATGCCCCCCAATCCAGGCAACATCCTTGTAAATCTCCTCTGCACCCTCAATAGCTTCCACATCCTTCCTGTAGTGAGGCGACCAGAACTGCGCACAATACTCCAAGAGGGGTCTGACAAGGGTCTTATAAAGTTGCAGCATTACCTCCCGACTCCTAAACTCAATCCCTCGATTAATGAAGGCCAGTATACCGTATGCCTTTTTGATCACATCCTCCACCTGCGAGGCCGATTTAAGAGTCCTATGGACCTGAACCCCAAGATCCTTCTGATTGTCTACACTGCTAAGAGTTTTACACTTGATATTATACTGCTTCATCCCATTATTCCTGCCAAAATGGACCACTACACATTTATCTGCGTTGAAGTCCATCTGCCACTTCTCCGCCCAGTCTTGCATCCTATTTATGTCCCGCTGCAACTTCTGATATCCCTCCAGACTATCCATCACACCACCGATCTTTGTATCGTCGACGAACTTACTAACCCATCCCTCCACTTCCTCATCCAGGTCATTTATGAAAGTGACAAATAGCAGGGGACCTAGAACAGATCCCTGGGGCACTCCACTGGTGACTGACCTCCATGCAGAAAAAGACCCATCCACAACCACTTTCTGCCTTCTGCAGGCAAGCCAGTTCTGGATCCACAAAGCCAAAGCCCCTTGGATCCTATGCCCCCTCACCTTCTCAAGAAGTCTTGCATGGGGGACCTTATCAAACACCTTGCTAAAATCCACATAAACCTCATCCACTGCTCTTCCTTCGTCAATGTGTTCAGTCACATTTTCAAAGAACTCTACTAGGCTCGTAAGGCACGACCTGCTCTTGACAAAACCGTGTTGACTATTTCTGATCAAACAAAACTTCTCTAAATGTTCAGAAATCCTGCCCTCAGAATCCTTTCCATCAGCTTACCAACCACTGAGGTCAAACTCACCAGTCAGTAATTTCCTGGGCTGTCCCTGTTCCCTTTCTTGAAACTAGGAACCACATCCGCAATTCTCCAGAACCTCTCCTGTCTCCATCACCGGGAGCTCTGCAATCACTTCCCTTACTCCCACAGTAATCTGTGGGTGAACCATTCAATTTCCAATGAGAATGCTCCAATCAGGTTGTCAGCATCTAGTCTGGAAATGGAGGGAAACAGTTTTGTTCCTGGATAGTAATCCAAACACCTGAACTAATGATCCAGAAACAGGAGTTCAAATCCCACCTGAGCATTAAGAGAATCTGAATTCAGTTAATTAAATAAATCTGATATTAAAATATATGATTATTAGATTCTCATAAAAACTCAACGACTGGAAGGAAGAGAATCCATGATCTGATCTCCATGAAATGGTCAATCAATCCTCTCCATTTTGAGAAGTGCCTCATTAGCATCTTTCTCAGGCTAATTAGAAATGGCCAATAAATATCCCCCCAGCCTGTGATTGAAGAATAAGTAATAAAAGGGCAGTATTTTCCTCGGATGAAGCAGGGAGCAGTATTACTGACATAGTGATAAAGATAACAGATAACTGCTATACACTGCTCTGGGAATCAGTAATTCTCCAGATGTTTCTGCAACATGTCTGTTAACCGACCTGTAAATCTTTTCTGCATCCTCTCCAAAGCCTCCACATCCTTCTGGTAGTGTGGCGACCAGAATTATACACTATTTTCCAAGTGTGGCCTCACTAAGGTTCTATAAAGCTACAACATGACTTGCCAATTTTTAAACTCAATACCCCAGTCGATGAAGGCAAGCATGCCGTTTGCCTTTTTGACTACCTTCTCCACTTGCATTGCCACTTTCAGTGACCTATGTACCTGGACAACCAGATCCCTCTGCCTATCAATACTCTTAAGGGTTCTACCATTTACTATATATTTCCTAAAATGCATTACCTCACATTTATCCAGATTAAACTCCATCTGCCATCTCTCCACCCAAGTCTCCAACTGATCTATATCCTGCTGTATCTTCTGATGGTCCTCATCACTATCTTCAAATCCACCAACCTTTGTGTCGTCCGCAAACTTACTAATCAATCCAGTTACCTTTTCCTCCAAATCATTTTTATATATTATGAACAGCAAAAGTCCCAGCACTGATCCCTGAGGAACACCACTTGTCACAGCCCTCCATTCAGAAACACACCCTTCCCCTGCTACCCTCTGTCTTCTTTGACTGAGCCAGTTTTATATCCATCTTGCCAGCTCACCTCTGATCCCATGCAACTTCTGCACCAGTCTGCTATGAGGGACCTTATCAAAGGCTAAACACTTCAGCTGATCACTCATTAGAATTTCTGCAATATCATTGCTGCGAAAATCAGCTGGTTGAGTTTTAATTTGTTTCTGTTGGGTTGTGTTTGTGGATGGGACATAGAGAGCAGAATTCTCTGGTCGTGCTCACCCCTCACCCCACAACTGAAGAATCCTGCTGGAGGTCAATGGAGGTAATGCTGCAACTTTATAAGACCCTAGTCAGACCCCACTTGGAGTATTGTGTGCAGTTCTTAAAAGACTCCAGCGAGTTTGCCTCTACCACCCCTGACAGCAGCCGATTCCATTCACTCACCACCCTCTGAGTGAAAAACTTACCTGTAACATCTCGCTGGGGTATTTTAAGAGACTTCTGGATGAGTACATGGGATTTAATGGGATTGGGAGTTACAGATAGTTCTATGGCCTGGGAGGTATGGGTATGATCAGCGCAACTTGTGGACTGAGGAGCCTGTTTGTGTTGTAGTGTTCTATGTATGTTTCAGAGATTTGAACTGCTGTTAGAACTCATTCATTTCCACTCCCAGTCTCCCTTTTACTCTACAAAACAAACGGTGGTCTTGAGCCAATAGCCATTGGAACTGTGGAATCTTCCTGTGTATCATTGTTTGTGTGTCACTATAGACCAGGATATTGTTTTCTGAAGCCAGCATTGCTGATATGCACCCAGCTCCATCATCAGCAACACACCAACAGCTTGCCCAAAACACCAGGGGAGTACTACACCAGTGTGAGCTGACAGGAGATGGACTGGGGACATGGCTTCGTGCCAATTCGCTGATTGGATCCGATAGTGTCCAGGTCACTCCTGATTCCCAGACTGTCCCGTTCATGTGGTGATCCTGACAAACTCAGATATGCAGCCAGCACATCAGCGCAAGACATCAGTCGCTTTGTTCATTAACAGCTTTCTTGAAGCTCAACCCACGGAGAGTGACTGGCTCCGGATGGGGTACCGGACGAGCACTCAGATCCTGTGCAGACCAGCTAGCGGGGTTACTCACAGACATCTTCAAGCTCTCCTTACAATAATCTAAGGTCCCTATCTGCTTCAAGAAGATGACCATCATCCCAGTACCTAAGAAAAGCAAGCAGCGTGCCTTAATGACTATCGGCCGGTGGCTCTGACATCCATCATTATGAAGTGCTTCAAAAGGTTAGTCACGAATCAATTCCGGCCTCCCAAACTATCTGGATCTAGTAGAGTGCACCTATTGCACAGCAGATACTATCTCCCTGGCCCTGCACTCAATTCTGGAACACCTAGATAACAAGGACACCTATGTCAGACTACTATTTATTGACTACAGCTTAGCCTTCAACACTATTATCCATACGGAATTCATCTCCGAACTCCGTGGCCTGGGCCTCAGTTCCTCCCTCTGCAACTGGATCCTGAGCTTCCTAACTTACAGACCACAGTCAGTAAGGATAGGCAATAACACTTCCTCCACGATCATCCTCAACATCAGTGCCCCACAAGGCTGTGTTCTAAGCCCGCTACTATACTCCTTATACACCTATGGCTGTGTGGCCAGATTCCCCTCCAATTCAATTTTCAAGTTTGCTGATGACACCACCATAGTGGGTTGGATCTCAAACAATGATGAGACAGAGTACAGGAATGAGATAATCTGGTGAACTGGTGCAACGACAATAATCCCTTCCTCAATGTCAACAAAATGAAGGAGGTTGTCAGCGACTTCAGGAAGCATAAAGGAGAACATGCCCCTGTCTACATCAACGGGACAAAGTAGAAAGGGTCAAGGCGTTCAGGTTTTTATGTGTCCAGATCTCCAACAACCCATCCTGATCCTGTCGTTGCCAACACAATAGTTCAGAAAGCCCAACAATTCTTTACTCAGAGGGTAGTGAGGGCATGGAATGCCCTGCCTCCAGCAGTTGTGGACTCCACAACTTTAAGGGCGTTCAAATGGTCATTGGAAATGTATATGGATAACATTGGAATAGTTTAGATTAGAGGGTCATTGGATTCGTTCCACTGGTCGGTGTAACATCGAGGGCCAAAGAGCCTGTACTGCGCTGTAACATTCTATCTACCTGCTTACATAGAACATAGAACATTACAGCACAGAACAGGCCCTTCGGCCTTCGATGTTGCGCCGACCAATATAAAAAGCAATGCCCCTCCAAACTAAACCATTCCCTTCTCTTCCATATACTTATCAACTAACCTCTTAAACGCCACCAAACTTGGCGCATCTACAACTGCTGCAGGCAGGGCATTCCACTCCCGAACCACCCTTTGGGTAAAGAACCTACCTCTGATATCCGTCCTATAACTATCACCCCTTAATTTAAAGCTGTGTCCCCTCGTGCTAGCTTTCTCCATCCTAGGAAAAAGGCTATCACTGTCCACCCTATCTAAACCTCTAATCATCTTATATGTTTCAATAAGGTCCCCTCTTAGCCGCCTCCTTTCTAACGAAAACAACCTCAAATCCCTCAGCCTCTCTTCATAAGACCTGCCCTCCATACCAGGCAACATCCTGGTAAACCTCCTCTGTACCCTCTCCAATGCCTCCACATCTTTCTTATAATGTGGGGACCAGAACTGCACACAATACTCCAAGTGCGGCCGCACTAGAGTTTTGTACAGTTGCAACATGACGTTGCGGCTCCGAAATTCAATCCCTCTACCAATAAAAGCCAAGACTCCATATGCCTTCCTAACAACCTTCTCGACCTGACTGCCTACTTTCAGGGATCTATGCACATACACACCAAGATCCCTCTGTTCATCTAGACTACTAAGAATCCTACCATTTGCCCTATACTCTACACATTTATTATTTCTGCCATAGTGCATTACCTCACACTTTTCCACATTAAACTCCATTTGCCACCTCTCGGCCCAGCTCTGCAACTTGTCCAAGTCCCTCTGCAAACTATAACACCCCTCTTCACTATCTACCACTCCACCGACTTTAGTGTCATCTGCAAATTTACTAATCCATCCTTCAATACCCTCATCCAGATCATTTATAAAAATTACAAACAGCAGGGGCCCCAAAACAGACCCCTGAGGTACACCACTTGTCACCGAACTCCACGATGAATATCTCCCATCAACCACCACCCTCTGTCTTCTATCTGCTAGCCAATTCCTAACCCAATTAGCTAAATCACCCTCTATCCCATACATCTGCATTTTCTGCAGAAGTCTTCCATGGGCCACCTTATCAAACGCCTTACTAAAGTCCATATATACCACATCAACCGCCTTACCCCCATCCACCTCCTTAGTCACTTTTTCAAAAAACTCAATGAGGTTAGTAAGGCACGACCTACCCTTCACAAAACCATGCTGACTATCCCCAATCAATTCATTTCTCTCTAAATAACTATAAATCCTATCCCTAATTATTCTCTCCAATACTTTGCCCACAACAGAAGTAAGACTCACTGGCCTATAATTCCCTGGAAGGTCTCTCTTCCCCTTCTTGAACAACGGGACCACATTCGCTATCCTCCAGTCCTCCGGAACCACACCCGTAACCAACGACGACCTGAAGATCAGAGCCAGAGGCTCTGCAATCTCCTCTCTTGCCTCCCAGAGAATCCTAGGGTAAATCCCGTCCGGCCCAGGGGACTTATCCAACTTCAAACCCTCGAGAATATCTAGCACATCCTCCCTATCTACTTCGATACCTTCCAGTTTGCTACCCTCTACCTCAGTGTTCTCCATAACTACATTTACATCACCCTGCGTGAATACCGAAGAGAAATATTTATTCAGTGCCTCACCAATCTCTTCAGGCTCCACGCACAACTTCCCACTGCTGTCTATGACTGGCCCTAATCTTGCCCTAACCAATCTTCTATTACATCTCTACTTTCTCAAAAGACAAAGGAAATTTGGCATATCAGCTGCAACTCTCCCCAACTTTTACAAATGCACCATCTTTCTGGTTGTATCCCAGCTTGGTCTGGGCTCCTGCTCTGCCCAATGCCAGAAGAAAATACAAAAGGTCATAAATGTAGCCCAATCCATCACACAAACCAGCCTCCCATCCACTGACTCTGTCTACGTGCCCCACTGCCTCGGAAAAGCAGCTGGTATAATCAAGGACCTCACGCACCCTGGACGTTCTCTCTTCTACCT
Organism: Sphyrna mokarran; assembly: GCA_024679065.1. Lineage (NCBI taxonomy): Eukaryota > Metazoa > Chordata > Chondrichthyes > Carcharhiniformes > Carcharhinidae > Sphyrna > Sphyrna mokarran. The sequence continues at coordinate 51,996,371 of JAGIQG010000020.1, read as the reverse complement.
TCTTCCATCAGGAAAAAAATACAAAAATCAGAGGTCACGTACCGACCGACTCAAGAGCATCTTCTTCCCTGTTGCCGTCTTTTGAATGGACCTATGTCGCATTACGTTGATCTTTCGCTACACCTTCGCTGTGACTGTAACACTACATTCCCCATTCTTTCCTTCTCTATAAATAGTATGCTCTGTCTGTATAGAGCACAAGAGACAATACTTTTCACTGTATGTTAATACACATGACAATAATGCATCAAATCAAAAAGATACAGTTGAAACTATTGTAACAATTGGGGGTGTATCCGGACTCGGGGAGTATGCGGACTCAGGGATATGCGGACTCGGGGAGTATGCGGACTCGGAGAGTATCCAGACTCAGGGATATGCGGACTCGGGGAGTATGCGGACTCAGGGATATGCGGACTCGGGGAGTATGCGGACTCAGGGATATGCGGACTCGGGGAGTATGCGGACTCGGGGAGTATGCGGACTCGGAGAGTATCCAGACTCAGGGATATGCGGACTCGGGGAGTATGCGGACTCAGGGAGTATCCAGACTCAGGGAGTATCCGGACTCGGGGAGTATCCGGACTCGGGGAGTATCCGGACTCGGGGAGTATCCGGACTCGGGGATATCCCGACTCGGGGAGTATGCGGACTCGGGGAGTATGCGGACTCGGGAGTATCCGGACACAGGGATATGCGGACTCGGGGAGTATCCGGACTCGGGGATATGCGGACTCGGGGAGTATGCGGACTCGGGGAGTATGCGGACTCAAGGATATGCGGACTCGGGGAGTATGCGGACTCGGGGAGTATGCGGACTCAGGGATATGCGGACTAGGGGAGTATCCGGACTCGGGGATATGCGGACTAGTGGAGTATGCGGACTCGGGGAGTATGCGGACTCGGGGAGTATGCGGACTCGGGGATATGCGGACTAGGGGAGTATCCGGACTCGGGAGTATCCGGACTTGGGGAGTATCCGGACTTGGGGAGTATCCGGACTCGGGGTATATCCAGACTCGGGGTGTATCCGGACTCAGGGATATGCGGACTTGGGGAGTATCCGGACTTGGGGAGTATCCGCACTTGGGGAGTATCCAGACTCGGGGAATATGCGGACTCGGAGAGTATCTGGACTCGGGGAGTAGAACATAGAACATAGAACATTACGGCACAGAACAGGCCCTTCGGCCTTCGATGTTGCGCCGACCAATATAGAAAGCAATGCCCCTCCAAACGAAACCATTCCCTTCTCTTCCATATACTTATCAACTAACTTCTTAAACGCCACCAAACTTGGCGCATCTACAACTGCTGCAGGCAGGGCATTCCACTCCCGAACCACCCTTTGGGTAAAGAACCTACCTCTGATATCCGTCCTATAACTATCACCCCTTAATTTAAAGCTGTGTCCCCTCGTGCTAGCTTTCTCCATCCTAGGAAAAAGGCTATCACTGTCCACCCTATCTAAACCTCTAATCATCTTATATGTTTTGATAAGGTCTCCTCTTAGCCGCCTCCTTTCTAACGAAAACAACCTCAAATCCCTCAGCCTCTCTTCATAAGACCTGCCCTCCATACCAGGCAACATCCTGGTAAACCTCCTCTGTACCCTCTCCAATGCCTCCACATCTTTCTTATAATGCGGGGACCAGAACTGTACACAATACTCCAAGTGCGGCCGCACTAGAGTTTTGTACAGTTGCAACATGACGTTGCGGCTCCGAAATTCAATCCCCCTACCAATAAAAGCTAAGACTCCATATGCCTTCTTAACAACCTTCTCGACTTGACTGCCTACTTTCAGGGATCGATGCACATACACACCAAGATCCCTCTGTTCATCTAGACTATTAAGAATCCTACCATTTGCCCTATACTCTACACATTTATTATTTCTGCCATAGTGCATTACCTCACACTTTTCCACATTAAACTCCATTTGCCACCTCTCGGCCCAGCTCTGCAACTTGTCCAAGTCCCTCTGCAAACTATAACACCCCTCTTCACTATCTACCACTCCACCGACTTTAGTGTCATCTGCAAATTTACTAATCCATCCTTCAATACCCTCATCCAGATCATTTATAAAAATTACAAACAGCAGGGGCCCCAAAACAGACCCCTGAGGTACACCACTTGTCACCGAACTCCACGATGAATATCTCCCATCAACCACCACCCTCTGTCTTCTATCTGCGAGCCAATTCCTAACCCAATTAGCTAAATCACCCTCTATCCCATACATCTGCATTTTCTGCAGAAGTCTTCCATGGGCCACCTTATTAAACGCCTTACTAAAGTCCATATATACTACATCAACCGCCTTACCCCCATCCACCTCCTTAGTCACTTTTTCAAAAAAAAGTGATACTCCCCGAGTATCCGGACTCGGGGAGTATCCGGACTCGGGGAGTATCCGGACTCGGGGAGTATCCGGACTCGGGGAGTATCCGGACTCAGCAGTATATGTTTCTGTTCTGTGACCTTATCTGGGTATATTTTGGATTTCTGGTTTCTGATGTATTTTGTTCTTATCCCAAGTTTTTGTAATGTTAACTGTTATAAAAGTTAAGCAGGAATTGTTTGGAATGAGGGAGTGATTGTGCACAGAGTAAACTCATTCCCTGAATATCGACACTGTGAATCCTTTCCCGTTTCAGGGATATTTTATCCATTCAGATTCCAGCCTGGAGTTTGTGATATTGACACTGATTCCTGAAAGCTGTTACAAGACTCTGGCCAAAGGTGTAAAATACATTTGGAAGCACAGCAATAATGAAAATGTTTAACTTTAACACACGGTGCTGCGTTCTGACCCTCTGTGTCACCTCCTGAAGTTGCAATTGATAATCTTTCTGAGCTAACGGAACCCTGAATAAACTCAAGGTTTCTGTATCCATTCGCCCAATCCCAGTCTCTCTTTGTGAGTTCAACAAAAAACAGCTTCCTCACTGGGTGAAGTTTCATTTCAATTTTCAGAATGAACGAGTTTCTACTGGAGAATCGAGCAGAGCAGCAGCTGAGGAGCAGATTCATCAGAACAATTAAATAATTCTCCAAACTAGAAAAGGCAGAGTGCGAAAACCAGTGAAATGGGAGTTTCTCACTGATCATAGAAAGAAGATTCACTGTCTCCTATAGGTTAGAATGTGGGGAGGGAGAGAGGGCTCAGCCGGAGGGGGAGGGAGAGGGAGAGGGCTCAGCTGGAGGGGGAGGGAGAGAGTGCTCAGCCAGAGCGGGAGGGAGATGGGGGGGAGGGGAGAGGGGTAGGGACAGGCGGTGGAGAGGGAGGAAGAGAGAGAGGGGGAAGGGGGAAGGGGGAGGGAGAGAGGGCTCAACCTGAGAAAGGGGAAGGGAGGAAGGAGAGATGGATGGATGGGAGAGAGGGGAGAGAGGGATGAAGAAGAGAGGGATGAGGAAGGGGAAGGGAGATGGAGAGGGAAAGGGGACAGGGAAGTGATGGGAGGGGTGTCAGTCCTGGGGGGAGGGGGTCAGTCACTGGGGCGGCGGGGGGGGTAGACAGTCTGGGGGGAAGGGAGATGGAGGGAATCAGTTTGGAGGAAGGGGGAGGGGTAGGGGAATCAGTTTGGGGGGGAGGGGGGGGAGGGGGAGGAGGTCAGCGGGGAAGTGGGGGGAAGGAGTGGAGATATCTGCCATGTGCTGTGTGGAGTCAGTTTGGGGGGAAGCGGGAGGAGGAGGGGTCAGTTTGGGGGGGAGGGGGAGGGAAGAGGAGGAGTGGGGTTAGGGGGTATCTGCCCTCTTAGGATGTATAGGCATTTAGAGCGTTGCGATCTGATTAGGGATACGCAGCATGGATTGTTAAGGGGAGGTCGTGCCTTACAAATCTGGTAGAATTTCTTAAGGAGGTGACAAAAACGGTAGACGAAGGGCGAGCAGTTGATGTCGTCTATATGGATTTTGGTAAGGCATTTGACAAAGTCCCCCATGTGAGGTTAGTTGAGAAGGTCAAGGCTAATGGGATACAAGGACAGGTAGCTAGATGGATAAGTAACTGGCTTGGTAATAGGAGACAGAGAGTAATAGTGGAAGGGTGTTTTTCTAGCTGGAGGTCGGTCACTAGTGGTGTGCTGCAGGGCTCGGTACTGGGACCTCTTCTATTTGTAATATATATAAATGACTTGGAAGAGGGAGTAAGTGGAGTGATCAGCAAGTTTGCAGACGATACAAAGATGACTGGACTTGCGGATAGTGAGGAGCATTGTCAGGTGATGCAGCAGGACATAGATAGGCTGGTAGCTTGGGCAGACAGATGGCAGATGGAATTCAATCTTGATAAATGTGAGATGATGCATTTTGGGAGAAAGAATGTAGTGGGGAGGTATATGATAAAGGGTAGACCTATTAAGAGTATAGAAATGCAGAGGGACCTGGGGGTGCAGGTGAACAAGGCTCTGAAGGTGGCAGAGCAAGTGGAGAACATAGAACATAGAACATTACGGCACAGAACAGGCCCTTCGGCCTTCGATGTTGCGCCGACCAATATAAAAAGCAATGCCCCTCCAAACTAAACCATTCCCTTCTCTTCCATATACTTATCAACTAACCTCTTAAACGCCACCAAACTTGGCGCATCTACAACTGCCGCAGGCAGGGCATTCCACTCCCGAACCACCCTCTGGGTAAAGAACCTACCTCTGATATCCGTCCTATAACTATCACCCCTTAATTTAAAGCTGTGTCCCCTCGTGCTAGCTTTCTCCATCCTAGGAAAAAGGCTATCACTGTCCACCCTATCTAAACCTCTAATCATCTTATATGTTTCGATAAGGTCCCCTCTTAGCCTCCTCCTTTCTAACGAAAACAACCTCAAATCCCTCAGCCTTCCTTCATAAGACCTGCCCTCCATACCAGGCAACATCCTGGTAAACCTCCTCTGTACCCTCTCCAATGCCTCCACATCTTTCTTATAATGCGGGGACCAGAACTGCACACAATACTCCAAGTGCGGCCGCACTAGAGTTTTGTACAGTTGCAACATGACGTTGCGGTCCCGAAGGTTTGAAGAAAGCATATAGTATGCTAGCCTTTATAGGAAGGGGTATAGAGTACAAGAGCTGGCCTTTAATGTTGCAGTTGTATAAAACGTTGGTTAGACCTCATTTGGTATACTGCGTCCAGTTCTGGTCGCCCTACTACCGGAAGGACGTGGAGACTCTGGAGAGAGTGCAGAGGAAGTTTACCAGGATGCTGCCTGGTATGGAAGTTACGATGAGAGATTAGGCAAATTGGGGCTGTTTTCCTTAGAAAGACGTAGACTTAGAGGAGATCTAATAGAGGTGTACAAGATTATGAGGGGTATAGAATAAACAGGGTTAAGGTTTTTCCTAGGATGAACTTGAATAGCACAAGAAGTCAAGGGCTTAGGGTGAGGGGGGTAAGGTATAATTTGGATGCTAGAGGGAGTTTTTTCACACAGAGGGTGGTGGGAGTATGGAATGTGCTGCCAAGTAAAGTGGTGGAGGCAGGTACTCTGGAGTTATTTAAGAAATACTTAGATGGGCACATGAACAGAATGGGAATGGAGGGGTATAGAAAACTGATTTAAAATAGGGATCATGAGCCTTGGGAGTCTCTGGGAAGTGTGTAAATAGATGATGATATTGATGTACTTGTTTTTATCCTACAGGTGTTTTGGTCCACCTTGTTGTCTAACAAGGGGCATACACGCGATGGATCGTGAGAGGGCTGCTCTTGGATATTTTTCGACAGTATCCTAATGCTTCACGTCGTTAGTGTACGCTTGACCTGGACCATTTGATGGGCAACACGACAGCTCAGTGACTATCACTGTGCTGTGCAGATACATGGATTTGGGCCTGTGTCTGTGGGAGTTTGTGCATTCTCCCCGTGCTTGCTGGGTTTTCTCCGGGTGGTCCGGTTTCCTCCCACATCCCAGAGATGTGCTCTTAGGCTGATTGGCAAAACAAATTCTCCCTAAATTGTCTCAAATTTGATTCCAATGCATAGATCTAAAAACATAGACAGGGATCACGGGTAGAGGTGGGAACATCGAGGTGGCGGTGCAGGCTCATTGGGCCGAAGGGCCTGTTTCCCGTGCTGTTTTGTTCGTTGTTCTTTGCTGTGTGGAGCCTGTGATGCAGATTCTGCAGCGAGTGAACTGGTCGAGATCAGGTCTTGATTCTCAGTGTTCTGGCATTGCAGTTTTGATGTGGGTTCCTGCAATGATGTCCTCTATCCCAATCAGAAAAACTGTTACACTGAGAGAAAGACAGAAAGACATAGTAATTATGAGGCCATAAGGAGGGAATTAGGGTGCATAGGTTGGACTAGGAAACTACAGGGACTGGGCACATCTGAAATGTGGAGCTTATTCAAGGAGCAGCTACTGCGAGTCCTTGATAAGTATGTCCCTGTCAGGCAAGGAGGAAATGGTCGAGTAAGGGAGCCATGGTGTACGAAAAAAGTTAATTCGCTGGTTAAAAGGAAAAAAGAGGCTTATGTCAGGATGAGGCTTGAATTTCCTAGGATGGAGAATGTTAGCACGAGGGGACACAGCTTTAAATTAAGGGGTATGAGTTATAGGACGGATATCAGAGGTAGGTTCTTTACTCAAAGAGTGATTAGGGAGTGGAATGCCCTGCCTGCAGCTGTTGTAGATGCGCCAAGTTTGGTGGCGTTTAAGAGGTTAATTGATAAGTATATGGAAGAGAAGGGAATGGTTTAGTTTGGAGGGGCATTGCTTTTTATTTTGGTCGGCACAACATCGAAGGCCGAAGGGCCTGTTCTGTGCTGTATTGTTCTATGTTCTAAGGCTCAGTTCGTGCAATGGATAGATTAGCCAGGAGGGAGCTAAAGAGTGAGTTGAGGAGAGCTGAAAGGGGACACGAGAAGACTTTGGCTGATAGGATCAAGGAGAATCCTAAAGCTTTCTTTAGATATGTTAAGAATAGAAGATTAGTTAGTGCAAGGTTAGGGCCAGTTATGGACAGCAGTGGGAAGTTGTGCGTGGAGCCTGAAGAGATTGGAGAGGCACTGAATAAATATTTCTCTTCGGTATTCACACAGGGAGATGTAAATGTAGTTGTGGAGAACACCGGGATACAGGGTTGCATACTGGAAAGTATTGAAGTAGATAAGGAGGATGTGCTAGATATTCTTCAGGGTTTGAAGTTAGATAAGTCCCCTGGGCCGGACGAGATTTACCCTAGGATTCTCTGGAAGGCGAGAGAGGAGATTGCAGAGCCTCTGTCTCTGATCTTCAGGTCGTCGTTGGGTACGGGTATAGTGCCGGAAGACTGGAGGATAGCGAATGTGGTCCCATTGTTCAAGAAGGGGAAGAGAGACTTTCCGGAGAATTATAGGCCAGTGAGTCTTACTTCTGTTGTGGGCAAAGTATTGGAGAGAATTATTAGGGATAGGATTTATAGTTATTTAGAGAGAAATGAATTGATTGGGGATAGTCAGCATGGTTTTGTGAAGGGTAGGTCATGCCTTACTAACCTTATTGAGTTTTTTGAAAAAGTGACCAAAGAGGTGGATGGGGGTAAGGCAGTTGATGTGGTATATATGGACTTTAGTAAGGCGTTCGATAAGGTGCCCCATGGAAGCTTCTGCAGAAAATGCAGATGTATGGGATTGAGGGTGATTTAGCTAATTGGATTAGGAATTGGCTAGCAGATAGAAGACAGACGGTGGTGGTTGATGGAAAATATTCATCGTGGAGTTCGGTTACAAGTGGTGCACCTCAGGGATCTGTTTTGGGGCCCCTGCTGTTTGTAATTTTTATAAATGATCTGGATGAGGGTATTGAAGGATGGATTAGTAAATTTGCGGATGACACCAAAGTCGGAGGAGTGGTAGATAGTGAAGAAGGGTGTTCTAGTTTGCAGAGAGATTTAGACAAGTTGCAGAGCTGGGCCGAGAGGTGGCAAATGGAGTTTAATGTGGAAAAGTGTGAGGTAATTCACTTTGGCAGGAATAACAAATGTGTAGAGTATAGGGCTAATGGTAGGACTCTTAATAGTGTTGATGAACAGAGGGATCTTGGTGTATGTGTGCATAGATCCCTGAAAGTTGGCAATCAAGTCGATAAGGTTGTTAAGAAGGCATACGGAGTCTTAGCTTTTATAGGTAGGGTTGAATTTCAGAGCCGCAACGTCATGTTGCAACTGTACAAAACTCTAGTGCGGCTGCACTTGGAGTATTGTGTACAGTTCTGGTCCCCGCATTATAAGAAAGATGTGGAGGCATTGGAGAGGGTACAGAGGAGGTTTACCAGGATGTTGCCTGGTATGGAAGGCAGGTCTTATGAAGAGAGGCTGAGGGATTTGAGGTTGTTTTCGTAGAAAGGAGGCGGCTAAGAGGGGACCTTATTGAAACATATAAGATGATTAGAGGTTTAGATAGGGTGGACAGTGATAGCCTTTTTCCTAGGATGGAGAAAGCTAGCACGAGGGGACATAGCTTTAAATTAAGGGATGATAGTTATAGGACGGATGTCAGAGGTAGGTTCTTTACCCAGAGGGTGGTAAGGGTATGGAATGCCCTGCCTGTGTCAGTTGTAGATGCGCCAAGTTTGGTGGCGTTTAAGAGGTTAGTAGATAAGTTTATGGATGAAAAGGGAATGGTTTAGGTTAGAGGGTCACTGCTTGTTCCTAATTGGTTGGCGCAACATCGAGGGCCGAAGGGCCTTTTCTGCGCTCTATGTTCTATGTTCTATGAATGAGAAATAGAAAATGCTGGAAAATGTCAGCCAATCTGACAAGTGTCTATGGAGAGAGAAGAGAGCTCTGATAAAGGGTCACCCAGACTCGAAACGTGGATTCTATTCTCTCCCTACAGACCACTGTCAGACCTGCTGATATTTTCCAGCATTTTCTGTTTCTGTTTCAGATTCCAGCATCCGCACTATTTTGCTTTGTTTAACCTGTCCCCTTTCTGAAGATCCTGGTTAAAGAGTTTGTAATGACTGAGAGGCAGGATGAGATGACACTGGCATCATTTGATTTGATTTGATTTATGATTGTCACATGTATTGGGATACAGTGAAAATATTGTTTCTCGTGTGCTATACAGACAAAGTGTATCGTTCATAGAGAAGGACAGGAGAGGGTGCAGAATGTGGTGTTACAGTCACAGTGAGGCTGTAGGGAAAGATCAATTTAATGTGAGGTAGGACCATTCAAAAGTCTGACAGCAGCAGGGAAGAAGCTGTTCTTGAGTCAGTTAAGGTCATAAGATATAGGAGCAGAATGAGGCCACTCGGCCCATTGAGTCAGCTCTGCCATTCAATCATGGCTGACATTTTTTCTCTTTCCATTCTCCTGCCTTTTCCCCATAACCCCAGATCAGGAACTTATCTATCTCTGTATTAAAGACACTCAATGACTCGGCCTCCACAGCCTTCTGCGGCAAAGACTTTCACAGATTTCCCACTCTCTGGCTGAAGAAATTCTTCCTCATCTCCATTTTAAAGGATTGTCCCTTTAGCCTGAGGCTAAAACGTGACTCAGATATTTGTATCTTATTCATAGAACATAGAACATAGAACATAGAACAATACAGCACAGAACAGGCCCTTCGGCCTTCGATGTTGTGCCGACCAAAATAAAAAGCCATGCCCCTCCAAACTAAACCATTCCCTTCTCCTCCATATACTTATCAATTAACCTCTTAAACGCCACCAAACTTGGCGCATCTACAACAGCTTCAGGCAGGGCATTCCACTCCCTAATCACTCTTTGAGTAAAGAACCTACCTCTGATATCCGTCCTATAACTCATACACCTTAATTTAAAGTTGTGTCCCCTCGTGCTAGCTTTTTCCATCCTAGGAAAAAGGCTATCACTGTCCACCCTATCCAAACCTCTAATTATCTTATATGTTTCAATAAGATCCCCCCGTAGCCGCCTCCTTTCTAACGAAAACAACCTCAAATCCTTAAACCTCTCTTCATAGGACCTGCCCTCCATACCAGGCAACATCCTAGTAAACCTCCTCTGTACCCTCTCCAATGCCTCCACATCTTTCTTATAATGTGGCGACCAGAACTGCACACAATACTCCAGGTGCGGCCGCACTAGAGTTTTGTACAGCTGCAACATGATGCTGCGGCTCCTAAATTCAATCCCCCTACCAATAAAAGCTAAGACTCCATAAGCCTTCTTAACCACTTTATCCACTTGACTGCCTACTTTCAGGGATCTATTGACACATACACCACGATCCTTCTGTTCCTCAACACTATTAAGAGCCCTACCATTAGCCCTATACTCTACACATTTATTGTTCCTGCCAAAGTGCATTACCTCACCCTTTTCCACATTAAACTCCTTTTGCCACCTCTCGGCCCAGCTCTGCAACTTGTCCAAGTCACTCTGTAAACTATAACACCCCTCTTCACTATCTCCCACTCCACCAACTTTAGTGTCATCTGCAAATTTACTGATCCATCCCTCAATACCCTCATCCAGATCATTTATAAAATTACAAACAGCAGGGGCCCCAAAACAGACCCCTGAGGCACACCACTCGTCACCGAACTCCACGATGAAAATCTCCCATCAACCTGATGGAAAAAGGTGGGAGAGAGAATGCCTGGGGTGCAAGGTGTCCTTGGTTTTCCGGCTGGATGGGTTTATTCCTGGATTGTTTTGAGCAATAACTCCCCGTGAGCTGCTCTGGTGTTGCTGTCATTGCTGTGGGAGTGAATCATTCCCACTGGGAATTCGGCCACTGTTGACTTCTTCCTTTGTGTGGAATGAGGGACGGATTTGTGCCATTATTGCCCCTTTGATCCTGCCTGTGATGTGGAAACAGCGAGATTGTGTGAGGAGTGGCAGAGAGTGAGTGTAGGGATTGTGGCCTTTCACCGCTTTGTAAAGAGTGAGAGAGGCCTGAGGGAGAACTGCAGCGCTGCAGGAAGTGGAGCCTCAGTCAGTTGTTGCTGTGACTCTGATCAGCTCTGGATTGGAAACAGAAACACGGTGGGTGTTGCGAATAGATCGAGGGAGTGAGAAAACAGGAAGGAAATGGTTAAAGAGGAAATTAGCCTGTTACCTGGGAGATGGTCAGTCTTGTGAAAAGCTGCAGATTCCAGTGGGTGGTTCGAGCTTTTAGTGATTCACAGAGTGTTTACTGAAAAATCTTCCTCAGTGCCGTGCGCGCTGTCTATTTCCATGCTGCCTTCTACAATCTGTCTGTAATGTTTACAGAGTCAGAGCTGGAATCCATCTACAAACAGGACTGGAGTTTCTAACTCTCGCTCAGGCCCCAGTGTGGATATTCCCAGAAAACGTCCTTCATTCCGACCTTGAGTTTGATCTGACGGAAGAAGTTGAGCCCTCGGAGGGTAAGTGACAATCCAAAGTGCAGAGGCTGGAACCTGTGTCCTGACAGAGGGGAAAGGCCTTCCAATTCAGGCAGCATAAAACAATCAGATGACAGACTTCCTGAATCTGTTCAAACAGGCCGACTCACTGACTGCTTTCAAAACTGGTTTCCTTCACTTACTGGGCAGGGACCGGGTAACATTCGAAACTGTTGGTATTTGAATTCACTCTTTCTTCTCTCTGTTACCGAGTCCTTGTTTCTCAGTATTTCCCAAAACTCTCACACAGTGAGAATGGAAAAGTTGGGAATGTTTTTCTTAGAGAAAGGAAAGCTGAGAGGAGAATTGATTGAAATGTCCAGAGAGTAGATAGTGAGAAGCTGTTCCCATTGGTGAAAGGGGGTTCGGTAAAAGAAGCTAAGGTGATAATGAGAGAAATCTTTCAGTAGTTAGGATCTAGAAAATATCCGACTGTTATTGGAAAAACAGGAATGTGCAGGATTACAGGGAGAAGGCAGGGGAATGGCACTAGTTAAATTACTCATTTGGAGAGTTGGTGGAGACATGATGGGCCAAACAGCCTCCTCCTGTCCTCTGGGCATTCTATAGATGATTTGAATAATTGAGAATAAAGTCAGAAAGTGCTGGCAGGACTCAGCATTCCGGGCAGGCTGTGTACAGACAGACAGGCTGTCTGCTTCGTATGTGGCTCAGTGTCCCGTCTGTCCTCAGAATCACAAACAGCATTGAGCCTCAATCAAACCAGTGCTGTTTGTGGGATCGCGCTGTGCACCAAGAGGCTGTTGTGTTTGTTTACAAAATTCTGCTCTGTGATAGGCTTGATTGTAAATACACCTGAATGCTCACAGTGAACAGTACAGGAAACAGACCCTGCCACCCTCCATCAGTAATTCATCCCACATTCAGATCTCCTTCCAGAGTGAGGGAACCCCGCTGTGGCACAGACCTGCTCAGCCATCTTATTAAATGGAGCAGCAGGCTCGAAGGGCTGAATGGCTCCTCTCCCTAAAATTTCAGTCCTATGGATCACCCAGAAACTGACCATTCAGTCCTGCTGGTGTTAATGTTTTACACGGCCACTCCCATCTTTCCTCAATTAAATCTATCATCATAACCTGTCTCTCCTCTCTCTGTCCCTCATCTCTCTATCCCTCCTCTCTCTGTACCCTCCTCTCTCTGTCCCTCATCTCTCTATCCCTCCTCTCTCTGTCCCCTCCTCTCTCTATCCCTCCTCTCTCTATCCCTCCTCTCTCTGTCCCTCCTCTCTCTAACCCTCCTCTCTCTGTCCCTCATCTCTCTATCCCCCTCTCTCTGTCCCCTCCTCTCTCTATCCCTCCTGTCTCTCCCTCCTCTCTCTCTGTCCCCTCCTCTCTCTCTGTCCCTCCTCTCTCTGTCCCCTCCTCTCTCTCTATCTCTCCTCTCTCTCTGTCCCCTCCTCTCTCTGTCCCCTCCTCTCTCTGTCCCTCATCTCTCTATCCCCTCCTCTCTCTGTCCCCTCCTCTCTCTATCCCTCCTGTCTCTATCCCTCCTCTCTCTCCTCTGTCCCCTCCTCTCTCTGTCCCTCCTCTCTCTGTCCCCTCCTCTCTCTGTCCCCCTCCTCTCTCTGAACCCTTCTCTCTCGAACCCTTCTCTCTCTGAACCCTTCTCTCTCTGTACCTCATCTCTCTCTCTCCCTCCTCTCTCTCTATCCCTCCTCTCTCTCTGTCCCTCCTCTCCCTCTGTCTCTCCTCTCTATCTCTCCTCTCTCTGTCTCTCCTCTCTCTGTCTCTCCTCTCTCTCTCTATCCCTCCTCTCTCTGTCTCTCCTCTCTCTGTCCCCTCCTCTCTCTCTATCTCTCCTCTCTCTCTGTCCCCTCCTCTCTCTGTCCCCTCCTCTCTCTCTGTCCCCTCCCTCTCTGTCCCTTCCTCTCTCTGTCCCCTCTTTCTCTATCCCCTTCTCTCCTCTGTCCCTTCTCTCTCTGTCCCTCCTCTCTCTCTCTCCTTCCTCTCTCTCTCTCCCTCCTCTCTCTGTCCCTCCTCTCTCTCTGTCCCTCCCTCTCTCTTTCCTCCTCTCTCTGTCCCTCTCTCTCTGTCCCTCCTCTCTCTGTCCCCTCCTCTCTCTGTCCCCTCCTCTCTCTGAACCCTCCTCTCTCTGAACCCTTCTCTCTCTGAACCCTTCTCTCTCTGTACCTCATCTCTCTCTCTCCCTCCTCTCTCTCTATCCCTCCTCTCTCTCTATCCCTCCTCTCTCTCTGTCCCTCCTCTCCCTCTGTCTCTCCTCTCTCTGTCTCTCCTCTCTCTGTCTCTCCTCTCTCTGTCTCTCCTCTCTCTGTCTCTCTCTCTCTCTCTATCCCTCCTCTCTCTGTCTCTCCTCTCTCTGTCCCCTCCTCTCTCTCTATCTCTCCTCTCTCTCTGTCCCCTCCTCTCTCTGTCCCTCCTCTCTCTCTGTCCCTCCTCTCTCTGTCCCTTCCTCTCTCTGTCCCCTTCCTCTCTCTATCCCCTTCTCTCTCTGTCCCCCTTCTCTCTCTGTCCCTCCTCTCTCTCTCCTCCTTCCTCTCCTCTCTCTCCTCCTCTCTCTGTCCCTCCTCTCTCTCTGTCTTCTCCTCTCTCTGCTCTCCTCTCTCCTGTCTCTCCTCTCTCTGTCTCTCCTCTCTCTGTCTCTTCCTCTCTCTCTCTGTCCCCCTCTCTCTCTGTCCCCCTCTCTCTGTCCTCCTCTCTCTGTCCCTCCTCTCTCTCTGTCCCTCCTCTCTCTGTCTCTCCTCTCTCTGTCTCTCCTCTCTCTCCTATCCCTCCTCTCTCTCTCTCTCTCCTCTCTCTCTGTCCCCTCCTCTCTCTGTCCCCTCCTCTCTCTGTCTCCCTTCTCTCTCTGTCCTCCTCTCTCTGTCCCTCCTTCTCTCTCGCCTCCCCCTCTCTCTCTGTCCTCCTCTCTCTGTCCCTCCCTCTCTTCTGTCTCTCCTCTCTCTCTGTCCCTCCTCTCTCTCCGTCTCTCCTCTCTCTGTCTCTCCTCTCTCTGTCTCTCTTCTCTCTCTGTCTCTCTGTCTCTCTCTCTCTGTCTCTCTGTCTCTCTCTCTCTCTGTCTCTCTCTCTCTCTCTCTCTGTCTCTCTTCTCTCTCTGTCTCTCTTCTCTCTCTGTCTCTCTCTCTCTCTCTCTCTTCTCTCTCTCTGTCTCTCTTCTCTCTCTGTCTCTCTCTGTCTCTCTTCTCTCTCTGTCTCTCTTCTCTCTCTGTCTCTCCTCTCTCTCTCTCTCTGTCTCTCCTCTCTCTGTCTCTCCTCTCTCTGTCTCTCTTCTCTCTCTGTCTCTCTGTCTCTCTCTCTCTCTCTCTCTCTCTCTGTCCCCTCCTCTCTCTGTCCCCTCCTCTCTCTCTGTCCCCTCCTCCTCCTCTGTCCCTCCTCTCTCTCTGTCCCTCCTCTCTCTGTCCCTTCCTCTCTCTGTCCCCTTCTCTCTCTCTCCCCTTCTCTCTCTGTCCCCTTCTCTCTCTGTCCCTCCTCTCTCTCTCTCCTTCCTCTCTCTCTCTCCCTCCTCTCTCTGTCCCTCCTCTCTCTCTGTCCCTCCTCTCTCTGTCCCCTCCTCTCTCTGTCCCTCTCCTCTCTCTGTCCCCTCCTCTCTCTGTCCCCTCCTCTCTCTGCCCTCCTCTCTCTGACCCTTCTCTCTCTGCCCTTCTCTCTCTGTCCTCATCTCTCTCTCTCCCTCCTCTCTCTCTCTCCCTCCTCTCTCTCTGTCCAAAACCTTGTCCGCTCTCCTCTGTCCCCCTCCTCTCTCTCTTCCTCCTCTCTCTCTGTCCTCCTCTCTCGCTGTCCCTCCTCTCTCTCTGTCCCCCCTCTCTCTCCGTTCTCTCCTCTCTCTGTCTCTCCTCTTGATTCGTTGTTATAGCGCGTTTGATGCGGTTTTTGAGAGTATGAGAGGGGAGTATATATGTGAGCTGCTGGGTACGACATTATTCAATAGTCTAGGGGGGGTTATGTAGCGGCTGTCTAGTTATCTGGAGCTCTTTGCGTGTGGCTTCTCCGTTTCTTCACCTTAGTGATGGACAGGGATAGGCGTGAGGCTGGGGGCAGTAGTTATAGCTGGGGGAAGGGTAATTATGAGGCCATCAGGAGAGAATTAGGGTGCCTAGATTGGACTAGGAAACTACAGGGACTGGGAACATCTGGAATGTGGAGCTTATTCAAGGAGCAGCTGCTGCGAGTCCTTGATAAGTATGTCCCTGTCAGGCAGGGAGGAAATGGTCGAGTGAGAGAGCCTTGGTGTACGAAAAAAGTTGATTTGCTGGTTAAGAAGAAAAAGGAGGCTTATGTCAGGATGAGGCTTGAAGGCTCAGTTAGTGCAATGGATAGCTATAGGTTAGCCAGGAAGGAGCTAAAAAGTGAATTGAGGAGAGCTAAGAGGGGACACGAGAAGATGTTGGCTGATAGGATTAAGGGGAATCCTAAAGCTTTCTTTCGATATGTTAAGAATAGAAGATTGGTTAGGGCAAGATTAGGGCCAGTCATAGACAGCAGTGGGAAGTTGTGCGTGGAGCTGAAGAGATTGGTGAGGCACTGAATAAATATTTCTCTTCGGTATTCACGCAGAGTGCTGGAAATGTAGCTATGGAGAACACTGAGGTACAGGGTTGCAAATTGGGAAGTATTGTAGTAGATAGGGAGGATGTGTTAGAAAATCTCGAGGGTTTGAAGTTGGATAAGTCCCCTGGGCCGGACGGGATTTACCCTAGGATTCTTGGGGAGGCAAGAGAGGAGATTGCAGAGCCTCTGGCTCTGATCTTCAGGTCCTCGTTGGTTACGGGTGTGGTTCCGGAGGACTGGAGGATAGCGAATGTGGTCCCATTGTTTAAGAAGGGGAAGAGAGACCTTCCAGGGAATTATAGGCCAGTGAGTCTTACTTCTGTTGGGGGCAAGGTATTGGAGAGAATTATTAGGGATAGGATTTATAGTTATTTAGAGAGAAATGAATTGATTGGGGATAGTCAGCATGGTTTCGTGAAGGGTAGGTCATGCCTTACTAACTCATTGAGTTTTTTGAGAAAGTGACCAAAGAGGTGGATGGGGGTAAGGCGGTTGATGTAGTATATATGGACTTTAGTAAGGCGTTTGATAAGGTGGCCCATGGAAGAATTCTACAGAAAATGCAGATGTGTGGAATAGAGGGTGATTTAGCTAATTGGATTAGAAATTGGCTGGCAGATAGAAGACAGAGGGTGGTGGTTGATGGGAGATATTCATCGTGGAGTTCGGTGACGAGTGGTGTGCCTCAGGGGTCTGTTTTGGGGCCCCTGCTGTTTGTAATTTTCATAAATGATCTGGATGAGGGTATTGAGGGATGGATCAGTAAATTTGCAGATGATACTAAAGTTGGTGGTGTGGTAGATAGTGAAGAGGGGTGTTTTAGTTTACAGAGTGACTTGGACAAGTTGCAGAGCTGGGCCGAGAGTTGGCAAATGGAGTTTAATGTGGAAAAGTGTGAGGTAATGCACTTGGGCAGGAACAATAAATGTGTAGAGTATAGGGCTAATGGTAGGGCTCTTAATAGTGTTGAGGAACAGAAGGATCTTGGTGTATGTGTCAATAGATCCCTGAACGTAGGCAGTCAAGTGGATAAAGTTGTTAAGAAGGCTTATGGAGTCTTAGCTTTTATTGGTAGGGGGATTGAATTTAGGAGCCGCAGCATCACGTTGCAACTGTACAAAACTCTAGTGCGGCCACACTTGGAGTATTGTGTGCAGTTCTGGTCCCCACATTATAAGAAAGATGTGGAGGGATTGGAGAGGGTACAGAGGAGGTTTACCAGGATGTTGCCTGGTATGGAGGGCAGGTCCTATGAAGAGAGGTTGAAGGATTTGAGGTTTTTTTAGTTAGAAAGGAGGCGGCTAAGAGGGGATCTTATTGAAGCATATAAGATGATTAGAGGTTTAGATAGGGTGGACAGTGATAGCCTTTTTCCTAGGATGGAGAAAGCTAGCACGAGGGGACACAGCTTTAAATTAAGGGGTATGAGTTATAGGACGGATATCAGAGGTAGGTTCTTTACTCAAAGAGTGATTAGGAAATGGAATGCCCTGCCTGCAGCTGTCGTAGATGCGCCAAGTTTGGTGGCGTTTAAGAGGTTAATTGATAAGTATATGGAAGAGAAGGGAATGGTTTAGTTTGGAGGGGCATTGCTTTTTATTTTGGTCGGCACAACATCGAAGGCCGAAGGGCCTGTTCTGTGCTGTAATGTTCTATGTTCTATGTTCTATTTGTTTTGTAAAGTTTGTTCTTTTATTGCTTGCTCCTAAGAATATTCTTTTGGCTGGTTAAATGTATCCCTTTCTCTCTGTTCCCTTCCCAGACACTATTAGAAAGGATAAAAATAAAATACTACAGGCGCTGGGATCTGAAACAAAAGCAGAAAATGTTGGAAAATCTTAGTGGGTCTGACAGTGTCCGCGGAGAGGGAACAGAACTGATTGTGACGGACTCAACATGTTGGCTCTATTCTCTCCTCACTGATGCTGTCAGGCCCGCTGAAATTTTCCAGCATTTTCTGTTCCTGTTTTAAGGTTGTTTGTGAAATGTTTGAGAAAATCAGTGGAACAGACACAAGTCTTATGAATGTTTGAGCCAGAGTTTGCAAACACAACAGGCGTCTTTCCAGCGAGCTGCTCAGGAAGGTGGGGAAGGAGCAGTTTGTACATTTATACAGGGAGAGTTTGAGAAAGATATCAAGACAACATTCTCCCAATCAGTCAGAGGAATCAGCCTCAGTGAGGACAAGTGCTAAACATCTTTGTGAATTGTGTGGATTAATTGCCTTTGTCTTTGTAAATAATATCTCTTTGATGATGTTCATTTTCAAGCTGGGATCATCTCCCTTGGTTTCAAATCCATTTAATGAGAAACTTTGAATCATAGAATAGAATCACAGAATCCCTAGAGTACAGTCCATTCCACCCATCAGGCCTGCACTGATTTACTGGCAGAGCCATTCTAATCAGCATCTGTAAACTGTCTGTGCTGATTTGTGTGCTATTGGAGACCAGAACACCTCATTCGCCTGACAAAGAATACAAAGGCCGAAAGCTAGCAAGTTTACTATCAAATAAATCGGTTGGATTTAAAATTGGTGTTGTCAGACCTCTTGCTGAGCATCTGAGGAAACTGGAGCACCCGGAGAAAACCCACGCAAGCACGGGGAGAATGCGCAAACTCCCACAGACACAGGCCCAAATCCATGTACCTGCACAGCACAGCGATAGTCACTGAGCTGTCGTGTTGCCCATCAAATGGTCCAGGTCAAGCGTACACTAACGACGTGAAGCACTAGGATACTCTCGAAAAAAATCCAAGAGCAGCCCTCTCACGACCCATCGCGTGTATGCCCCTCGTTAGACAACAAGGTGGACCAAAGCACCTGTAGGATAAAAACAAGTACATCAATATCATCATCTATTTACACACTTCCCAAGGACTCCCAAGGCTCATGATCCCTATTTTAAATCAGTTTTCTATACCCCTCCATTCCCATTCTGTTACATAGACTTTAAACTAGAAAGGTTAGGGGGAGGGAATAGTGATGTGGAGACTGGGAGCAAGGAAGTTAGCTCCCAGGTAGGGAAGGACTGTAGGCAGGATGAGAGGCAGGTTAGATGAGTGGGGGAGAAGGGAAATGTCCAGTCTGAGGGACTGAGCTGTGTCTATTTTAATGCCAGTAGTGTAGTAAATAAGGTGGATGAACTTAGGGCTTGGATTGCTGCTTGGGATTGTGATGTGGTGGCCATTACAGAGACTTGGATGTCTCAGGGACAGGACTGGGTACTACAGGTCCCGGGATTCAGATCCTTCAGGAAGGACAGGGAGGGAGGCAAAAGAGGTGGTGGAGTGGCACTGTTGATCAGGGACAGTGTCATGGCTGCAGAGAAGGTGGATACCGAGGAGGGAATGTCTACGGAGTCTCTGTGGGTGGAAGTTAGGAATAGCAAAGGGTCGGTGACGTTGCTGGGTGTATTCTATAGGCCGCCCAATAGTGACAGGGAAGTTGAGGTGCAGATAGGGAAACAGATACTGGAGAGATGTAGAAATAACAGAGTTGTTGTGATGGGAGACTTCAATTTCCCAAACATCGACTGGAATATCCCAAGGGTAAGGGGTTTGGATGGGGAGGAGTTTGTTAGGTGTGTTCAGGAGGGTTTCCTGACACAGCACGTGGACAAGCCTACGAGAGGAGAGGCTGTACTGGACCTGGTACTAGCTAATGAACCAGGACAGGTGATGGATCTCTCGGTAGGAGAGCATCTTGGGGATGGAGATCATAATTCTATCTCCTTCACCCTTGCGTTGGAAAAGGATAGGATCAGGCAGGCTAGGAAGGTGTTTGTCTGGAATAAGGGGAAATATGAAGACATCAGGCAGATGTTGGGGCGAATAAACTGGAAGGAGGTGTTCTTGGGGAAAAGCACAGAAGGAAGGTGGCAGATATTCAAGGAATGCTTGTCTGGAGCTTTGCACGACAACGTTCCGGTGAGACAAGGAGGTTTTGGTAGGACGCGGGAACCGTGGTGCACGAAGGCTGTGGTGAACATAGTCAGGAAGAAAAGAAAGGTGTATAAAAGGTTCAAAGAGCTAGGAGATGTTGGGGATCTAGAGAAGTATAAGGCTTATAGAAGAGAGCTTAAAAAGGAAATTAGGAGAGCCAGAAGGGGTCATGAGAAGGCCTTGGCTGGTAGGATTAAGGAGAATCCCAAGGCCTTCTACAAATATGTGAAAAGTAAAAGGATGAGAAGAGAAGGGATAGGACCTATAAAAGGTGAAGGGGGAAAAGTCTGTATGGAACCGGAAGAAATGGCAGAGGTGCTTAATGAGTACTTTGCCTCAGTATTCACGGTGGAAAGTGATCTGGGAGGATGCACTACAAGTTTGTGGCAGACTGAAAAGATTGAGTATGTAGATATTAAGGAAGCGGATGTGTTAGAACTTTTAAATGCTATCAAGATAGACAAGTCTCCGGGACCAGATGGGATGTACCCCAGGTTATTGTGGGAGGTGAGGGATGTCATTGCAGAGCCCCTGGCGATGATCTTTGCGTCGTCGATGGAGACGGGAGAGGTTCCGGAGGATTGGAGGATTGTGGATGTGGTCCCTATTTTCAAGAAAGGGAACAGGGATAGTCCTGGAAATTACCGACCGGTGAGTCTGACCTCAGTGGTTGGTAAGCTGATGGAGAGGCTTCTGAGGGACAAGATTTACGAGCATTTGGAGAAGTTTAGGTTGATTAGAAATAGTCAACATGGTTTTGTAAAAGGCAGGTCGTGCCTTACGAGCTTAATTGAGTTCTTCGAAAATGTGACTGAACACATTGACGAAGGAAGAGCAGTGGACGTGGTGTACATGGACTTCAGCAAGGCATTTGACAAGGTCCCACATGCAAGACTTCTTGAGAAGGTGAGAGGCCATGGGATCCAAGGGGCTTTGGCCTTGTGGATCCAGAACTGGCTTGCCTGCAGAAGGCAGAGGGTGGTTGTGGATGGCTCTTTTTCTGCATGGAGGTCGGTCACCAGTGGAGTGCCCCAGGGATCTGTTCTAGGACCCTTGCTGTTTGTCATTTTCATAAATGACCTGGATGAGGAAGTGGAGGGATGGGTGAGTAAGTTCGCCGATGACACGAAGGTCGGTGGTGTTGTGGATGGTCTGGAGGGATGTCAGAAGTTGCAGCATGACATCGACAGGATGCAAGACTGGGCGGAGAAGTGGCAGATGGACTTCAACGCGGATAAATGTGTTGTGTCCATTTTGGCAGATCCAACGGGATGAATGAGTACACTATCAAAGGTAGGAGTCTTAGCTGTGTGGAAGAGCAGAGGGATCTTGGGGTCCGGGTCCATAAGACTCTCAAATCGGCCTCCCAGGTGGAGGATGTGGTTAAGAAAGCTTACGGTGTACTGGCCTTCATTCATCGAGGGATTGAGTTCAGGAGTCAGGAGGTAATGCTGCAGCTTTATAGGACCCTTGTCAGACCACACTTGGAGTACTGTGCGCAGTTCTGGTCGCCTCACTATAGGAAGGACGTGGAAGCTATTGAAAGGGTGCAGAGGAGATTTACAAGGATGTTGCCTGGATTGGGAGGCATGCCTTATGAAGACAGGTTGAGGGAGCTGGGACTGTTCTCCCTGGAGAGACGAAGGTTGAGAGGCGACCTGATAGAGGTTTACAAGATGTTGAGAGGAATAGATAGGGTGGACTCTCAGAGACTATTTCCCAGGGCTGAAATGGTCGCGACGAGAGGGCACAGATTTAAGGTGCAGGGAAGCAAGTACAGAGGGGATGCTAGGGGAAAGTTTTTCACTCAGAGGGTGGTGAGTGAATGGAATCGGCTGCCGTCGGTGGTGGTCGAGGCGAACTCGCTGGGGTCTTTTAAAAGACTTCTGGATGAGTATATGGGATCCAATGGGATTGGGGGTTATAGATAGGTCTATGGCTGGGTAGGTTTTGATGTGTTCGGCACAACTTGTGGGCCGAAGGGCCTGTTTGTGCTGTAGTGTTCTATGTTCTATGTTCTATGTTCTATGTTCTTGTTCTAAATCTGTGCCCTCTCGTCGCGACCATTTCAGCCCTGGGAAATAGTCTCTGAGAGTCCACCCTATCTGTTCCTCTCAACATCTTGTAAACCTCTATCAGGTCGCCTCTCAACCTTCGTCTCTCCAGGGAGAACAGTCCCAGCTCCCTCAACCTGTCTTCATAAGGCATGCCTCCCAATCCAGGCAACATCCTTGTAAATCTCCTCTGCACCCTTTCAATAGCTTCCACGTCCTTCCTATAGTGAGGCGACCAGAACTGCGCACAGTACTCCAAGTGTGGTCTGACAAGGGTCCTATAAAGCTGCAGCATTACCTCCTGACTCCTGAACTCAATCCCTCGATGAATGAAGGCCAGTACACCGTAAGCTTTCTTAACCACATCCTCCACCTGGGAGCCGATTTGAGAGTCTTATGGACCCGGACCCCAAGATCCCTCTGCTCTTCCACACAGCTAAGACTCCTACCTTTGATAGTGTACTCATTCATCCCGTTGGATCTGCCAAAATGGACCACAACACATTTATCCGCGTTGAAGTCCATCTGCCACTTCTCCGCCCAGTCTTGCATCCTGTCGATGTCATGCTGCAACTTCTGACATCCCTCCAGACCATCCACAACACCACCGACCTTCGTGTCATCGGCGAACTTACTCACCCATCCCTCCACTTCCTCATCCAGGTCATTTATGAAAATGACAAACAGCAAGGGTCCTAGAACAGATCCCTGGGGCACTCCACTGGTGACCGACCTCCATGCAGAAAAAGAGCCATCCACAACCACCCTCTGCCTTCTGCAGGCAAGCCAGTTCTGGATCCACAAGGCCAAAGCCCCTTGGATCCCATGGCCTCTCACCTTCTCAAGAAGTCTTGCATGTGGGACCTTGTCAAATGCCTTGCTGAAGTCCATGTACACCACGTCCACTGCTCTTCCTTCGTCAATGTGTTCAGTCACATTTTCGAAGAACTCAATTAAGCTCGTAAGGCACGACCTGCCTTTTACAAAACCATGTTGACTATTTCTAATCAACCTAAACTTCTCCAAATGCTCGTAAATCTTGTCCCTCAGAAGCCTCTCCATCAGCTTACCAACCACTGAGGTCAGACTCACCGGTCGGTAATTTCCAGGACTATCCCTGTTCCCTTTCTTGAAAATAGGGACCACATCCGCAATCCTCCAATCCTCCGGAACCTCTCCCGTCTCCATCGACGACGCAAAGATCATCGCCAGGGGCTCTGCAATGACATCCCTCACCTCCCACAATAACCTGGGGTACATCCCATCTGGTCCCGGAGACTTGTCTATCTTGATAGCATTTAAAAGTTCTAACACATCCGCTTCCTTAATATCTACATACTCAATCATTCATCCCATTGGATCTGCCAAAATGGACCACAACACATTTATCCGCGTTGAAGTCCATCTGCCACTTCTCCGCCCAGTCTTGCATCCTGTCGATGTCATGCTGCAACTTCTGACATCCCTCCAGACCATCCACAACACCACCGACCTTCGTGTCATCGGCAAACTTACTCACCCATCCCTCCACTTCCTCATCCAGGTCATTTATGAAAATGACAAACAGCAAGGGTCCTAGAACAGATCCCTGGGGCACTCCACTGGTGACCGACCTCCATGCAGAAAAAGAGCCATCCACAACCACCCTCTGCCTTCTGCAGGCAAGCCAGTTCTGGATCCACAAGGCCAAAGCCCCTTGGATCCCATGGCCTCTCACCTTCTCAAGAAGTCTTGCATGTGGGACCTTGTCAAATGCCTTGCTGAAGTCCACATACACCATGTCCACTGCTCTTCCTTCATCAACGTGTTCAGTCACATTTTCGAAGAACTCAATTAAGCTCATAAGGCACAACCTTCCTTATGTGCCCATCTAAGTATTTCTTAAATAACTCCAGAGTACCTGCCTCCACCACTTTATTGGCAGCGCATTCCATACCCCCACCACCCTCTGTGTGAAAAAATTCCCTCTAGCATCCAAATTATACCTTACCCCCTCACCCTAAGCCCGTGACACCTCGTGCCATTCGAGTCCATCCGAGGAAAGAGCTTTGCCCTGATTAATCTATCTATACCGTTCATAATCTTGTACACCTCTATTAGATCTCCTCTAAGTCTACGTCTTTCTAAGGAAAACAGTCCCAATTTGCCTAACCTCTCCTCGTAACTCAGACCTTCCATACCAGGCAGCATCCTGTAAACCTCCTCTGCACTCTCTCCAGACTCTCCAGTCCTTCCGGTAGTAAGGCGACCAGAACTGGACGCAGTATTCCAAATGAGGTCTAACCAACGTTTTGTACAACTGTAACATTAAAGGCCAGCTCTTGTACTCTATACCCCTTCCTATAAAGGCTAGCATACTATATGCTTTCTTCACAACCTTCTCCACTTGCTCTGCCACCTTCAGAGACTTGTTCACCTACACCCCCAGGTCCCTCTGCGTTTCTATACTCTTAATAGGTCTACCCTTTATCATATACCTCCCCGCTACATTCTTTCTCCCAAAATGCATCACCTCACATTTATCAGGATTAAATTCCATCTGCCATCTATCTGCCCAAGCTACCAGCCTATCTATGTCCTGCTGCATTGCCTGACAATGCTTCTCACTATCTGCAAGTCCAGCTATCTTTGTATCGTCTGCAAACTTGCTGATCACTCCACTTACTCCCTTCCAAGTCATTTATATATATTACAAATAGAAGAGGTCCCAGTACCGAGCCCTGCGGCACACCACTAGTGACTGACTCCAGCTAGAAAAACACCCTTCCACTATTATTCTCTGTCTCTTATTACCAAGCCAGTTACTTATCCATCTAGCTACCTGTCCTTGTATCCCATGAGCCTTGACCTTCTGAACTAACCTCCCATGAGGGACTTTGTCAAATGCCTTACTGAAATCCATATAGACGACATCAACGGCTCGCCCTTCGTCCATCATTTCCGTCACCTCCTCAAAAAATTCTACCAGAGTTGTAAAGAAATGGGAGCATCCGGAGGAAACCATATATGCAGTTTTGAATTAAATAATGGTTTCCAGGAACCAATCTGCACATTGAAATGAGAAATTGTTCTATTCACTTTAATCATTCTCCAAGGTGCTGTTCTGTTATCTATCTCCTATAGAGCAAACAATACAATTCTCCATGTCTTACAGTTGCTGATGAGATGTCACTAAGGTTCACAGTTGATCCTTGCAATGAGCCAAGACAGCAGTGTCTGACTGTGACGGTGAGACTTTCTGAACAATTCTGTTCCCCAAAGCCAGCACAGTCTCTGTTAGCATCTGCCAGAGGCGCAGTCTCCCATTGCATACTGAACCTTAACACAGGAACATCAAAATGAGCAGCGGGACAGGGTGACTCAGCTGTCTGAGCCCACTCTGCTGTTCAATCACATCCTGGCTGATCTTATCCTGGCCTCAGCTTCATTTTCCTGTCTGTTTCCCATTGCTCTGTATCCCGTTTTAACCTTCATCACTTCAGGGAACTTTGTCATTCCTTGCAGACCGTGTTGAATGTTGTTAAAATATTTTTTTCTTGGAAAATAGGTCTCACTGATGCTGATCTGATTTATTGTCAGGTGTATTAGCAAACAATGGAAAGTATTGTTTCTTGTGCTACTCAGACAAAACATACCATTCATAGAGAAGGAAATGAGAGAGTGCAGAATGTAGTGTTACAGTCACAGCTAGAGTGTGGGGAAAGATCAACTTAATGCGAGGTAGATCCATTCAAAAATCTGACAGCAGCGGGGAAGAAGCTGTTCTTGAATCGGTTGGTGCGTGACCTCGGACTTTTGTGTCTTTTTCTTGATGAAAGAAAATGGAAGAGAGAGAAAGGTCAACGTGTATATTTTTCTACAATCCTGTTTTGTTAGGCAGTATCTGATGGGAGTCACATGTAGGCCAGGCCAGATAAAGACAGCAGATTTCCTTCCGTAAAGGACTTTAGTGAACCAGATGGGTTTTTACAACAATTGACAATGGTTTCATGATTGCCATTAAGAAGATCAAACTTTTATTCCAGAATTATTCATTAATTGAATTAAAATTCTCCTAATGGGCCCAAAGTCTAGCAGCCCTACCCCTACCCCACTCCCTCCTCCACCTCTCACCCACCCCTCTCCCCACCCCTCTCACTCACCCCTCTCCCCACCCCGACCCCCTCCGCTTCTGCCAAACTGCAGCCTTCCTTCTGGGATAGTACCCCCCACCCCAAACCTTCTGCCAATTGTAGCTTATCTTTCCTCTTCCAGCCTGTGCTCCACTGACTCTGTTCACTGCTCACTCTCCTTACCCCCTGCACAACCTGAGGGACACTCTTTTACCTTCTGCTGCTCTGACCCTCTCATAGAGGCCTGGTGCCCCCGGCTCTGCGGCATCACCCTCGACAGGTATGTAGACCACTCAGTGCTGCAGGAATAGACTGCCTGAAGGAAACACAGAGTTGGGGGGGGGGTTCAGTAAGAATCCATTGAACCAGGGTAACCCCCCTCTCTGTGTCCCAGTTAGTTAAATGCCACCAGCTTCCAGAGCACTGCTCCTTGGTCAGGTGAGTGGGGAATTCTGATCACAAACAGGGCATATAAAGGCACATAGTTTGCAGAATATTGATCAGAATGTGAGTCTTTACAGCTAATCAAGTCTTAAAGGTACAAACAATGTGTGTGGAGAAAGCGTTAACCATAGGTTAAAGAGATATGTATTGTTTCCAGATAGGACAGTTAAGTGAGATGTTGCAAGCCCAGGCAAATCATGGGGGTTACAGATAGTGTGACATGAACCCAAGAAGATCCCTGTTAAGACCGTCCTCATGTATGCAGAACTTGGCTATCAGTCTCTGTTCAGCGACTCTGCGCTGTCGTGTGTCGTGAAGGCCCCCTTGAAGAACATTTACCTGAAGGTCGGAGGCCGAATGCCCGTGACTGCTGAAGTGTTCACCAACAGGAAGGGAACTGTTTTGCCTAGTGATTGTTGAGCGATGCTCATTCATCCGCTGTCGTAGTGTCTGCATGGTCTCCCCAACGTACCATGCTTCGGGACATCCTTTCCTGCAACGTATTAGGATCACAACAGACACCTCCAGATGCTGAAAAATGTCTTCGTAAGGATATGGCGCTCAATTCATCGATTGACAGTTCCAACGTGCCACAGCGATAAACCGCACTGACCTCCTCAGAAGACGAACACGGGACACAGTGGACAGAGTACCCTTTGTTCTCCAGTACTTCCCCGGAGCGGAGAAGCTATGACATCTTCTCCAGAGTCTTCAACACATCATTGATGACGATGAACATCTTGCTAGGGCCATCCCCACCCTCCCACTTGCCTTCAGACAACCGCACAACCTCAAACAGACCATTATTCGCGGCAAACTACCCAACCTTCAGGAGAACAGTGACCACAATACCACACAACCCTGCCACAGCAACCTCTGCAAGACATGCCAGATCATAGACATGGACGACATCATCAAACGTGAGGATACCATTCACCAGGTGCACGGTACATACTCTTGCAACTCGGCCAACGTTGTCTACCTAACACATTGCAAGAAAGGATGTCCTGAAGCATGGTACATTGGGGAGATCATGCAGACACTACGACAGCGGATGAATGAACATCGCTTGACAATCACCAGGCAAAACAGTTCCCTCCCTGTTGGCGAACACTTCAGCGGTCACGGGCATTCAGCCTCCGACCTTCAGGTAAATGTCCTTCAAGGGGGCCTTCATGACACACGACAGCGCAGAGTCGCTGAGCAGAGACTGATAGCTAAGTTCTGCACACATGAGGATGGTCTTAACAGGGATCTTGGCTTCATGACACACTATCTGTAACCCCCATGACTTGCCTGGGTTAGCAAAAACCTCACTTACTGTGCTTTCTGGAGACAATACACATCCCTCTAACCTGTGTTTAATGCTCTTTCCACTCACATTGCCTGTATCTTTAAGAATTGATTAGCTATAAAGGCTGTCATTCTAATCAGTATTCCGTAAATTAATTTGTGTTTTTATATGCTCAGTTTGTGATCAGAATTCCCATTCATCTGACGAAGGAGCAGCGTTCTGAAAGCTCGTGACTTTTGCTAATAAACTTGTTGAACTTTAACCTGGTGCTGTGAGACTTCTTATTGTGTTTCCCCCAGTCCGACACCGGCATCAATCGATTCTCAGGCTAGGTGACCTTTACTCTGCTGTGCTGCTCTTAAAGGGGCAGTCACCACAAAGATTGGCATGGACAGCAGACAGGGTGAAGGAGCTGAATGGTTTTACTGAGAGCTCAAACAGGGAGGGTGTGAGGCCTGTCGAGTCATTATTATAGAATTCTTAGTTATAGAATTCTTGTGGCAACAGAGTCGTAGATGAGATAGTTTGTGTTTAGGAAGGTAGAGAGTGTTCTTTACTGGTTCTTTACTTGTGAAGGGGGGTTTGTGAAGGGGGGTTTGTGAAGGGGGTTTTGAGAAGGGGGGGTTTGTGAAGGGGGTTTGTGGGAATGGGGGTCTGTGAAGGGGGGGTTGGGGGTTTGTGAAGGGGGGGTGGGGGTTTGTGAAGGGGGGTATTGTGAAAAGGGGGGGTGGGGTTTGTGAAGTGATATTGTGGAAGGGGGTTTGTGAAGGGGGGGCGTGGGGGTTTGTGAAGGGGGGTTGTGTGAAGGGGGTTGTGAAGGGCGGGTGGGGGTTTGTGAAGGGGGGTTTGTGGAAGGGGGTTTTGTGAAGGGGTGGGGGGTGGGGGTTTGTGAGAGGGGGGTTTGTAAGGGGGTTAGGGGGGTTGTGAAGGGGGTTTGTGAAGGGGGGTTGTGAAGGGGGTTTGTAGAGGAGGGTTTGTGAAGGGGGGTTGTGGGTGACGTGGGTTGTGAAGGGAGGGTTTGAAGGGGGGGTGGGGGTTTGTGACAGGGTGTTTGTGAAAGGGGGTTTGGGGTTGTGAAGGGGGGGTTGTGAAGGGGGGTGGGGTTTGTGAGAGGGGGGGGTTTGTTTGGGGGGTTTGTTGTGAAGGGGGTGTGTGAAGGGGGGTGGGGGTTTGTGAAGGGGGTGTGAAGGGGGGTTTGTGAAGAGTTGGGGGTTTGTGAAGGGGGTTTGTGAAGGGGGGGGGGTGGGTTTGTGAAGGGGGTTTTGTGAAGGGGGTGTTTGTGAAGGGGGGGTGGGGGTTTGTGAAGGGGTTCTGGTGGGGGTTTGTGAAGGGGGGTTGTGAAGGGGGGGTGAAGTGGTTTTGTGAAGGGTGGGTGAAGGGGGGGTTTGTGAAGGGGGTTTTGTTTGAAGGGGGGAGTTTGTGAAGGGGGTTGTTGAGGTGGTTTGTGAAGGGGGTTTGGTTTGGGGGGTGTTTTGTGAAGGGGGGGTTTGTGAAGGGGGTTTTTGTTGAAGGGGGTGGGGGGGTTTGTGAAGGGGGTTTGTGAAGGGGGGCGTGAAGGGGGGTTTGTGAAGGGGGGTTTGTGAAGGGGGTTTGAAGGGGGGGGTTGGGGGTTTGTGAAGGGGGTTTGTGGGGGTGTGGTTTTGTGTGAGGGGTTTGTGAAGGGGGGTTGTGAAGGGGGGGTGGGGGTGAAGGGGTTGGTGAAGGGGGGTTTGTGAAGGGGTTTGTTGAACGAGGGTTGAAGGGAGGGTTGGTAAGGCGGGGGGTGCAAGGTTTCTTTGGGGTTGTGAAGGGGGGTTGAAGGGGGTTTTGTGAAGGGGGGTGGGGGGTTTGTGAAGGGGGGTTGTGAAGGGGGGTGGGAAGGGGGGTTTGTGAAGGGGGGGGGGGTTTGTGAAGGGGGGTTGAAGGGGGGGGGGTTTGTGAAGGGGGGTTGTGAAGGGGGTTTGTGAAGGGGGTTTGTGAAGGGGGGTTGTGGGGGGGGAAGGGGGTTTTGTGAAGGGGGGTTGTGCCGGGGGGGGGTTTGTGAAGGGGGTTTGTGGGGGTGGGGTTTGTGAAGGGGGGTTTGTGAAGGGGGTTTGTGAAGGGGGGTGGGGTTTTGTGGGGTTTGTGAAGGGGGGTTTTGTGAAGGGGGGGTGGGGGTTTGTGAAGGGGGGGTTGTGAAGGGGGGGGGGGGGTTTGTGAAGGGGGGGTTGTGAAGGGGGGTTTGTGAAAGGGGGGGTGGGGGGTGGGGGGTTGTGACGGGGGGGGGTTTTGTGAAGGGGGGGGGGGTGTGAAGGGGGGGTTTTGTGAAGGGGGTTTGTGAAAGGGGGTTGTGAAGGGTGTGGGGGTTTGTGAAGGGGGTTTGTGAAGGGGGGGTGGGGTTTGTGAAGGGGGGTTTGTGAAGGGGGGTTTGTGAAGGGGGTTTTGTGTGAAGGGGGGTTGGTGAAGGGTGGGGGGGGGTTTGTGAGGGGTTTGGGGGGTGTGGGGGTTTGTGGGGGGTTTGTGAACGGGGGTTGTGAAGGGGGTTTGAAGGGGGGGGGGGTTTGTTGTGACCGCGAGGCGGGGGGTTTTGTGGGGGTTTGTGAAGGGGGGGGGGGGTTTTGTGTTTGTGAAGGGGGGTGAAGGGGTTGTGTTTGGGGGGGGGTGCAGGGGTTGTGAAGGGGGTTTGTTGAAGTTGTGACAGGGGGGGTTTGCGAGTTGTGAAGGGGGGTTGTGAAGGGGGTTTGTGAAGGGGTTTGTGAAGTGGGTGGGGTTGTGAAGGGGGTTTTGAAGGGGGGTGGGGGTTGTGAAGGGGGTTTGTGAAAGGGGTTTGTGAAGGGGGGTTGTGAAGGGGGTTTGTGAAGGGTGGGTGGGGGTTGTTGAAGGGGGTTTGTGAAGGGGGTTGGAAGGGGGGGTGGGGGTTTGTGAAGGGGGGTGTGAAGGGGGGGTGGGGTTTGTGAAGGGGGGGTTGTGAAGGGGTTTGTGAAGGGGGTTATGTGAATGGGGGTGGGGGTTGGTGAAGGGGGGTTGTGAAGGGGGGTGGGGTTGTGAAGGGGGTTTGTGAAGGGGGTTGTGAAGGGGGTTTGTGAAAGGGGGGTGTGAAGGGGGGTGTGGGTTGTGACGGGGGGGTGTGAAGGGGGTGGGGGTTTGTGAAGGGGGTTTGTGAAGGGGGGTTGGTGAAGGGGGTTTGTGAAGGGGTGGGTGAAGGGGGGGTGGAGGTTTGTGGAAGAGGGGTTTGTGAAGGGTTTGTGAAGGGGGTTGTGAAAGGGGTTGTGAAGGGGGGTTGTGACGGGGGTTTGTGAAGGGGGGGTGGGGGTTTGTGAAGGGGGGGTGTGAAGGGGGGGTGGTTGGAAGGGGGGGGTTGGCGAAGGGTGGGGGTTTGTGCAAGGGGGGGTTGTGAGGGGGGTGGGGTTTGGGACGGGGTGTGAAGGGGAGTTTGTGAGGGGGGGTGGGGGTTTGTGAAGGGTGGGTTGTGAAGGGGTGAGGGGGGTTTTGTGAAGGGGGTTTGTGAAGGGGGGTTTGTGAAAGGGGGGTTGTGAAGGGGGGGTTTGTGAAGAAAGAGGGGGGTGTGAAGGGGGTTTGTGAAGGGGGTTTGTGGAAGGGGGTGTTTGTGAAGGGGGGGGGGGTTTGTGAAGGGGGGGGGTTGTGAAGGGGGGGGTGGGGGTTTGTGAAGGGGGGGTGTGAAGGGGGTTTGTGAAGGGTGTTTGTGAAGGGGGGGTGGGTTTGTGAGGGGCGTTTGTGAAAGGGGGGTTTGTGAAGGGGTTTTGTGAAGGGGGGGTTGGGGGGTTTGGGAAGGGGGGGCTGGTGAAGGGGGGGTGCGGGGGGTTGTGAAGGGGTTTGTGAAGGGGGTGGTGTGAAGGGGGTTTGTTAAGGGGGTGTGTGACAGCGGGGGGTGGGGGTTTGTGAAAGGGGGGTTTGTGAAGGGGTGTTTGTGAAGGGGGGGTGGGGTTGTGAAGGGGGGTTTGTGAAGGGGGTTTGTGAAGGGGGGTTTGTGAAGGAGGGTTTGTGAAGGGGTTTGTGCAAGGGGGGGTGGGGGTTGTGAAGGGGGTTTGTGAAGGGGGGTGGGGGTTTGTGAAGGGGGTTTGTGAAGGCGGGGTTTCTGAAGGGGTTGTGAAGGGGGTTGTGAAGGGGGCGGTGGGGGTTGTGAAGAGGGTGTGAGGGGGGTTTGTGAAGGGGGGTTTGTGAAGGGGGGTGGGGTTTGTGAAGGGGGGTTTGTGAAGGGGGTGCGGGTTGTGAAGGGGGTTTGTGAAGGGGGTTGTGAAGGGAGGTTTGTGAAGGGGGTTGTGAAGGTGGTTGTGAAGGTGGTGGGGGTGTTGAAGGGGGGTTTTGAAGGGGGGGTTTGTGAAAGGGGGGGTGGGGTTTGGAAGGGGGGTTTGTGAAGGGGTTGTGAAGGGGGGGGTGGGGTGGTTGTGAAGAGGGTTGTGAAGGGGGTTTGTGACGGGCGGGGGTGGGGGTTTGTGAAGGGGGTTTGTGAAGGGGGGTTTGTGAAGGGGGGGTGGGGGTTGTGAAGGGATTGTGAGGGAGGTTTGTGAAGTGGGGTTGTGAAGTGGGGTGTGAAGGGGGGGTTGTGAGGGTTGGAAGGGGGTTCTGTGAAGGGGGTTGTGAAGGGGGGGTGTGGAAGGGGACGTGTGTGAAGCGGGGTTTGTGAACGGGGGTTTGTGAAGGGGGCGGGGGGGGGTTTGTGAAGAGGCGTTGTGAGGGGGTTGGTGAAGGGGGGTTTGTAGGGGCGGTTGGGGGTTGTGAAGGGTGGTTGTGAAGGGGAGTTGTGAAGGGGGTTTGTGAAGTGGGGTGTGAAGGGAGTCTGTGAAGGGAGTTGTGGAAGGGGGGGTTGTGAAGGGAGTTGGTGAAGGGTTTTGGAAGTGGGGTTTGACCGGGGGTTTGTGAAGGGGGTTTGTGAAGGGGTTTGGGGGGTTTAGTGGAGAATGTGGGTGAGTATGATGTAAGGTTTTATCGATGTGGAGAGAAATAAGTTCTGGGTCAGAGAGGGACTCAGTATTTAGCTGAAGGGGGCCACAGGTAACCAGTCAATTCCACAAGGAATAATTCTCCTCAAACACTGATCTCAACATCTCAGCATCGAGAAGGGTGATAAATTCTGATTTTCAGGAAGTGGTGATGAAACAGGCTTGTGTTTCTGGGGAATTGAAGATGCTGTGGTTTGTGTGGGGTGTAATTTTAACACTGACGCTGCCTGGCGCTGTGTTTGCTTTGCCTTTGTGCCGGTATCTGATTCATTATCTACATCTGTATTTCCACATCTCTGTTACAAACTACAGCTCAGTTTGATATTGAATTCTGTTGCTGTAAAGCCAACGTTACAGAGAGTGGCAGCGAGATTCTGCCTGGTTAAATGTGTAAACGTTACAAGAAAGGCAAGGTTAAAAACTTTGTTTTGAGTTAACTCAACCTGGGAGAGTGAAGAACTTTGTTAGCCCAGTGGGTTCAGTTAGTGAGCTGCGGCTGTGAAGATGTTATTCTTGTCTTGTAGGCCCTGAGGGGAATTTTGTAGACGTCACTCTTGTTATTGAGAAGCAGTCTGTAGTCACGGCGCAGAACTCAGGGAGGTGCTGTGGGGACGAGGGGGTATCGCGTGCTTCACAGAGAGTGAGACACGGTTCAGAAACACACCCAGAGAGCCCATGTAACCCCCACCCCCCCCCACCCCCCCACCCCCCCCACCCCCCCCACCCCCACCACCCCACCCCCCCACCCCCCCAACCCCCCCAACCCCCCACCCCCCCACCCCCCCCCCACCCACCCCCCCCACCCCCCCCCCCACCCCCCCCACCCCCCCCACCCCCCCACCCCCCACCCCCCACCCCCCCCCCCCCCCCCACCCCCCCACCCCCCCCCACCCCCCCACCCAGCTCCTTGCCACATTTTACCACCACAAATAATCCAGCAATTTGAAACAGAATTGGAAGGAATGGGATTTATGACATCATGTTGCTGAAATTTGCTCACCACCCTCCCTGCTCACCGACACATCGAGCTGCACAGAGTGCCCCAAAAATACAAAAAAAAGGACCCCTCCCATCCCCGTGGAGAATTAAACCCCCTCCCCCAAGGACACAGGGTATTCCCCTCCCCCACACTCTGGATAACACATCTCACCCTCAGGAGGCTGTCCTGGACTATGGAAGGACATGACCTGCCCTTCCTGGGGCTTTCCCTACCTGTCCAGATCCCCATTTCCCAGTGTAAACCTCAATGTCAGTGCGAAGAAGGGGATTCTGGATATAGAGATGTATAAGATAATGAAGGGGATGGATAGGGTAGAGGTTCAGAGACTCTTCCCGCTTAGCAAAGATAGCAGGACTAGAGGGCACAGCCTCAAGATTGAGGGGGAGGGGGTTCAGATTGGAGTTGAGGAGGAATTTCTTCACGCAAAGGGTGGTGAATCTTTGGAATTCTCTGCCTGTTGAAGTGGTGGAGGCTTCCTCGCTGAATATGTTCAAGTTAAGAGTGGATAGGTTCTTGATTGCCAAGGGAATTAAGGGTTACGGGGAGAAAGTGGGAAAGTGGAACTGAACCACTACAGATCAGCCATGATCTTATTGAATGGTGGGGCAGGCTCGAGGGGCCGGATGGCCCACTCCTGCTCCTATTTCTTATGTTCTTATTGGGATAATACAGCATGGAATCCCACTCATGATTTTTAGATAGTTGATAGTGGGGTTTCCAACCTATCAGGATGGGAACCTTATTGTGTTATAGCTGGGCCAATCGGTGGGGTGGGGGAGGAGGGGTTGGGGGGGGAGGGTGGTGGAAGCATTCGGGGGCGGGGTGAAGGGGGAACAAAGTGGAGGAAATCCTACTGGTGTGGAAGCTGCTTGGGGATTCCCCCTGGTATCTCCATCCCAGTCATCATTCCCACTTACTGCAAACAGGGACAGAACAATCCCCCACCCTGGCCCTCCCATTCACCTCGCCTCATGATTTAGAAGCTTCTGTGAAGAGCTTTGAGTCAGATTTATGACAGAATATGTGAGTCAGATTGAAAAGATTTTTAAAAACATGGATGTGGGCATCACTGACAAACCAATTACTCATGGTCCATCCCTCATTACCCTGCTGAAGATGCTTCCTGAACCTCTGCAGATCCTGAGCCATAGGTACACCCACAGTGCTGTTAGGGAGGAACTGATGTGGTTTCAATTCCAGGGACATTGAGAGCGATACCAGAGATAGCGGGAGCTGGGCTGTTATCCTTCTCTTGCTCTGGAAAGTAGAGTGGAAATAAGATTGTGCAGTAGGGATTCAGCATAAAGCAGAATTAGAAAGTTAACGAGAAAGGAGCATGCAGCCCATGTGGGGAAACTGTACCTATACTGATAAAATTAACTTTCTTTATTTATTAGTCACAGTTAAGGCTTACATTAACACTGCAATGAAGTTATTGTAAGATTTCCTTAGTTTCCACAGCCTGGTTAGGTCAATCCACCTAACCAGCACATCGTTCAGAATGTAGTTTCTGCATCCTGGTACTCCTCTCTAATGTTACCTTTTTGTATTTTTTTAAAGATATTTACTCTTGAAGTTTCGACTTCATTCTTGCAGAGGAGCAGGCAGAGAGAGGAGCGATTTTAGTGAGGAGAGTTGGAAGGTAAAAGTTTTTCATTTTTAACTTTTTTCAGAGACTTTTTCCAGAGAAGCAGGAAATCAGAAGTCAGCTATGGGAAGACCTAGGAAGGTTTTTGTTTGGCCAATAAATTTGAACAATGAGGAAACGCAAGACATTACACGTGCAGTGCTCCCACTCTCCCTCCTCCTCTAACCTAAAATCAACTCGGTGTAAGAGCGGACAAGCTTTTCTTTTCCTCTTTTTCTAACTCTTATCTGTTGGGAGTTTGGGTGGAGAGGATGGCAGTTTGGGCAGTTCAATGCTCCCCTTTGCAGGGTGCGGGAATAAGGGTCACCATTAGTGACCCTGCTAACTTCACCCAACTCCTCACAGACTGCCTTAGGGAATTAGAGCTGGAACTGGATGAACTTCGGATCATTCGGGAGGCAGAGAGGGTGATAGATAGCAGTTATTGGGAAGTAGTAATACCTAAAAATGAAGCTAGCTGGCTGACAGTCAGGAGATGGAAGGAGAGGGAGCAGCCAGTGCCAGGATCCCCTCCAAAGTAAGTATACTGTTTTGGGTACTGTGGGGGAAGATGATCTCCCAAGGGGTCAGAGTGACCAGATTCCTGGCACTGAGTCGGGCTCTGTGGCTCAGAAGAGAAAGGGAGAGAATTGGAGAGGAATAGTAATGGGGACTCAATCATTAGAGGCCCAATCTCTCCTCATAACCCAGTCCTTCCATACCAGTCGGCATCCTGGTAAACCTCCTCTGCACTCTCTCCAGGTCTCCATGTCCTTCCGGCAGTAAGGTGACCAGAACTGGACGCAGTACTCCAAATGCGGGCGAACCAACATTCTATACAACTGCAACATTAGATGCCAGCTTTTATACTCTATACCCCTCCCTATAAAGGCAAGCATACCTTCGTCACCTTCTCCACCTGTACTGCCACCTTCAAGGACTTCAGGTCCCTCTGCGTTTCTATACTCTTAATAGGCCTACCATTTATTGTGTAACTCCCTCCTACATTATTTCTTCCAAAATGCATCACCTCGCATTTGTTTGGATTAAATTCCATGTTTGTGATCAGAACTCCCCACTCACCTGACAGAGGCAAACCCCCAAAGGTAGTGGGTTTACTATCAGATAAACTTCTTGGACTTTAGCCTGGTGTTGTGAGACTTCTTACCAGGTTATTGCTGAGCAGATGCTGCTTGATCGCGCTGTCGATGACCCCTTCCATCACTTTACTGATGATCGAGAGTAGACTGATTGTTCGGTAATTGGCTGGGTTGGATTTGTCCTGCTTTTTGTGTACAGGACGTACCTAGGTAATTTTCCACATTATTGGGTAAATGCCAGTGTTGTAAGTGTACTGGAAGAGCTTGGTTAGGGGAGCAGCAAGTTCTGGAGCACAAGTCATCAGTATTATTGCTGGAATGTTTTAAGGCCTATTGCCTTTGCAGTTCCCAGTGCCCCCAACCATTCTCGCTATCACATGGAGTGAATCAAATCGGCTGGAGACTGGCATCTGAGATGCTGGGAACCACTGGAGGAGGCCGAGATAGATCATCCACTCGGCACCTCTGGCTGAAGATTACTGCAAATGCTTCAGTCTTATCTTTGCACTGATGTGCTGGGCTCCTCCAGCCCTGAGGGTGGGAATATTTGTGGTGACTAGAATTTTAGACAATGGAAGAAGTTTTACAGAAGAGGAAGGAGGGGTTATGTGGATAGATGAAAGGATCAAGAGAAGGCCATTCGACCCCTTGAGCCCATTCTACCATTCAACTCGTACTGCCTCATCATCTACCTCAACGCCATTTCCTGCATTATCCCCCATCCCATGACATTTTTAGCATGTACAAATCTATCAATTTCTGCTTTCAACAAACTGAATAACTGAGTTTCCACCACCATTCGTAGTAAAAAAAAATTCCAAAGGTTCATCACGCTCTGAGTGAGGAAATTCCTCCTCATTGCTGTCCAAAATAGCCTGCTCCTTATTCTGGCATTGATCCACCAGGATGAGGTGAAGAAGTTTCATTATGAAGAGAGATTGAATAGACTGTGGTTGTTTTCCTTGGAGCAGAGAAGACTGAGTGGGGTGTGATTGAGATGGGACTTTTTTCTCTGGAGCACAAGAAGCTTAGGAGTGATCTTTTAAAACCTATCTTATTGAGACATATAAAATGATCAGAGGGTTAGATAGGAGGGATAGTGAGAGCCTTTTTCCTCAGATGGAGATGGCTAACATGAGGGGACATAGCTTTAAATTAAGGGGTGGTAGTTATAGAATAGATGTTAGAGGTGGGTTCTTTACTCAGAGGGTAGTAAGGGCGTGGAATGCCCTGCCTGTAGCAGTTGTGGAATCACCAAGTTTAAGGGTGTTCAAATAGCCATTGGATAGGCATATGGATAACACTGGAATAGTTTTGGTTAGAGGGTCATTAGATTGGTTCCACTGGTCGGTGCAACATCGAGGGCCGAAGGGACTGTACTGTTCTGTAATGTTCTATGGTCTATAAATAGAGGCACAGATCAGCTAGATAGTCAATATCTTTTCCCAAAAGCAGGGGAGTCTAAAATTAGAGGGCCATAGGTTTAAGGTGAGAGGGGAGAGATACAAAAGTGTCCAGAGGGGCAATTTTTTCACACAGAGGGTGGTGAGTGTCTGGAACAAGTTGCCAGAGGTAGTACTAGAGGCAGGTACAATTTTTGTCTTGTAAAAAGCATTTAGACAATTACATGTGTATGATGGGTATAGAGGGATATGGGCCAAATGCAGGCAACTGAGATTATCTTAGAGTTTAAAAGAAAGGATGGCATGGACAAGTTGGGCCGAAGGGCCTGTTTCCATGCTGTAAACTTCTGTGACTCTATTACAATCTCTTGCAGGATTAGATGGGATGCCATGCTTTCGGTTAACAGTAGACAACATAAGGCTTAAGATTTATCAGCCAATGACTGATGCTTGAATTTATATTCATAAACTGATAAGAACAGCGTCAATCGTTGTATTCCTGCTGACACAACTGGTAGAATCTCTATCTGGAATGTGATGACAGTAAAATGTCTCCAGTAAATATATTGATGGAATATCTTGATGCTGAAGATAAGAGTGAGGTTTTCCTTTGCTATCTGGATATATCATCTTTCCTTGTCTGGGTTTTTGATACATATCCGACAGTTTTGTCACTCGTGGGTGCCTTTCTTGATGCTTTATTTCAATATCGCAATTTCCAGGACCCTTTTTAAAAGTCGACTCAGACTCAGCTCCTTCATGGAGACCGCAAACCAATTGATCTCTTAACATGTTATTTAAAGCTGACCCGAAGTTGCAATGCTTTGCAATCAGGTTTAACTTTGCTGCAAAAGATGCGACAGTTTTTTCCCCCCCTACCACCTTGTTGAGTTAAGCTCACATCTTCACAGTGTTAATGAGACCTTAGAGCAGGAATGCCTCTCGGTTAGTTCTGGGGATGCCAAAGACTTCTAACTTCCCAAAGACAGGCATGCTGGCTCCCTTTTTTCCAGGCTGGGATTGATCGGATTTATTCTGCAGTTTTGCAACAATGCTCTCTGCAAATTCCTTGCTGTAGGCAGACTCACTCAGATTTCCTCATTGCCAGTGTGGTAACTGGAAAGATTGATGAGCACCAGTTAGCATAAAGGACTCTTAACAGTTTATGTACAAGCAAATAAATATACGAAACGTCTTCTACG
Source organism: Sphyrna mokarran (assembly GCA_024679065.1). Lineage (NCBI taxonomy): Eukaryota > Metazoa > Chordata > Chondrichthyes > Carcharhiniformes > Carcharhinidae > Sphyrna > Sphyrna mokarran. Next base: position 51,957,392 of record JAGIQG010000020.1, on the reverse strand, counting down.
TGAACATTCCCTCCAATAAAATTATCCAATTTCTTCTCACTTGCTGACTTTTGTTTTCTTAAACAAGATAAGGTTCCCCATGGAAGGCTTCTGCAGAAAATGCAGATGTATGGGATTGAGGGTGATTTAGCTAATTGGATTAGGAATTGGCTAGCAGATAGAAGACAGAGGGTGGTGGTTGATGGGAGATATTCATCGTGGAGTTCGGTGACAAGTGGTGTACCTCAGGGGTCTGTTTTGGGGCCCCTGCTGTTGTAATTTTTATAAATGATCTGGATGAGGGTATTGAAGGATGGATTAGTAAATTTGCAGATGACACTAAAGTCGGTGGATTGGTAGATAGTGAAGAGGGGTGTTATAGTTTGCAGAGAGACTTGGACAAGTTGCAGAGCTGGGCCGAGAGGTGGCAAATGGAGTTTAATGTGGAAAAGTGTGAGGTAATTCACTTTGGCAGGAATAACAAATGTGTAGAGTATAGGGCTAATGGTAGGACTCTTAATAGTGTTGAAGAACAGAGGGATCTTGGTGTATATGTGCATAGATCCCTGAAAGTTGGCAATCAAGTCGATAAGGTTGTTAAGAAGCATACGGAGTCTTAGCTTTTATTGGTAGGGGGATTGAATTTCGGAACCACAACGTCATGTTGCAACTGTACAAAACTCTAGTGCGGCCGCACTTAGAGTATTGCGTACAGTTCTGGTCCCCGCATTATAAGAAAGATGTGGAGGCACTGGAGAGGGTACAAAGGAGGTTTACCAGGATGTTGCCTGGTATGGAGGGCAGATCTTATGAAGAGAGGCTGAGGGATTTGAGGTTGTTTTCATTAGAAAGAAGGCAGCTTAGAGGAGACCTTATTGAAACATATAAGATGATTAGAGGTTTAGATAGGGTGGACATGATAGCCTTTTTCCTAGGATGGAGAAAGCTAGCACGAGGGGACATAGCTTTAAATTAAGGTGTGGTAGTTATAGGACGGATGTCAGAGGTAGGTTCTTTACCCAGGTAAGGGTATGGAATGCCCTGCCTGCGGCAGTTGTAGATGCGCCAAGTTTGGTGGTGTTTAAGAGGTTAGTAGATAAGTTTATGGACGAAAAGGGAATGGTCTAGGTTAGAGGGTCATTGCTTTTTCTTAATTGGTCGGCGCAACATCGAAGGCCAAAGGGCCTGTTCTGCTCTGTAATGTTCTATGTTCTATGTTCTAAACGACACAAAATACGTTTCAATTCCTTCTGATTGAAGTTAAGCACTAAATCGAATGTTCCTTCCTGTGTTATACTAGGAGTCAATGCCGTAGACAAAAGCAAACAACTGCGGATGCTGGAATCTGAAACACAAACAGAAAATGCTGGAAAATTTCAGTGTGTCTGACAAGTGGAGAGAGAGAATAGAGAAAATCTTTCAAATCTGGATGACCTTTCGTCAGAGCTCAAACACAGCATTCAGGACCAGCTGAGATTTTCCAGCATTTCCTGTTTGTGTTTCTGAGTCAATGTCCGTTTTCCGAATAACACCCTTGAATTGATTTATTACTGTCACATGTGTTAGTATACAGTGAAAAGTATTGTTTCTTGTGTGCTATGCAAATCATACCGTTCATAGAGAAAGAAACAAAATGGTGCAGAATGTAGTGTTACAGTCGCAGCTAAGGTGCAGAGAAAGATCAACTTCATGTGAAGTAGGTCGATTCAAAAGTCTGACAGCAGCAGGGAAGTCGCTTGATACGTGACCTCAGACTTTTGTATCTTTTTCCCGACAGAAGAAAATTGAAGAGAGAATGTCCGGGGTGCGTGGGGTTGTTATTTATGCCAGCTGTTTCCCCGAGGCAGCTGGAAGTGTAGACAGAGTCAATGGATGGGAGGCTGGTTTGTACAACGGATTGGGCTACATTCATGACTCTTTGTAGTTTCTTGCGGTCTTGGGCAGAGCAGGAGCCCAGACCAAGCTGTGATACAACCAGAAAGGATGCTTTTTTAGTGAGAGTCATAGCTGCCATGCCAAATTTCCTTATCCTCCTGAGAAAGTAGAGGCGTTGGTGGGGCTTTCTTAACGATAGTGTTGGCGTGGGGTGGGGGAGGAGGACCAGGGCAGTTTGTTGGTGATCTGGACACTTAAAAACTTGAAGCTCTCGACTATTTCTACTTCATCCCCGTTGATGTAGACAGGGACATGTTCTCCTTTACACTTCCTTTAGTTCATGACAATCTTCTTCATTTTGTTCACATTGAGGGAGAGATTATTGTTGCTGCACCAGTTCGCCAGATTCTCTATCTCTTTCCTGTATTCTACCTCGTCATCATTTGAGATCTGGTGTCATCAGCAAACTTGAAAATCAAGTTGAAGGGGAATTTGGCCACACAGTTACAGTTATGTAAGGAGTGTAGTAGGAGGCTGAGAACACAGCCTTGTGGGGCACCAGTGTTGAGAATGGTCGTAGAGGATTAACCTGTTGGTATAATCAAAGCTTTTCATTGTCCGCTTTGAATTTCCTCACCTCTGTGCTAGATTGAAATTCTCGCTCAAGCTTTCATATTTCTCTCTCATTCCAATCTAAATTGTTTATTTGATTGCCTGGTTTTGCCGAACTCAACAATCAGGATCCCCATTTCCTCTTTAGTGTTTAGCTGTTCAGTCAATGCTGCAGAAATCTCTATCTTATTCCCTCTTAAATCTCCTACTTTCTCTGCTGTGGTTTGCAGATTAGCCTTGTTAACTATTGCAAGGCACTCATACACAAACTTTCTCTCTAAATCTGTTGGAATCTTGCAAGAAGGAATGTTATCTTTCTGAAGAGTACCCATGTAATCTTGCTCCTTTAAACTTATTACAGTCCTGGATTTATATCTCAGTATTGTGCGCAGTTCTGGTCGCCTCATTATGGGAAGGATGTAGAGGCTATTGAGAGAGTGCAGAGGAGATTTACAAGGATGCTGCCTGGATTGGGAGGCAGGCCTTATGAAGATAGGTTGAGGGAGCTGGGACTCTTCTCACTGGAGAGACGTAGGTTGAGAGGCAACCTGATAGAGGTTTATAAAATGTTGAGAGGAATAGATAGGATGGACTCTCAGAGACTATTTCCCCGAGCTGAAATGGTCACTACGAGAGGACACAGATTTAAGGTGCAGGGAAGAAAATACAGAGGAGATGTTAGGGGTAAGTTTTTCACTCAGAGGGTAGTGAGTGAATGGAACCGACTGCCGTTGGAGGTTGTTGAGGCAAACTCACTGGGGTCTTTTAAGAGACTTCTGGATGAGTATATGGAAAAGAATAGGATAGGGGGTTATAGATAGGTCTGTGGATTGGTAGATGTGATAGACGCAACTCGTGGGCCGAAGGGTCTGTTTGTGCTGTATTGTTCTATATTCTATGTTCTATAAGAGGAATTTATTATGATCCTTGAGCAGACCGAGCCAATAACTTTTCCAAAAGGATGATTTCCCAACTACTCAAAGAATCACAAAAATATTCAGTTCTTCAGACTTGTGGCAAGTTCAATTTGTAGCAACTAAACTACAGCAGCCCCTCGGAACCACAGATTTATCAGAGAGCTTGAGGAGGCCATTCGGCCCATTGATTCTGCACCGATCCTCCAAAAGTACATTCTACCCAGGCCCACTCTCCGCCCTATCCCAGTAACCATGCAATGGTCCATTGAACTCAGGTGGGATTTTCCGGTTTTGGGACATGTTTGGCCAGAAAATCCCATCCCAAGTGTTAGAGATTGGCACCTCGTTTTCAGCAGGACTTAACCTTGGCCCCTGTTCCCATGACAACCAGGTCACATGGTGTACGAGGTGATGTTCGAGGTCTGATCCCTCATTTTAACCTTGAATTAAAGGAGGCAGTTGAAAATATAATAAAGTCCAGCGGTTATAACACAGGCTTCATTCAGGAGTTAACTTATTATAACCAGCTGGAGGAGAGTCACTTATTCTTTAGAAATTGGAAATGTTTATTTGCCAAGTCAGTGACTCGTGTTGAAAATATTTAGAAAGAACTCATGGTTTGCTTCTGTTGCCTCATTTGCATCCTTTTAAAATATTAAATAACCGTTCTGTGAAAATATTGGGAATCTTTCTGTTTGTCTCGACACATTCAAAATGTCACAAGAAACAAAATCATTTCTGTCCAGTGTTCCGATTTTGTTTAAATACCGTTTATTCTCTGGAATTAAAAACAAGGAAATACTTTGGCAACATTTACCCGAGTTTGTAACTGAGTCAAGTGATGAGTCAGAATATAAATATTTTTGGATGGTTTTGACGAAGACATCTGTTTATAATCGTGTAATTTTCTGGTAGTTACAGGCCGTGCTTTGGTAAAAGTGATATTTAGTTTTAATTTCTGTGTTGTTTGTGTTGACAGGGTTTGGATGTGATCGGTAAATCCTGATGCCAGTGCTGCACGATTTCCTCATTCAGTCGGAATAGCGAGGGATTTGGACCATGTCAACACTGAATCAGCCTGTAACGCCCAAAAGGCTGCAAACAGAGCAGAGATTCCACACACATACTCTACCATTCCCACTCAACTTAACCAGGCCACGGACGGTAAGATTAGAGTCAATTATAAAGGATGTTAATAGCAGAGTGTTTAGAAATACATAATATACTCAAACAGTCAGCATGGCTTTGTAAAGGGGAAATCATACCTGACAAATTTACTGGAATTCTTTGAGGTGGTAATAAGTAGGATAGATAAAGGGAACCAGTAGATTTAATATACTTGGATTTCCAAAAAGTGTTTGGCAAGTTACTGCATAGAAGGCTATTGAAGAGTCCATGGTACTGGGGGGAGTACACTCGCACAGATAGAGGATTGTTTCAATGTGAGAAGTGTAACAGGTAAGGCAGATGAATTTAGAGATTGGATTAGTACTTGGAACTATGATGTTATTGCCATTAAGGGAAGTCCAGGTTTGGCAGCTAAACATTCCAGGATACAAATGTTTCAGGTGGGATGGAGGGGGATGTAAAAGGAGTTGCACTACTGGTTAAGGAGAATCTCATAGCTATACTCTGGGAGGACACTTTGGAGGGCTTATACAGCGAGACAATCTGGGTACAGCTCAGGAATAGGAAAGGTGTACTCACAGTGTTGGGGGTTTACTATAGGCCACCTAACTGTCAGCGGGAGATTGAGAAACAGATATGTAGGTAGATTTTGGAAAGGTGTAAAAGTAACAGGGTTGTTGTGTTAGAAGATTTTAATTTCCCCTATATTGACTGGGACTGACTTAGTGCTAAGGGCGTGGATGGAGCAGAGGTTGTAAGGAGCATCCATGACGGCTTCCTGAAACAGTATATAGATAGTCCAACTAGGGAAGGAGCCAATACTGGACCGGGTATTGGGGAATGAGCACAGCCAGGTAGTCGATGTTTCAGTAGGGGAGCAGTTTGGGAACAGTGACCACAATTCAGTGAGGTTTAAGATACTGATGGATAAAGATAAGTGTAGTCCTCAAGTTAAGTTGCTAAATTGAGGGAAGGCTAATTACAACAATATTAGGCAGGAACTGAAGAATGTAGATTGAGGGCAGATGTTTGGGGGCAAATCAACATCTGGCATGTGGGAGGCTTTCAAGTGTAAGTTGATAGGGATTCAGGAGCAGCACAGTCCTGTAAGGATGAAGGATAAATATGGCAAGTTTTGGGAACTTTGGATAATAAGAGATATTATGAGCTAGTCAAAGAGAAGAAGGAAGCAATTATCAAAGCTAGGAGGTTGGGAACACACGAAGCAAGTGTGGAATACAAGAACACTGCAATTTTCTCCCTAACAGCACTGTGGGTGTACCTTCACCACATGGATTGCAACAGCTCAAGATGACAACTCACCACCATCTTTCCAAGGGCAGTTAGGGATGTGCAGTAAATGTTGGTCCAGCCACTGATACCCACATCCATGGATAAATTAAACTGAAATAGTGAACTGTGTTGAGCATCATTTCACCATTAGCAGCAGCTCTGAATGATTTTAATCTGTGTTTCCGATGCCTGGAATTCTCGCTTACGCCTAGTTATCATAACATTGTTTAACAGAATCTTGGCATGAATTGTTTGGGGGATAAAAGTAATTCCAAACGCTAAAATAATGTTTTTATTTTCCAGGATTTAGGAATTTCTGAGTTTCCCAGCCATTCCCGGGATTATGGATGCATTTTATCAGCTGGAGGTGTGACCCAGCATCTTCGTCGGAGACCTTCCTTATTGTCGGAATTCCAGCCAGGATCTGAGCAGTAAGGTTCTAACTCTCAGTCTGTACTTTTCCTTTTCAATTCTTTTCCTTAAACAATCCAGCTGACATTATTGGTTCACTGTCCTGAGCTTTCATTAATCACACTCTGGTACTAAAAAGGGAGACATCCTGCTGAAGTTTTTCAACTTGCACTCATCAGGACAAACCCAAGAATACCAAATTTCAAATAAATCACAAGGAGAAAAGGTTGCTGATTGGTTGGCAAGATGACTCTGATTGGCTGAGACATTGCCATAGAGAAAGCAATGGGAACAAAAGGCTCCCCAAGCTCCCAGGAAATTCAAAAAAGAATTCAAGGCTTGAATTTGTTTCTTTTGTTTGCAGTCAGAGTCTCTGTGTCTGCAGCAGAGAACTCTGCGGGAGTCTAAGTTCTTGGTCTGGGTCTTGCAGTCAGGAATCACAGAGTATGGACATACAGCGGGGGTTTAGAAAGAAGTCACAGATTACAGGCTGTCCAGGGGCTGTGTGGATCTCATAGTCAGAGGTTCAGGGTAGAAAACAGTCCAGGAGTACAGAGGTCATGCAGCAAGAGTTATCATTGGGAATATGGTTACTGCAGTTACAGGGAAAGGCCCATACAGGGATAAAGGTGCAGATGCTGGGGGATGTAAAGTTGTCAGACTGTGAACAAAATAATACTGAGGCTCAGACTTATACCATTTGTTCAAAGGGCAACTACCTATAGGGGGCACAAGATAACATTCCTGCTAGAGGGGCCAGTGTGTGGAGGGATTTCACTAGAACAGAGGGGGCATTTCCTCTTTGGAATATGTAAACTGGCTCAATGTGCAGGAGAAAGACAAGAGGCACGATCTCTGCTTGGCAAACAATGCAAGGATGTAGAAACCCAAGAAGCAGAGTATCTGTTCTGACACTGAACCAGAATGTGGCTGTGACCCCCAAAAAAATCACTTGTGGACAAAATTCTGTTGGATGGAAGAAAGATCATTACCTGAATTCAAGTGCCCTGCCCGCTATGGAATCAGTGAGGGCAAGGGATGGACAACGGGAAATGTCTGTTAACATTGGGCGGGAGTTTCTAGTCTCCCTCGAGTGATGAAAACAGCTTCAGTTGAGGAAATTCTGAGACCAAATAAAACAGTAGAAAGATTACACTGGGGGAAGATGCATATGAAGGTTCCTGGCCTTGAATAAGCCTGAAGATTTGAGGTTGGTTATTTTTAGTGATTCCTCACAATCTCCCAGGGGGTGAATCCAGGACCGCTGGGTTCTCACATTCTTGGTGAGAAGACGTTGGCTTGGGACAGAAAGAAAACAAGGAGTTGTTAGAAGCACCTTGGCTGCTGGAACAGTGACATTGGTGGAAGCAGCGGACTTGGGGGCTTACTGTCCAATATATTATCAGAAATATTATAAAATGGGAAATGTGGGAAAGGTTTATCCATAGACACTGATCTCTTTGGGACAATTTTTATTCAACAAAAAATATAACTGAGAAAAGATTAAGAATGGAGCAAGTGGATTAAAAGAAATGTTAATGAGAAGGGAAATCTCTAAAACACAATGCATTGACACAAGTCACCAGCTGTTTTATAAAAAAAAGTACCCGCTCTAAGAAATGATTAATTGTATTGAAGAGGGGAACTCTTATGTTAAGATGATGAAATGAAAAACTAATTTCTGTTCTGATAATGGTTTATGTACATTTGGTAAAGGAATGATGAGAATCAAAGTTTCGGAAATTTGAGATTCAAAAAAATGTTCTTTCATTTTTGTCTTTCAAATCTCTGATTCTGAGGGGAATGTTAATCAGAGCATCTGGCTGTTACCTTGTTAAGAACAAAGAACAAAGAACAACACAGCACCGGAAACAGGCCCTTTGGCCCAACGAGCCCGCGCCGCCATCCTAACGTCTTAATGACATATAGGGACCAATTTGTTACCCAATCAGCTTAAGGAAGCTGTGAGTTAAACATTTAGGGAAATATTAAAGACATCTCAATTAAGGTACATCCAAAAAGGTGAAAAATTCACCATGTTTTAATAAGGAAATCAAGGATGACATCAGGGCAAAAACAAAGGCATATAATACTGCAAAAGTTAGTGCAGTGTGGAGCATTGGGAGAACCTGAAATACAAAAAAAAGGTGGCTAAATGTACTGTCTAAAATAACCAATGAAACAAAGTTCACTGGAAACATAAACTGAAACCAGAAGTTTCTAGAAGTTTATAAAGAGGAAGAGAATAGTGAAAGTAGATGTTGTTCCTTTCGAGGATGGAAATAGTGGGGTATTAATGGGAAGCTCAAATTGCTGAGGCACTAAAACCAATACTCTGTCCTCACAGGAAAAGATAATAATTCTGTCCCAAAAGTGGAACTTGGTGAAATTACTATAACAGGGAGAAGGTACTCAGTAAACGGAAAGGTTTAAAAATATATAAGTCCCTGGAACCTGATAGCCTGTGCCATAGAACAAAGAATAAAGAAAATGACAGCACAGGAACAGGCCCTTCAGCCCCTCCAAGTCTGTACTGACCATGCTGCCCAACTCTGCAGCGTTTTGTGAACTTTCATCAGGTCTTCCCTCAGTGTCCAGTCCGAGTCATAGAACATAGAACATTACAGCACAGAACAGGCCCTTCGGCCTTCGATGTTGTGCCGACCAAAATAAAAAGCAATGCCCCTCCTAACTAAACCATCCCCTTCTCTTCCATATACTTATCAACTAACCTCTTAAACGCCACCAAACTTGGCGCATCTACAACAGCTGCAGGCAGGGCATTCCACTCCCTAATCACTCTTGAGTAAAGAACCTACCTCTGATATCCGTCCTATAACTCATACCCCTTAATTTAAAGCTGTGTCCCCTCGTGCTAGCTTTCTCCATCCTAGGAAAAAGGCTATCACTGTCCACCCTATCTAAACCTCTAATCATCTTATATGCTTCACTAAGATCCCCTCTTAGCCGCCTCCTTTCTAACGAAAACACCCTCAAATCCTTCAACCTCTCTTCATAGGACCTGCCCTCCATACCAGGCAACATCCTGGAAAACCTCCTCTGTACCCTCTCCAATGCCTCCACATCTTTCTTATAATGTGGGGACCAGAACTGCACACAATACTCCAAGTGCGGCCGCACTAGAGTTTTGTACAGTTGCAACGTGATGCTGCGGCTCCTAAATTCAATCCCCCTACCAATAAAAGCTAAGACTCCATAAGCCTTCTTAACAACTTTATCCACTTGACTGCCTACTTCAGGGATCTATTGACACATACACCAAGATCCTTCTGTTCCTCAACACTATTAAGAGCCCTACCATTAGCCCTATACTCTACACATTTATTGTTCCTGCCAGAGTGCATTACCTCACACTTTTCCACATTAAACTCCATTTGCCACCTCTCGTCCCAGCTCTGCAACTTGTCCAAGTCACTCTGTAAACTAAAACACCCCTCTTCACTATCTACCACACCACCAACTTTAGTATCATCTGCAAATTTACTGCTCCATCCCTCAATACCCTCATCCAGATCATTTATAAAAATTACAAACAGCATGGGCCCCAAAACAGACCCCTGAGGCACACCACTCATCACCGAACTCCACGATGAATATCTCCCATCAACCACCACCCTCTGTCTTCTATCTGCCAGCCAATTCCTAATCCAATTAGCTAAATCACCCTCTATTCCACACATCTTCATTTTCAGAGTCCAGCCTCTCTCTCCACCCCAAACCCTCCAATCCAATCTTTACCCAGAGGGTGATAAGGGTATGGAATGCTCTGCCTGCTGCAGTTGTAGATGCGCTAAGTTTGGTGGCGTTTAAGAGGTTAGTAGATAGATTTATGGATGAAAAGGGAATGGTTTAGGTTAGAGGGTCATTGCTTTTTCTTAATTGGTTGGCGCAACATCGAAGGCCGAAGGGCCTGTTCTGCGCTGTAATGTTCTAATCCAGGTCAGTTTTGGAATTGCTGGAAAAGGTTGTTAATGGTGTCAGGGAGGGGTTAATATTCCCCTCGGATGACGCTCTGTCTGCTGGCCTGTACACACCTTGGGATGATATTCTATTCTGCTTCTCCTGTGCTGCAGGAACACTCAGCGTCGCAGTGGAAATGATCCTCGCAATGACTACCTGTTGGATGTCAGTGACCAGGCAGAGGTTCTGTATTCGGACAGCAAGGCACCCCATTTGCTGCAACATCCACTGCTCCCACACCCATCGCTGTTGTCCCATGGACCCCTGACCGCAGTCGAGGAGATTCTGAAGGTAATTGAAACTCTGGGTTCACTCCCAGCCTCCTCACTAACCCCCAGGATGGTGAATATTCTTCACTGTCCTGACTAGCAGCACTTTGTGATGTTGATGTGTCGAACGCAGTGCAGGAGAAACACAAACGGGAATGAAAAACTCGGCTTTGTCCAGATCAGGCACTCTGATCTTCAATCTGGGTTCAGGCCTCAGTTTGGATTTGAGCAGAAAAATTCAGAGGAAAGCTCGGGATGTGAATGAGGAAATATTTCATTATCTTTCAAAGCCCCTCCCACCTCCTCACAAACTGTGAAAAATTCTGTGCCACTCACTCACTCACACTCACATTCACATTTACTCACTCACTCAGGTTGAGGTTGAGGTGGGCTGGCTGCTCTCACCAGCTCTGGGTATTATGTTGGGCACAGGATCTGTCTCTGACAGCAGGATTGAATGTTTGGCTGCCGTTCTTCTGACCTTCGACCTGTGTTAAAGGTGGATAGAGTTTCTGTGTGAACAATGAGAAAGACCATTCCATCCACTGGAGTCTGCACATTCTTCCCATGTCTGCATGGGTTTCCTCCCACAGTCCAAAGATGTGCAGATTAAACTGATTGGCTAAGTTAAATTGATCTTTATTATTAGGGAGATTAATAGGGTAAATGCATGTGGTTATGGGGATAGGGTCTGGGTGAAGGCTCGATGGGCAGAATGACCTTATTCTGCACAGTAAGATTGTATGATTCTATCTCATGCCAGCCCTTTAACAAGCCAGCTCTCCAGAACTAAGCTCATTGTCAGTGAAAACTTTGACTGTTCAGTTTCCCATGATGAGTTTCATCTCTTCCGCATGTTTGATGTCAGGTCAATGCTGCACTCTCTTTCCATAGGAGCTGCTATAACTCCCCTTGTGTGCTGTTAGCAAAAGCTGAGGGCCAAGAATTCTAAAGCCTGGCGGTACTCTGGGACAAGACAAGATTTCTAATGTGTGTGTGAAACAGGAAACCTCAAATTCTGCTCTTTATTTCTCAATGTTGTGTGAGAGGTAACCCCATCCAGCATCCCCCTCCTCATCCTCACCCTCCTCTTCCAAACTCAATAAGTCAAGGCCCAATCTCCTTAACTCTCAGCACAGGAACCAATCTGTGAACTTTCCTGAACTTCTTCCAATGCAGCTTTCTCCCCTCCCAGGTCCTAATGTTCAGTTAGAACAAGATTTCTCTCCTTCTATTCCTCATTCCCCTTGCATCAAAGATCAAATTACCTTTTGCCTTCCGAATGAATTGCAATCCTGACATATATAAACACAACATAAAGATGCCGGCATTGGACTGGGGTAAACTCAGTAACAGTCTGGCAACACCAATTTTGAATCCAACCGATTTATTTGATAGTAAATCTGCGAGCTTTCGGCCTTTGTCTTTCAGGCAGATGCAGTGTTCTGGTCTGCAATAGCACACATCAGCACAGACAGTTTACAGATATGTGTGCTATTGCAGACCAGAACACTGCATCTGCCTGACAAAGACAAAGGCCGAAAGCTCGCAGATTTACTATCAAATAAATCAGTTGGATTTAAAATTGGTGTTGCCAATATATAAACAGACCCAGACTCTCAGTATTGTAACATCCTGTGCTCTCTCTCCATTTCAATAATATTCTGCTTTCTGTCCTTGCCATCAATGTGGATAACCTCACTGGAAGGAGCACAAAGGAGGTGGAAAGTGTCACAGATAGGAGCTTTAGAGATATGGTCACACCAAAGATGCAGGCAGATAGCTGGGCGACCACCAGAAGGAGCAGGAATCCGCTGTGGTCAGCCCCCTCTCTAACAGGTATACCCTTCTGGAGGGGGAGTTGGGCTATCACAGGATAACAGCAGCAGCAGCAAAAGCAGGAGTATCACGACTGACTTTGTTATTAAGCAGGGAGAGACAAAGGGGAGCAATAGTTATAGGGGGACTCTATAGTGAGGGGTACAGATAGGCATTTCTGTGGATGTGAAAGAGACTCCAGGAGGGTATGTTGCCTCCCTGATGCCAGGGTCCAGGATGTCTCTGAACACATTCTGAAGAGAGAGGGTGAATAGCCAGAGGTTGTGGTACATATTGGTACTAATGACATAGGCAGGAAGAGTGATGAGGTCCTGCAGTAGCAGTTTAGGGAGTTAGATAGAAAGTTAAAAAGGAGGACCTCAAGGATCTCAGGATTACTCCTTGCGACATGTGCTAGGGAGACTAGGAATAGGAAGGTAGTACAGCTCAACACGTGACTAAGGTTGTTAAGGTTGTTAAGAAGGCATACGGAGTCTTAGCTTTTATTGGTAGGGGGATTGAATTTCGGAGCCGCAACGTCATGTTGCAACTATACAAAACTCTAGTGCGGCCGCACTTGGAGTATTGTGTGCAGTTCTGGTCCCCGCATTTAAAAAAGATGTAGGCATTGGTGTGGAGCATGGAGAGGCAAGAGGGTATCAGAGGATTTACCAGGATGTTGCTGGTATGGAGGGCAGTCTTATGAAGAGAGGCTGAGGGATTTGAGGTTGTTTTTCGTTAGAAAAGAAGGCGGCTAAGAGACCTTATCTTGGAAACTATAAGATGATTAGAGGTTTAGATAGGTGTGGGACAGTGATAGCCTTTTTCCTAGGATGGAGAAAGCTAGCACGAGAGGACATAGCTTTAAATTAAGGGGTGGTGGTTTTAGGACAGATGTCAGAGGTAGGTTCTTTACCCAGAGGGTGGTAAAGGGTATGGAATGCCTTGCCTGTGTCAGTTGTAGATGCGCCAAGTTTGGTGGCGTTTAAGAGGTTAGTAGATAAGTTTATGGATGAAAAGGGAATGGTTTAGGTTAGAGGGTCACTGCTTGTTCCTAATTGGTCGGCGCAACATCGAGGGCCGAAGGGCCTGTTCTGCTCTGTAATGTTCTATGTTCTATGTTCTAAACAGCCACTGTAGGAGAGAGGGTTTGAGATATCTGGACCACTGGAGTCTCTTCCCGAGCAAGTGGGACCTGTACAAGGAGGACTGGTTGCATCTAAACTGGAGGGGCATAAATATTCTGGCCAGGAGCTTTGCTAGTGTCACATGGGAAGATTTAAACTAGTTTGGCAGAGGGAAGGGAATCGGAGCAAATGTGAATTAGCTGAAGGGAAACCAATAGTAGAGTCAGTAAGGCTCAGAGAAAGAGTAGGCAGGGTGGAGTTGCTAATCAAAAGGGTTTGGTGGACTGAAGTACATTTGCTTCAATGCAGGAAGTGTAACAGATAAAATAGATGAACTTAGAGCTTGGCTTAGGGTGGCACAGTAGAACAGTGGTTAGCACTGCTGCTTCACAGCTCCAGGGACCTGGGTTCGATTCCCAGCTTGTCACTCTCTGTATGGAGTTTGCAAATTCTCCTTGTGTCTGCGTGGGTTTTCTCCAGGTGCTCCGGTTTCCTCCCACAGTCCAAAGATGTGCGGGCTAGGTTGATTGGCCATGCTAAAATTGCCCTTTAGTGTCCTAAGATATGTAGGTTAGAGGGATTAGTTGGTAAACATGTTGGGATATAGGGATAGGGCCTGGAGAGATTGTGGTCAGTGTAGACTCGATGGGCCAGAGGGCCTCCTTCTGCACTGTAGGGTTCTAATTCTAATTCTAGTACAAAGAACAAAGAACAAAACAGCACGGGAAACAGGCCCGTCGGCCCAACGAGTCCGCGCCGCCACCCCGATGTTCTCACCTCTACCCGCGATCCCTGTCCGTGTTTATAGATCTATGGATGAGACAATTTAGGGGGAATTTGTTTTGCCAATTTGCCTAAGAGCACATCTTTGGGATGTGGGAGGAAACCGGAGCACCCGGAGAAAACCCACGCAAGCTTGGGGAGAATGTGCAAATTCCCACAGACACAGGCCCAAATCCATGTATCTGCACAGCACAGCGATAGTCACTGAGCTGTCGTGTTGCCCATCAGATGGTCCAGGTCAAGCGTACACTAACAACGTGTACTTGGAACTATGATGTTATTGCTGTTACAGAGACTTGGTGAAGGGAAGGACAGGATTGATAGCTTAACATTCTAAGATACAGATGTTTCAGGCAGGATAGAGGGGGATGTAAAAGGGATGGGGGAGTTACAATACTGGTTAAAGAGAAAATCACAGCGGTATTCCGGGAGGACACCTCGGAGGGTTCACACAGCGAGGCAATCTGGGTAGAGCTCAGGAATAGGAAGGGTGTAGTCACAATGGTGGGGGTTTACTATAGGCTGCCTAACTGCCAGTGAAAGATAGAAGAATAAATATGTAGGCAGATTTTGGTAAGGTGCAGAAGTAACAAGGTTGTTGTGTTGGGAGATTTTAATTTCCCCGATATTGACTGGGACTGACTTAGTGCTGGGGATGTGGATGGGGTAGAGGTTGTAAGGAGCATCAGGAGGGCTTCCTGAAACAGTCTGTAGATAGTCCAACCGGGGAAGGGGCCAATACTGGACCTGGTATTGGGGAATAAGACCAGCTAGGTGGTCGATGTTTCAGTAGGGGAGCAATTCGGGAACAGCGATCACAATTCAGTAAGCTTTAAGGTACTGATGGATAAAGATAAGTGTAGTCCTCAAGTTAAGTTGCTAAACTGGGGAAAGGCTAATTATAACAATATTAGGCAGGAACTGAAGAATGTAGATTCAGGCCAGATGTTTGAGGGCAAATCAACATCTGGCATGTGGGAGGCTTTCAAGTGTAAATTGATAGGGATTCAGGACCGGCACATTCCTGTAAGGATAAAGGATAAGTATGGGAAGTTTTGGGAACATTGGATAATGAGAGATATTCTGAGTCTAGTCAAAGAGGAAACGGAAGCATTTGTCAAAGCTAGGAGGTTGGGAATACATAGAACATAGAACGTTACAGCGCAGAACAGGCCCTTCGACCTTCAATGTTGCGCCGACCAATTAAGAAAAAACAATGACCCTCTAACCTAAACCATCCCCTTTTCATCCATAAACTTATCTACTAACCTCTTAAACGCCACCAAACTTGGCGCATCTACAACTGCAGCAGGCAGGGCATTCCATACCCTTACCACCCTCTGGGTAAAGAATCTACCTCTGACATCCGTCCTATAACTACCACCCCTTAATTTAAAGCTATGTCCCCTCGTGCCTGCTTTCTCCATCCTAGGAAAAAGGCTATCACTGTCCACCCTATCTAAACCTCTAATCATCTTATATGTTTCAATAAGGTCTCCTCTTAGCCGCCTTCTTTCTAACGAAAACAACTTCCAAATCCCTCAGCCTCTCTTCATAAGACCTGCCCTCCATACCAGGCAACATCCTGGTAAACCTCCTCTGTACCTCTCCAATGCCTCCACATCTTTCTTATAATGTGGGGACCAGAACAGTACACAATACTCCAAGTGCGGCCGCACTAGAGTTTTGTACAGTTGCAACATGACGTTGCGGCTCCGAAATTCAATCCCCCTACCAATAAAAGCTAAGACTCCATATGCCTTCTTAACAACCTTATCGACTTGATTGCCAACTTTCAGGGATCTATGCACATATACACCAAGATCCCTCTGTTCATCAACACTATTAAGAGTCCTACCATTAGCCCTATACTCTACACATTTGTTATTCCTGCCAAAGTGAATTACCTCACACTTTTCCGCATTAAACTCCATTTGCCACCTCTCGGCCCAGCTCTGCAACTTGTCCAAGTCTCTCTGCAAACTATAACACCCCTCTTCACTATCTACCACTCCTCCGACTTTGGTGTCATCTGCAAATTTACTAATCCATCCTTCAATACCCTCATCCAGATCATTTATAAAAATTACAAACAGCAGGGGCCCCAAAACAGATCCCTGAGGTACACCACTTGTAACCGAACTCCATGGTGAATAATTTCCATCAACCACCACCCTTTGTCTTCTATCAGCTAGCCAATTCCTAATCCAATTAGCTAAATCACCCTCAATCCCATACATCTGCATTTTCTGCAGAAGTCTTCCATGGAGAACCTTATCGAACGCCTTACCAAAGTCCATATATACCATATCAACTGCCTTACCCCCATCCACCTCTTTGGTCACTTTTTCAAAAAACTCAATGAGATTAGTAAGGCATGACCTGCCCTTCACAAAACCATGCTGACTATCCCCAATCAATTCATTTCTCTCTAAATAACTATAAATCCTATCCTTAATAATTCTTTCCAATACTTTCCCCACAACAGAAGTAAGACTCACCGATCTATAATTCCCAGGAAAGTCTCTATTCCCCTTCTTGAACAATGGGACCACATTCGCTATCCTCCAGTCTTCCGGCACTATACCTGTAGCCAACGACGACCTGAAGATCAGAGCCAGAGGCTCTGCAATCGCCTCTCTTGCCTCCCAGAGAATCCTAGGGTAAATCCCGTCCAGCCCAGGGGACTTATCTAACTTCAAACCCTCAGGAATATCTAGCACATCCTCCTTATCTACTTCAATACTTTCCAGTTTACAACCCTGTATCCCAGTGTTCTCCACAACTACATTTACGTCTCCAGCAAGTGTGGAACATAAGGAAAGTTGAAAGAAACATCAGCAAGGAGTAAAAAGAGCTAAATGAGGTCACAAAAAAGCATTGGTCAGCAGGATTAAGGAAAATCCCAGGCTTTTTATACACATATAAGGAGCAAGAGGGTGGTCAGGGTGAGGGCTGGCCCACTCAGGGACAGGGCAGGGAATCTGTGCATGAAGCCAGGGGAAATGGGCAAGGTATTAAATGAACATCTTGTGTCAGTATTCACCAAAGAGAAGGGATTGGTGGATGATGAGTCTGGGAAAGGATGTGTAGATAGTTTGAGTCATGTTGAAATCAAAAACGAGAAGGTAAAATGGTTCTTGAGAAACATTAAGGTAAACAAGGACACCAGGGTCTGATGGGATATACCCCAGAATACTGAGAGAGGCAAGGAAGGAAATTGCTCGAGCTTTGAGAGAAATCTTTGTATCCTCACTGGCTACAGGAAGGTCCTAGAGGATTGGAGAATAACCAGTGTCATTCCTTTGTTTAAGAAAAATAGCAAGAATAATCCTGGTAATTACAGGCCAGCGAGCCTTACATCAATGGGAGGGAAATTATTGGAGAAGATTCTTCGAGACAGGATTTATTCACAATTGGAAATAAGTGGATGTATTAGTGAGAGGCAACATGGTTTTGTGAGGGGGAGGTCGTGTCTCATGAATTTGATCGAGTTTTTTGATGAAGATGATTGATGAGGGCAGTGGATGTTGTCTGCATGGACTTCAGTAAGGCCTTTGACAAGGTTGAGTCTGGATGACCCTTTCTTTCCCACGGTGGATGTGACCCTACTAACCAGCTCTGGCTATCCAGAGAGGCAAATGCTGGAGGTTCATTTCCTGTCGGGTTATTGGCAGGAAATGTTGCAAAAGTATTTCACAAATTTCTGTGTGATCAGTAAAACCCCAACACAATATCATTCAGGGTTTCAGTGTTTTGTACAGTGACATGCTGAGATGTTCAGTGACTCGACATTGCGGTGTGTGTGGTTTTGAAAATGATTATTTTTGACACTGTGGGTGTAAAGGCCAAAATCCTTTGGGGTGACGTAAACGAAAATAATTCTCTGGCCAACATCAGAAAATAAATGAGTGAAAAGCAGCTGCAGTTTGATGAGTTTCACCCCCCCCCTTCCCCTCCTCCCTCCCTGAATCATTTGTGATCATTTTCCTCCATCTTTCTGGGCAACAAAATAAAGACAACCTCCATTCTGTCACTTTCCAAATTTCCCTCCCAGAATCTGACAGTAACACAGTTTGCTTCATACTATCCACTGTGAACTTGCTAAGTGCATCATATAGATAGAAACCAATAAATATTAGCTACTCAGTACCCACATTGCTGCTTCCTGGGAACACAGCAATCCTAAACAAGAGGGGAAGAGTTGGTAAGTGATGAGATTTATGGTTTCTCAATGAGAGAGAAGCATTCTACATGCCTGTTACAGAATAAAAATACTGGGATTATCTCCCCAGTGAGGAGCTAGCTTCTTACTGCTCATTCTATGCAAATCTGACAATTATTCCTGCAGTTTTTGCCATCTGAGCTGTTTGGGGAGTTTGATTAATTCTTTGAGGGGGAACGCAGTTTTAGATAATAGAACATAGAACACAGAACACTACAGCACAAACAGGCCCTTCGGCCCACAAGTTGTGCCAAACACATAAAAACCTACCCAGCATAGACCTATCTATAACCCCCAATCCCATTGGATCCCACATACTCATCCAGAAGTCTTTTAAAAGACCCCAGCGAGTTCGCCTCGACCACCACCGACGGCAGCCGATTCCATTCACTCACCACCCTCTGAGTGAAAAACTTTCCCCTAGCATCCCCTCTGTACTTGCTTCCCTGCACCTTAAATCTGTGCCCTCTCGTCGCGACCATTTCAGCCCTGGGAAATAGTCTCTGAGAGTCCACCCTATCTATTCCTCTCAACATCTTGTAAACCTCTAAGAGGTCGCCTCTCAACCTTCGTCTCTCCAGGGAGAACAGTCCCAGCAAATTGTATATTTCTGCCTTGGAGTTGTTTAATTCTTTTACAGGATATGGGTGTTACTGGCTGGGTCAGTGTTTGTTGCCCCTTGAGAAGGTGGTGCTGAGTTGCCTTGGTTGCTGCAGTCAATGTGGTTGGTTCCCATTGCTGAATGGGGTGAAACCAGATCCCCTGCTCAGGCAGACAGTGGGGATTCTGAGGGCATCTCTCCGGCCCCCCTCCACCTCCCAGATGGAATCTGTGCCCTTTCAGCTCACAATTCATGAACCAAAATCCTTATCCAGGGAGTAAATATCTCTGGCTTAAAACATTGAATAATGTGTGGCTCACAGAATGGAATTCTCTGTTGGCCTTGGACGGGATGTTACGAGCCTTGCCTGAATGATGTTATAAATCCCAGTCGTTGAGCTTTGAGATGTATGTGGGTGAGCCGGAACTGCTTTGGGAATTTCGGATCAGATCTGACGTGTTGCTGGCTCCACAGAATCAGTAAGGATCGGTAGGGAGTGAGTCACCAGGAGAGACTGAGGCAGATGAATCACATAGTGGATAAGAACAGTCTGTGCGCTGTTCCAATGGAGCTTTTCACTCAATAACATCGTGTGCTGATTGGCCAAGGCCTGCTTGCTTTCACTGTTTAAAATTGCAAAGGTAGACAGGAATTGTGAGAGATTTTACATGGGCTGGTCCCCGGGCTGGTACACGGGCTGGTACACGGGCTGATCCTGGGCTGGTACACGGGCTGATCCTGGGCTGGTACACGGGCTGATCCCCGGGCTGGTACATGGACTGGTCCCCGGGCTGGTACATGGACTGGTCCCCGGGCTGGTACACGGACTGGTCCCCGGGCTGGTACAAACGGGCTGATCCCGGGCTGGTACACGGGCTGATCCCCGGGCTGGTACATGGACTGGTCCCCAGGCTGGTACATGGACTGGTCCCCAGGCTGGTACACAGACTGGTCCCCGGGCTAGTACACGGACTGGTCCCCGTGCTGGTACAAGGGCTGGTCCCCGGGCTGGTACACGAGTGGTCCCCAGACTGGTCCCCGGGCTGGTCTCCAGGCTGGTCCCCGGGCTGGTCCCCGGGCTGGTACACGGACTGGTACACGGACTGGTACACGGACTGGTACACAGGCTGGTCCCTGGGCTGGTACATGGGTTGGTACACGCTCTGGTCCTCGGGCTGGTCCCCAGGCTGGTACACGGGCTGGTCCCCGGGCTGGTACATGGACTGGTACACAGACTGGTACACAGGCTGGTCCCTGGGCTGGTACACGGGCTGGTACATGAGCTGGTACATGGACTTGTCCCCGGGCTGGTTCATGAACTGGTACATGGATGGGTACCTGGTCTGGTACACAGGCTGGTACATGGGAAAGGATCTGCTGCTCAGGAATGTGCTCCTTGACCAGTGGTTGCCAAGGTGATCAGGGTCGGGGACATGTTGGGTAGCAGAGGAGTGGGCTGGATGACATCCCAGGAGCTGACTGAGTGCACAGTGATGGAAGTTCAGCTTGTGGACAATGCTACCCATGATCTCAGGATCACGCTTGGACCTGACATTGCATGCGGTCTCGAGGAGGCGCAGCTGGACAATAGGATCCTGTCTGAGCGTACCTCTGCTCGGATAGAATTCCACATTGGCCCCAAGCTCAGACTTATCCCCGCCCCAGGGATGGAGCCCCACAGTCTAAGCCACCTCATGGAAATGCCCTCCATGCCCGTTGCCATGGGCAAAGGGGTTCCTGTAGGGTATGCTGCTGCACACCTTC
Organism: Sphyrna mokarran; assembly: GCA_024679065.1. Taxonomy (NCBI): domain Eukaryota; kingdom Metazoa; phylum Chordata; class Chondrichthyes; order Carcharhiniformes; family Carcharhinidae; genus Sphyrna; species Sphyrna mokarran. Next base: position 51,936,609 of record JAGIQG010000020.1, on the reverse strand, counting down.
CACCACAGTGTCCCTTACCTGTCACTGGACACAATTTGGTGCATCTTGGTCCTTCTATGGAGATCCCCAATGGAGATCCCTCTGTGGAGGAATCCTCTCCCATCACACTGGGAACCTGGAATGGAGAGTGATGTGTGCAACAGTTCTGTATAACCGTAAATTGTACCAGCTTACGGGCTCCTTGGGAACTCACCCTTTTTGTGGTTTTGTAGAATCTGTGTCATAGAACATAGAACATAGAACACTACAGCACAAACAGGCCCTTCGGCCCACAAGTTGTGCCGAACACATCAAAACCTACCCAGCCATAGACCTATCTATAACCCCCAATCCCATTGGATCCCATATACTCATCCAGAAGTCTTTTAAAAGACCCCAGCGAGTTCGCCTCGACCACCACCGACGGCAGCCGATTCCATTCACTCACCACCCTCTGAGTGAAAAACTTTCCCCTAGCATCCCCTCTGTACTTGCTTCCCTGCACCTTAAATCTGTGCCCTCTCGTCGCGACCATTTCAGCCCTGGGAAATAGTCTCTGAGAGTCCACCCTATCTATTCCTCTCAACATCTTGTAAACCTCTATCAGGTCGCCTCTCAACCTTCGTCTCTCCAGGGAGAACAGTCCCAGCTCCCTCAACCTGTCTTCATAAGGCATGCCTCCCAATCCAGGCAACATCCTTGTAAATCTCCTCTGCACCCTTTCAATAGCTTCCACGTCCTTCCTATAGTGAGGCGACCAGAACTGCGCACAGTACTCCAAGTGTGGTCTGACAAGGGTCCTATAAAGCTGCAGCATTACCTCCTGACTCCTGAACTCAATCCCTCGATGAATGAAGGCCAGTACACCGTAAGCTTTCTTAACCACATCCTCCACCTGGGAGGCCGATTTGAGAGTCTTATGGACCCGGACCCCAAGATCCCTCTGCTCTTCCACACAGCTAAGACTCCTACCTTTGATAGTGTACTCATTCATCCCGTTGGATCTGCCAAAATGGACCACAACACATTTATCCGCGTTGAAGTCCATCTGCCACTTCTCCGCCCAGTCTTGCATCCTGTCGATGTCATGCTGCAACTTCTGACATCCCTCCAGACCATCCACAACACCACCTATTTTTCGGCAGCACTCCCTTTTCAGTTTATTGATGTTTTGTTTGCACTTCAGTCCCACAGTCCTGATCTGAGGGAGGTGGGGAAAGTGGAGGACCTCCTCATGAACATGCTCCTGGGCCTGGCCAGTCTCATCACTAACAGGTCCAGACAGCAGGTGACCAGAGGGCTCTGCCCGACTGTCTGCCCCTCTATCGCAGCTACATTCACAACCGAGTGTCTCTGGAAAGGGAGCATGCAGTATCCAAAGTCACCATCAAAGCTTTCCATGCTCATTGGGCACCGCAGGGACTGCGCCGTATTATTGACCCATTTAATCACCTTTTTAATTTCATGTCTTTGATTTCCTTTGTACTCTGTTGTTTGTTTTGGACAATCTCCCCCTCCCCCTCACACCGCCTCCCTCTGCCCCCACTCCCAATGCCCCCTCCCCCTCTCATCCCCCCTTCTCCCCATCCCCAGTGCCCCCTCCCCCCTCATACCCCCACTCACTTCGACCTTTGTTGTTTGGGTTGTACGGTGGAGGGGACAGCCCAGTTTATTAACACCACAATGGGGCGGTGGTTTGGGATGATAAGCCCACTCTGGGATATAGAGAATGACCGCGGTGAATTACGGCAAAGGCCCATCGTGCCCCACTGGTCATTCACTGCCCAGCAGCCTGGACAGTGGCCAATCTGGAAGGTGCTGAAGTGTCCCAACCTTCTCTTCAGCCTGGTGTTTGATTAACAAGTGAAGAGAAACACAACACGGGGTGAGAACCAATCATCAATCAATAAACTGGAAGGTGAAAGGGGATTGGCAAACCACTCACCAATACTGTACACTCGGCAGCTGTGATCACCATGGTTACCGCCTTGTTAGAGAAGGTTAACATTAAATACAAAAAAGAAAACAATTGCTATCGAAAAGGTTCAGAGAAAGTTCACTCCTTTGATTCCTGGGATAAAAGGGTTATTTTCTGAGGAAAGGTTGGATATGTCGGAGGTCATCTTCTTCACACAAAAATCCTGAGGTGACTTGACAGGGTGGATGCTGAAAGAATGCTTCCCTTCAAGGGAAGAGACTAGAAATATGAGTAAAATAAAAATAAAGGAGCTCCCATTTAAGACAGAGATGAGGAGAAAGATCATCTTTGAGTATAGTCACCCTGTAACTCTCTCCCCCAGGGAGTGATGGAGGTAGAGTTATGGAGTGTTGTTAAAGCAACAATAGCTAGCATCAGGAAGGAAAATATTAGGCTCCAGGATGTTGCCATTTATCAGCATTGACAATATGATGCTGGGAATTGTTTCCAGATTCCCATATTGAGGCTCCACAATCACCAGCAATCTGTCACCTGATGCTGCAAAGCTGCCGCTGTTATGTCCAAGCTGAGTAATAGCAATTTGACTGAGGAAAATCAAACTGTCAGTCTACAAAGCCTGCATCTTCAGCACATTCCTCTCCAGAAGTGAGGCACAGACAACATATACTAGGCAAAAAGGACAGCACAGTGGTTAGCACTGTTGCCTCACAGTGTCAGGGACCTGGGTTCAATTCCCAGCTTGGCTCAATGTGGAGTTTGTATATTCTCCCTGTGTCTGCATGGGTTTCCTCCGGGTGCTCCGGCTTCTCCCCACAGTCCAAAGGTGTGCAGATTAGGCGCATTAGCTGTGATTGTCCCTTAATGTCTCAGGATGCGTGGGTTAGGGGGATTAACGGGGTGAGTGTGTGAAGTTTCAGGGATAGGGCCTAGTTGATGGGCTGAGTGGCCTCTCTCCGTACTATAGGGATTCTCTGATTCTAAGAGAAACAGCTGAATAATTTCCACCTTTGCTGTTTTAAACATATTCCCAGCACCTCCTGGAGGCCTAAATCACCAACTCTGAGGTCCTGAACTGTGACCATTCCATCGGCAATTATTTCTCAACTAACGATGATGGTTGTGTCCCCAGACACCTCTGCATGGTGACCCAGCCTCTGGATCATAACTCCTGGGTGTCCGTTCCTCTGCTACAAACCCATCTGTAAGTGAGACACTGAGGTGGTGGTTTTGACAGTGACAATGGGACAGTCACCAATGGCTCTGACCTCTGGAGGCTGAAGGGTGTTGGGAGAGATGAACAGCAATGAAAAGCTCAGCTGGCTGAGGAGATGATCCAGAGAAAGCAGAGATCAAAACTGGAGTCAACGGGAATTAGGGAATATTCTCTGCTGGTTGGAGTCATACCTGGTACATGGGAAGATGGTTATGGAGGGTCAGTCATCTCAGCTCCAGGACATCTCTGCAGGAATCCCTCAGGGTAGTGTCCTGACCCAACAATCTTCAGCTGCTTCATTAATGACTTTCCCTCTGTTATAAGGTCAGGAGTGGGGGTGTTCGCCAATAATTGCACAATTTTCAGCACCTTTCACACCGATTCAGATATTGAAGAAGTTCATGTTCAAAATTCTTTGGTGCTGAGAACGAGGTGGGATTTATTACAGGCTGAGGTTTTATTACAAGCTGAGGGTTTATTACAGGCTGAAGATTTATTACAGGGTGAGAGTTTATTACAGGTTGAAGGTTTATTACAGGGTGATGGTTTATTACAGGATGAGGGTTTATTACAGGATGAGGGTTTATTACAGGCTGAAGGCTCATTACAGGCTGAAGGCTCATTACAGGCCAAAGGTTTGTTACAGGGTGAGGGTTTATTACAGGCTGAGGGTTTATTACAAGCTGAGGGTTTATTTCAGAGTGAGTGTTTATGACAGGCTGAGGGTTTATGACAGGCTGAAGGTTTATTACAGGCTCTGGGTTTATTACAGGTTGAAGGTTTATTACAGGTTGAAGGTTTATTACAGGCTGAGAGTTTATTACAGGAATGAGGGTTTATTACAGGCCGAGGGTTTATTACAGGAATGAGGGTTTATTACAGGCCGAGGGTTTATTACAGGAATGAGGGTTTATTACAGGAATGAGGGTTTATTACAGGCTGAGGGTTTATTACGGGGGGCAGTGATTTTAGATTCTAGTGATTCAGGAGTACAGGTTATTGAAGGAGGAATTGTGTTGTAGGTCAGTGCAGAATGTACAGTCTAACAGTGGTGATGGTTTCTTTGGACGTGTCTGAGCGTTCGTTCTCTCTACCTCCAGGAACATGGTGCCAAAAGTCCATCAGGGGCTTTGCCCCACCGGCCTGAGCTGGGGATTGAGGGGGTGCCTGCTGGAATATCCAAGGAGGAATTGATCCAGAGCATGGAGCGCGTGGACAGGGAAATCACCATGACTGAGCAGCAGATTGCAAAACTCAAAAAAAAGCAGGTAAGGAGCGGCTCAGTGACGAGGGCAAAGGGCACAGCTCATTTCCTTGGACATGGGTTCGTGCAGGGTTTAAATCCAGTCAGTGATACACTTTACACTTATACCTTTCACCTCAATCTAAATGTAAATATTCCAGAATAATAAACCCCCAGTAGAGATTTTTAAGTGGAGTAAGACACATCATTGCTGATTTCGATATGTAACAAAGGCATTAACTTTCTGTAAACAGTGCGATGGAATTTATAAAATATAATATGAGGAATCCAAATAAAGACTTAGTGTGTTGGGGGGCAAGTACAGAGGGGATGCTAGGGGAAAGTTTTTCACTCAGAGGGTGGTGAGTGAATGGAATCGGCTGCCGTCGGTGGTGGTGGAGGCGAACTCGCTGGGGTCTTTTAAAAGACTTCTGGATGACTACATGGGATTTAATGAGATTGGGAGTTACAGAGAGTTCTATGACCTGGTAGGTACTGATATGATCGGCACAACTTGTGGGCCGAAGGGCCTGTTTGTGCTGTAGTATTCTATGTTCTATGTTCTAAATTGCAGCTGCTTTAAGAAGCAGGAGGAGACCCATCGAGTGTAAGTTAGAAAGAATCATAGAGGTTTACAGGATGTAAACAGGCCTTTCAGCCCAACTTGTCCATGTGGCCCTTTTTTTAAAACTCCTAAGCTAATCCCAATGCCAGTGTTTGGTCCATATCCCTCTATACCCATCTTACCCATGCAACTGTCTAAATGCTTTTTAAAAGACAAAATTGTACCCGCCTCTACTACTGCCTCTGGCAGCTTGTTCCAGACACTCACCACCCTCTGTGTGAAAAAATTGCCCCTCTGAACTCTTTTGCATCTCTCCCCACTCACCTTAAACCAATGCCCTCCAGTTTTAGACTCCCCTACCTTTGGGGAAAGATATTGACTATCTCACTGATCTGTGCGCCTTGTTATTTTACAGACCTCTATAAGATTATTCCTGAGTCTCCCACGCTCCAGAGAAGAAAGTCCCAGTCTATCCAGCCTCGCTTTATAACTAAAGTCCTGGTAGCATCCTAGTGAAGGTTTATGAATTTCCAGCCCGTCTCTGCATACTTGCTGCCTACCCCCCCAAAGCAGGAGCATCTGACCACCTTGACCCCTGACCTCAAGATAACTCTCTTTCTGGCACTGTCTGTTCCCGATTCCTCGGCTAGTTTAAAATGCTGGGGATTTACCCTGAACGTCCACAACTCTGAACTACCCTCATTTTCCCCTTTGAATTGCTGAACAGATCAGAGGTGACCATAAGACATAGTCAAACCATCATCAACTCATCAAATTTCTATCAGTATGTAAAGAGAAAAAGATTGACAAAAAAACAAATATAGACCTCTTACAATCAGAAATGGGAGAATTCACAGTTTTTGGAGCCCAGATTAAAGAATAATCTCTGATAAGCTTTTATTGATTCGATTCAGGCAGCTGCTGGAATGATTTCTAAATTTGTTCCCAAAAAGATGTTCAAGGAGGTAGTTTCTGATTTCCAAATTATTGCTCAAAATAACAGGATTCATGGCTTTGAGTGTTCAGAGCCTCATTGGCAATGATAAAATAAACCTTTAACAGTAATCCTTCTCACATTGCAGACACGATTTTCTCATTGAGTTCAAACTCTGAATGACTCAGTTTCCCCAATTTCCAAGTGTGCCAATTCCTAATCTTTTCAATAATGTTTACGGACTAAACAAAAGTTGGAATTAATGGGGAGAAGTTTCGAGGAGATGTGCGAGGTAAGTTTTTTTACACAGAGGGTGGTGAATGGCTGGAACACGCTGCCCAGGGGGGGAGGTGGGAATGGGTACGTCGCAGAATTTAAGGGGCATCTGGACAAATCCATGAATGGGATGGGGATGGATACGGACTCTGTCAGTGCGTGCAGATTTAGTTTAAAGGGATATCATGATCAGCACAGCCTGACGGGTGAAGGGCCTGTTCCTGTGTTGTACTGTTCTTTGTTCTTTGATCTTTGTAAGTAAAGTTTTGCTTTTAATTAGACTGAAATTAATCACATAAAGTGGTTGTTGTAAAGTGTTCCTTACTCTGGGTGACAATCACTGCACCTGCCTTCTGGTTCCTTCCTAATAGAGACTTACATTTATATAGCACCTTGCAGCATCTCAGGACATTTCTCAGGTAAAAGTGAGAAGTTAATATGAAGTGAAATCGGTATCATATCGCAGAAAAACAAAGCCCTCCTTTCTAGAATAAACCTTGTGGTGATTATCTCTTCCCCTTCCAGAAACCTCACGATCTTTCTGCTCCTGATGTTAAAAAGCATTTTGTTCTTTTTTGTTTTGCAGCAACAACTTGAAGCAGAAACTACAAAACCAGCAGAAGTGGAGGATCGAGTTTCCCCGCCCCCCACTGAGCAGCGGCATTGCAACCTGGTTCAAATCATTTACGATGAAAACAGGGTAAGCGTTTAACCCTACAGAAACAGTCAGCAAAGAAGCGAGCCAAATCTTCACAAAGGTTTCTGTCACATTCACCCTTCCCTGTGTGAATCGTAGAATCCTACAGTACAGAAAGAGGCCATTCAGCCCATCGAGAATGTGCACCAACAATCTAACCCAGGCCCTATCCCCATAACTCCAGATATTTACCCTGCTAGCTCCCCTGACACTAAGGGGCAATTGGACAATTTATCATGGCCAATCCACCTATCCTGCACATCTTTACAATAGTGACTTTTAAAGGATGCCTTGATAAATCCATGAATAGGATGGGAATAGAGGGATATGGTTCCCGGAAGGGTAGAGGGCTTTAGTTAAATCAGGCAGCATGGTCGGTGCAGGCTTGGAGGGGCTGAAGGGCCTGTTTCTGTGCTGTAATTTTCTTTGTTCTTTCTTCTTTTGTTCTCTGGACTGTGGGAGGAAACCAGAGCACCCGGAGGAAACGCACGCAAACACGGGGAGAACGTCCAGAGTCCACACACCCAGTGACTCAAGGGCAGAATTGAACCCAGGTCCTTAACACTGTGAGGCAGCACTTCTAACCACTATATCTCCGTGCCCCTCCCTGTGCCACCGTGCTTCTAGTTGTCTGGGACTTTACTTCCTTGCTTCCTGTGTTACTCTCCTGTTAGAATCAAAGAATCAGGAAGAGAATGATTTCTGGAACATTACAGCACAGTACAGGCCCTTCGGCCCTCAATGTTTCTCTCCAGTTTCTGAGCTGTAACTCTCTGGAATATATCCATGGTGCCTCCTTTATCTCTGGCTGCTCTTCAACAGCACCCAGTTGTACCTCACCATCTCTCCTCGCACCTCCTCTGTTGTCTGTGACTGTACTGGACCCAGAGCTGCTGTGCACACACACACTCACACACTTACACTCACACACTCACTCACACACACACACACTCTCACACACACTCACACACGTGCACTCACTCACACTCTCACACACATACTCTCACACACACACAGACACAGACACTCACACACACATACACACGCACTTACACTCACACTCACACACACACTCGCAGACACACACACAGACACACACTCACACACACACTCACATACACTTATTAGTTGATAAGTATATGGAAGAGAAGGGAATGGTTTAGTTTGGAGGGGCATTGCTTTTTATATTGGTCGAAGCAACATCGAAGGCCGAAGGGCCTGTTCTGTGCTGTAATGTTCCATGTTCTATGTTCTATGATGTAGGAGAAAGTTTCCCTGTCTCTTAGACAGAAGGTGCTGATTCCATTCCTGATATTGATAGAAGGAGCATCCATCACATTATTCAAACAGTTCATAATCAGCCGGAAAATCCTGTTGATAGTCACCAAAGTGACCAGGAGTGACTAGAGAGATTTCTCTGGGATAGTGTGTGTTCAAGCTGCTGGAGTGACCTGTGTGGATGTAATATCTCTAGAGAAAGCGTTGTTTCCAGTTCCTGAGCTGAATATTTCCTCCATCTCACCACTGTGTTTTGTTGAAATGGCTGTGGGTGATAAATTTTATCTGATGATAAATTTTAAAAACCTCTTTCACTGCAGAAAAAAGCAGAGGCTGCACATCGAACTTTGCAGAGACTGGGCCCGCAGATTGAGCTGGTGAGTATAATTCTGTCCATCCTCTTTGATCTACAACTAACTTCCAAAATCCTTGTGTCAGCATTTGAGTAAATGATCAACAACAGCTTTTCAATAATTTATCAAACAGAACCTTCTGGATTCTGTAGGAGGGCACAATGCCATCTTCAATCTGCTCTCTATCCTGTACACACATGAGAGTAGCGACACTCTGGCTGAGAGAGAATCAAATAGTGATTTTTGCTTGTTCTCTGATCTATATTGTGAAGATTGAGAGATTAGGGAAGTGGGTGAGACACTGCCCGAGGGTTACGGTTAGTAAAACTCTCCGCCGATTGGAAAGCTTTATTTTGCTTTGGTTAGTGCGAATTTCACAATTTAATCCAATCCCAAGCGGAATGTGTGGAGCTGCCTCTCTGTCTCAATGGGCGCAGTGAGGGTCACACACATTCAGAAATGGGTCACCAAAAACAACCCTCAGCATCTCTCTCACACTCACACTCACACACACACACACACTCACACACTCACACACTCACACTCACACTCACACGCTCACACTCTCATACATACACACACACACTCACACACACTCACACACACACTCACCACTCACACACACTTACACACACACCACACACACACACACACACACACACACACTCTCACACACACACACTCTCACACACAACACACACACTCACACACACACTCACACATACACACACACACACACTCACACACATACGCACTCACACTCTCACATACACTCTCACACACACACACTCTCACACACACACTCACACACACACACACACACACACTCACAACACACACCACACACATACACACACACACTCTCACACACACACACACACACACACTCACACTCACACACTCTCACACACACACACACTCACACTCACACACTCACACACTCACACTCACACTCTCATACATACACACACACACACTCACACACACACACACACACACACACACACACACACCACACTCACACTCACACTCACACTCACACACTTACACTCACACACACAGACACACACACTCACACACATACACACGCACTCACACACACACGCACTCACACTCACACAAACACACACACCACACACACACACACACACACCACACACACTCACACGCACTCACACACATACACACGCACTCACATCACACATACACACACACATACACACACACTCACCACACACACACACTCACATACACACATACACACACACTACACATACACACATACACACAACACACACACCTCACACATACACTCACACGACTCACACGCACACACACACACACACACACACACTCAACACACACTCACACACACATGAAAACTAGAAGCAGGAGAAGGCCATTTTGCCCTTTTCAGCTTGCTCCACCATTCATTTTGATGATGGCTGATCATCAAATTCAGTATCCTGATTCCAGCCCCCCCCCTCACATCCCTTACTACCCCCACCCCCCACAGCCCACGCACCACCCATACCCCCCAGTCTCCACACACACCAATCAGATTGTTCTCCATCACTCTCGCCACTGGTACAGTTCCTGAAACACACAGCCTGACACACAGCACTGCTCACTCATCACAGCGGGGAGGGGGATGAGGGGGGAGGACGAGGATGGGGGGGGGAGAAGGGGTGAGGGAGAGTGGGTGAGGGAGAGGGGTGAGGGGGAGGGAGGGGGGGTGAAGGGGTGAGGGGGAGGGAGAGGGTGAAGGGGTGAGGGGAGGGAGGGGGTGAGAGGGTGAGAGAGAGGGAGAGGGGGTGAGGGGAGGGAGAGGGGGTGAAAGAATGAGGGTAAGGGGGTGAGAGTGAGGGAAAGGGATGAGGGGATGGGGGGGAGGGACGAAGAGTGAGAGGAGGGAGAGGGGGTGAAGGAATGAGGTAAGGGGGTGAGAGTGGGAAGGGATGAGGGGTGAGGGGGAGGGACGAAGGGGTGAGAGGAGGGAGAGGGGGTGAAGGAATGAGGGTGAGGGGGTGAGGGTGAGGGGAGGGAGAGGGAGGGGGCGAAGGGGGTGAGGGAGAGGGGTGAGGGGGTGAGGGAGAGGGGCGAGGGCGAGGGAGAGGGGTGAGGGGGTGATGGAGAGGGGCGAGGGGGTTGATGGAGAGGGGCGGGGGGTGAGGGAGAGGGGTGAGAGGGGTGAGAAGAAGGGCGAGGGCGAGGGAGAGGGGTGAGGAGGTGATGGGGAGGGGCAAGGGGGTATGGAGAGGGGCGAGGGGGTGAGGGAGAGGGGTGGGGGGTGAGAGAGAGGGCGAGGGCGAGGAGAGAGGGGTGAGGAGGTGATGGAGAGGGGCAAGGGGTGAGGTGGTAAGGGGGAGGGAGAGAGATGGAAGGGGGAGGCAGTGGGGTGAAGGATGCAGGGTGAGAAGCATAGGGTGAGGGTGAGGGAGTGAGGAGTGTGGGTGATGGGTGTGGGGCAGAGGGTAAGGGGTGAGCATCGTGGGGTAAGAGGTGTGGGATGAGAAGGGGTGAGGAGTGATGGGGCAAGGCAGTGAGGGGGAACGAGGTGAGAGGTGAGTGGAAGGGTGAATGGGAGGGGGTGAAGGGTGAGGTGGGAGGGAGAAGGGTGTTGGGGGAGCAGGGACTCAGGGTGAGGGATGAGGGGCTATGGGTGAGGGGGGGTGGGGAGGGGGTGAGGGAGGGTTGTTGCGATCTCTTGCTTGTCTCCCCCAAACCCCTATTGAAATATCCAGTGGTTTGATGGGTGGGATTTAAAGTGAGTGGGGAAGGTTTTGTATTTTGGTGATTAATCCCTCCCTTTGTGAATAAGCAAACAAAATGGAAACACATTTCACTGATTCATAAATTATCTCAGGCCAGTTTGTTACTCCTCTCTCTCCCTCTCCCTCTCTCCCTCTCCCTCTCCCTCTCTCCCTCTCTCCTCTCTCTCTCCCTCTCCCTCTCCCTCTCTCCCTCTCCCTTCTCCCTCTCTCCCTCTCCCCTCTCCTCTCCCTCTTCCTCCTCCCTCTTTCTCTCTCCCTCTCCCTTCTCTCCCTCTCCCTCTCCTCCTCCCTCTCTCCTCTTTCTCTGTCCCTCTCCCTCTCTCCCTCTCTCTCCCTCTTCTCCTCTCTCCCTCTCTCTCCCTCTTCTCTCTCTCTCCTCTCTCTTCCCTCTGATCCCTCTCCCTCTCTCCTCCCTCTCCTCCCCTCTCCCTCTCTCTCCCTCTCTCTTCTCCTCTCTCTCTCCCTCTCCCTCTTCCCTCTCTCTCCCTCTCCCCTCTCTCCCTCTCCTCTCCCTCTCTCTCTCCCTCTCTCCCTCTCCCTCTCTCCTCTCTCTCTCCTCTCCCTCTCTCCCTCTCTCTCCTCTCCTCTCTCCTCTCTCTCTCTCCTCTCTTTCTCTTCTCCCCTCTCTCCCCTCTCCCTCTCCCTCCTCTCTCTCTTCTCCTCTCTCTCCCTCTTCTCCTCTCTCTCTCTCCCTCTTCTCCCTCTCTCTCTCCCTCTCCCTCTCTCCCTCTCCCCTCTCCCTCTCCCTCTCCCTCTCTCTCCTCTCCCTCTTCTCCCTCTCTCCCTCTCCCCTCTCCCTCTCCATGGTTAGCATGGTTTTTGTGAAGGGTAGGTCGTGCCTTACTAACCTTATTAAGTTTTTTGAAAAAGTGACTAAGGAGGTGGATGGGGGTAAGGCGGTTGATGTGGTATATATGGACTTCAGTAAGGCGTTCGATAAGGTGGCCCATGGAAGGCTTCTGCAGAAAATGCAGATGTATGGGATTGAGGGTGATTTAGCTAATTGGATTAGGAATTGGCTAGCTGATAGAAGACAGAGGGTGGTGGTTGATGGAAGTTATTCATCGTGGAGTTCGGTTACAAGTGGTGTATCTCAGGGATCTGTTTTGGGGCCCCTGCTGTTTGTAATTTTTATAAATGATCTGGATGAGGTATTGAAGGATGGATTAGTAAATTTGCAGATGACACCAAAGTCGGAGGAGTGGTAGATAGTGAAGAGGGGTGTTATAGTTTGCAGAGAGACTTGGACAAGTTGCAGAGCTGGGCTGAGAGGTGGCAAATGGAGTTTAATGCGGAAAAGTGTGAGGTAATTCACTTTGATTAAGATTAAAGAGATTAAGAGCAACACAGCATGGGAAACAGGCCCTTCGGCCCAACGAGCCCGCGCCGCCGTCATAACTATATAGTAGCAATTCCATTATCCTATTATAGATTTAGGTTATTCCTAATATGGAAGACTCTCACTATAGGGACAATTTGTTTCCCAATCAGCCTAAGAGCGAATTTTTGGGTTGTGGGAGGAAACCGGAGTGCCCGGAGAAAACCCACGCAACCACGGGGAGAACGCGCAAACTCCCGCAGACACCGGCCCAATTCCAAGTGTCTGCACAGCCACATCGATAGTCTCTGAGCTGTCATGGTGCCCTTCAGATGGTCCACATAAAGCACTCATTTACGACATGAGGTACCAGGCAACCCATGAATCAACATCCAAGAGCTGTACTCGCACCACCTGCCGAATGCATGCTCAATGTTGGTCAAGTATGGACCGAATTACCTGTGGAAAAAAGCTGTAGTTAAACAGTCCTACTATATCCCTCTATCTGCATACCGCTCATGTGGCTGTCCAAGAGACCCTTAAACAGCCCCAGCGTGCCTGCTCCCACCACCTTACTCGGCAGTGCATTCCACACCCCCACTACCCTTTGTGTGAAAAACTGCCCTCTAATATTCGTCCTATACATAGCCCCCCTCACCCTATGGCCATGACCCCTCGTCCTATCCATTTCTAAAGGTGGAAAAAGTTTACCTCCATTTACTCTATCTATACCCCTTATAATCTTATACACCTCTATGAGATCCCCTCTAAGCCGACGTCTTTCAAGGGAAAACAACTCCAGTCTATTTAATCGTTCCTCTTGGGTAGGATAGTCTTGGGTAGTCTTGGGTAGAGACTTGGGTAGAGCAGGGACAAGAATGGATGTTGCAGGTTCCGGGGTTCAAATGCTTTAGTCAGAGTAGAGAAGGAGGTAGAAGGGGGGGAGGAGTGGCATTATTAGTCAAAAACTGTATCACAGTGACAGAGAAGAAGTTTGATGAGGACTTGTCTGTTGAGGTAGTATGGGCTGAGATTAGAAACAGGAAAGGAGAGGTCACCCTGTTGGGAGTCTTTTATAGACCTCCTAAAAGTTCTAGAGAGGTTGAGGAAAGGATTGCAAAGTCAATTCTGGTCAGGAGTGAAAGTAATAGGGTAATTGTTATGGGGGACTTTAACTTTACTAATATTGATTGGAATAGCTATAGCTCTAGCTCGTTAGAGGGGTCAGTTTTTGTACAAAGTGTGCAGGAAGGTTTTTTGACTCAGTATGTAGATAGGCCAACTAGAGGTGAGGCTACATTGGATTTGGTGCTGGGCAATGAGCCAGACCAGGTGTTAGGCTTGGAAGTTGGTGAACATTTTGGTGATAGTGACCACAATTCGGTTACGTTCACCTTAGTGATGGATAGGGATAGGCATGAAGCTGGGGGCAGTAGTTATAGCTGGGGGAAGGGTAATTATGAGGCCATCAGGAGAGAATTAGGGTGCATAGATTGGACTAGGAAACTACAGGGACTGGGAACATCTGGAATGTGGAGCTTATTCAAGGAGCAGCTGCTGCGAGTCCTTGATAAGTATGTCCCTGTCAGGCAAGGAGGAAATGGTCGAGTAAGAGAACCTTGGTGTACGAAAAAAGTTGATTTGCTGGTTAAAAGGAAAAAGGAGGCTTATGTCAGGATGAGGCTTGAAGGCTCGGTTAGTGCAATGGATAGCTATAGATTAGCCAGGAGGGAGCTAAAGAGTGAGTTGAGGAGAGCTAAGAGGGGACACGAGAAGACTTTGGCTGATAGGATTAAGGAGAATCCTAAAGCTTTCTTTAGATATGTTAAGAATAGAAGATTGGTTAGGGCAAGATTAGGGCCAGTCATAGACAGCAGTGGGAAGTTGTGCGTGGAGCCTGAGGAGATTGGAGAGGTACTGAATAAATATTTCTCTTCGGTATTCACGCAGGGTGATGTAAATGTAGTTATGGAGAACACTGAGGTACAGGGTAGCAAACTGGAAAGTATCGAAGTAGATAGGGAGGATGTGCTAGATATTCTCGAGGGTTTGAAGTTGGATAAGTCCCCTGGGCCGGACGGGATTTACCCTAGGATTCTCTGGGAGGCAAGAGAGGAGATTGCAGAGCCTCTGGCTCTGATCTTCAGGTCGTCGTTGGTTACGGGTGTGGTTCCGGAGGACTGGAGGATAGCGAATGTGGTCCCGTTGTTCAAGAAGGGGAAGAGAGACCTTCCAGGGAATTATAGGCCAGTGAGTCTTACTTCTGTTGTGGGCAAAGTATTGGAGAGAATTATTAGGGATAGGATTTATAGTTATTTAGAGAGAAATGAATTGATTGGGGATAGTCAGCATGGTTTTGTGAAGGGAAGGTCGTGCCTTACTAACCTCATTGAGTTTTTTGAAAAAGTGACTAAAGAGGTGGATGGGGGTAAGGCGGTTGATGTGGTATATATGGACTTTAGTAAGGCGTTTGATAAGGTGGCCCATGGAAGACTTCTGCAGAAAATGCAGATGTATGGGATAGAGGGTGATTTAGCTAATTGGGTTAGGAATTGGCTAGCAGATAGAAGACAGAGGGTGGTGGTTGATGGGAGATATTCATCGTGGAGTTCGGTGACAAGTGGTGTACCTCAGGGGTCTGTTTTGGGGCCCCTGCTGTTTGTAATTTTTATAAATGATCTGGATGAGGGTATTGAAGGATGGATTAGTAAATTTGCAGATGACACTAAAGTCGGTGGAGTGGTAGATAGTGAAGAGGGGTGTTATAGTTTGCAGAGAGACTTGGACAAGTTGCAGAGCTGGGCCGAGAGGTGGCAAATGGAGTTTAATGTGGAAAAGTGTGAGGTAATGCACTATGGCAGAATAAATGTGTAGAGTATAGGGCTAATGGTAGGATTCTTAATAGTCTAGATGAACAGAGGGATCTTGGTGTATATGTGCATAGATCCCTGAAAGTAGGCAGTCAAGTCGATAAGGTTGTTAAGAAGGCATATGGAGTCTTGGCTTTTATTGGTAGGGGGATTGAATTTCGGAGCCGCAACGTCATGTTGCAACTGTACAAAACTCTAGTGCGGCCGCACTTGGAGTATTGTGTGCAGTTCTGGTCCCCACATTATAAGAAAGATGTGGAGGCATTGGAGAGGGTACAGAGGAGGTTTACCAGGATGTTGCCTGGTATGGAGGGCAGGTCTTATGAAGAGAGGCTGAGGGATTTGAGGTTGTTTTCGTTAGAAAGGAGGCGGCTAAGAGGGGACCTTATCGAAACATATAAGATGATTAGAGGTTTAGATAGGGTGGACAGTGATAGCCTTTTTCCTAGGATGGAGAAAGCTAGCACGAGGGGACACAGCTTTAAATTAAGGGGTGATAGTTATAGGACGGATATCAGAGGTAGGTTCTTTACCCAAAGGGTGGTTAGGGAGTGGAATGCCCTGCCTGCAGCAGTTGTAGATGCGCCAAGTTTGGTGGCGTTTAAGAGGTTAGTTGATAAGTATATGGAAGAGAAGGGAATGGTTTAGTTTGGAGGGGCATTGCTTTTTATATTGGTCGGCGCAACATCGAAGGCCGAAGGGCCTGTTCTGTGCTGTAATGTTCTATGTTCTATGTTCTATGTTCTATCACCAAAATGTTCACCAACTTCCAAGTCTAACACCTGGTTTGGCTCATTGCCCAGCACCAAATCCAGTGTAGCCTCACCTCTAGTTGGCCTATCTACATACTGAGTCAAAAAACCTTCCTGCACACTCTGTACAAAAACTGACCCCTCTAACGAGCTAGAGCTATAGCTATTCCACTCAATATTAGTAAAGTTAAAGTCACCCATAACAATTACCCTATTACTTTCACTCCTGTCCAGGATCGACTTTGCAATCATCCCTCAGCCTCCTACACTCCAGGGAAAAAAAGCCCCAGTCTATCCAGCCTCCCCTTATAATTCAATCCATCAAGACCCAGTAGCATCCTAGTAAATCTTTTCTGCACTCTTTCTAGTTTAATAATATCCTTTCTATAATAGGGTGACCAGAATTGCAGACAGTATTCCAAATGTGACCTTACCAATATCTTATACAACTTCAACAAAGGATTCCAACTCCTGTATTCAATGTTCTGACCGATGAAACCAAGCATGCCAAATGCCTTCTTCATAGAACATAGAACAATACAGCACAGAACAGGCCCTTCGGCCCTCGATGTTGTGCCGACCAAAATAAAAAGCAATGCCCTCCTAACTAAAAACCATTCCTTCTCATCCATATACTTATCAACTAACCTCTTAAACGCCCCAAACTTGGCGCATCCACAACAGCTGCAGGCAGGCATTCACTCCCTAATCACTCTTTGAGTAAAGAACCTACCTCTGATATCCTTCCTATAACTCATAACCCCCTTAATTTAAGTGTGTCCCCTCGTGCTAGCTTTTTCCATCCTAGGAAAAAGGCTATCACTGTCCACCCTATCCAACCTCTAATTATCTTATATGTTTCAATAAATCCCCCCTTAGCCGCCTCCTTTCTAACGAAAACAGCCCCAAATCTTCAACCTCTCTTCATATTACCTGCCCTCCATACCAGGCAACATCCTAGTAAACCTCCTCTGTACCCTCTCCAATGCCTCCCATCTTTCTTATAATGTGGCTACCAGAACTGCCACAATACTCCAAGTGCGGCCGCACAGAGTTTTGTACAGCTGCAACATGATGCTGCGGCTCCTAATTCAATCCCCTACCCATAAAGCTAAGACTCCATAAGCCTTCTTAACAACTTTATCCACTTGACTGCCTACTTTAGGGATCTATTGACACATACACCAGATCCTTCTGTTCCTCAATACTATTAAGAGCCCTACCATTAGTCCTATACTCTACACATTTATTTGTTCCTGCCCAAGTGCATTACCTCCACTTTTCCACTTAAACTCCATTTGCCACCTCTCGGCCCAGCTCTGCAACTTGTCCAAGTCACTCTGTCAACTAAAACACCCCTCTTCACTATCTACACTACACCAACTTTAGTATCATCTGCAAATTTACTGATCCATCCCTCAATACCCTCATCCAGATCATTTTAAAAATTACAACCAGCAGGGGCCCCAAAACAGACCCCTGATGCACACCACTCGTCACCGAACTCCACGAAGAAAATCTCCCATCAACCACCACCCTCTGTCTTCTATCTGCCAGCCAATTCCTAATCCAATTAGCTAATCACCCTCTATTCCACATCTGCATTTTCTGTAGAAGTCTTCATGGGCCACCTTATCAAACGCCTTACTAAAGTCCAATATACTACATCAACCGCCTTACCCCCATCCACCTCTCTGGTCACTTTCTCAAAAAACTCAATGAGTAGTAAGACATGACCTATTCTCTCAATACCTTGCCACCACAAAGTAAGACTCCTGGCCTATAATTCCCAGGAGTCTCTCTTCCCCTTCTTAACAATGGGACCACATTCGCCATCCTCCAGTCCTCCGGAACCACACCCGTAACCAACGAGGACTGAAGATCAGAGCCAGAGGCTCTGCAATCTCCTCTCTTGCCTCCCAGAGAATCCTAGGGTAAATCCCGTCCGGCCCAGGGGACTTATCCAACTTCAAACCCTCGAGAATTTCTAACACATCCTCCCTATCTACTACAATACTCCCCAATTTGCAACCCTGTACCTCAGTGCTCTCCACAGCTACATTTCCAGCACTCTGCGTGAATAGTCACCACTCTGTCCACCTGTGACTCCACTTTCAAGGAGCTATGAACCTGTACCCCGAGATCTCTTTATTCTGTAACTCTCCCCAATGCCCTACCATTAACTGAGGAAGTCCTGCCCTGGTTCAATCGACCAAAATGCATCACCTCACATTTGTCTAAATTAAACTCCATCTGCCATTTGTCAGCCCACTGGCCCAATTGATCAAAGCCCTGTTGCAATCGGAGATAACTTTCTTCACTGTCCACTATGCCACTAATCTTGGTGTCATCAGCAAATTTACTAACCATGCCTCCTATATTCTTATCTAAATCATTAATATAAATGACAAATAACAGTGGGCCCAGCATTGATCCCTGAGGAACACCACTGGGACAGGCCTCCAGTTTGAAAAATAACTCTCTACAACCACCCTCTCTTTGGCTTTTGTCAAGAAGCCAATTTTGTACCTATTTAATACCTCACCCTGGATCCTTTGAGATTTAACTTCATGCAACAACATACCATGTGGTACCTTATCAAAGGCCTTGCTAAAGTCTATGTAGACAACATCAACTGCACTGTCCTCATCTATCTTCTTGGTTAGCTGTTCAAGAAACTCAATTAAATTTATGAGATATGATTTTCCACTCACAAAGCCATGCTGACTGTCCCTAATCAGTCCTTGCATCTCTAAATGCCTGGAGATTCTGCCTCTCAAAATACCTTCCAACAATTTACCCACCACAGATGTGAGGTTCACTGGCCTGTAGTTTCCAGGCTTTTCCCTGCAGCTCTTTTTAAACAAAGGCACAACATTTGCCATTTCTCAGCTAATTTCTGTGTCGTAACTGTTTCCTGTTCAAACCAAATGTCTTGGGAAAATACATGGTCTCCAAATCCCAACCAAATCCTGTGTTTGTCCAAATTGTAATGAGATGATCCAGAGTGGATCCCAGTGATCCAGAGTGGATCCCAGTGATCCAGAGTGGATCCCAGTGATCCAGAGTGGATCCCGATGATCCAGAGTGGATCCCGATGATCCAGAGAGTGAGTTCCTGTCCCAATATAACAAAAGAGGTCGCTGTCTTTCACATGACCAATCAGCTGTCAGCCTCAGAGATAAACTCCATTTATTGGTTCTTATTTTAGCGAAGGCTTTCAGTGCCGTTCCAGCTTCCACTCCCAGGTTTTCGCTCAGAATTGACTCCCTTAGTTAAAGACAATTAAAGTTTAAGTTTATTTACTGGTGTCACAAATAGCCTTACATTAACACTGCAATGAAGTTACTGTGAAATTCCCCTAGTTGCCCACACTCCGCGTCTGTTCAGGTCAATGCACCCTAACCAGCAAATCTTTGTGGGAGGAAACCGGAGCAGAAAACCCACACAGACGTGGGGAGAAGGTGCAGACTCCACACAGACAGTGACCCAAACCGAGAATCGAACCTGGGTCTCTGGCGCTGTGAGACAGCAGCGCTAACCCACTGTGTCACCGTGCCCCAGGGAATCGAACCTGGGTCTCTGGCACTGTGAGACAGCAGCGCTAACCCACTGTGTCACCGTGCCCCAGGGAATCGAACCTGGGTCCCTGGCGCTGTGAGACAGCAGTGCTAACCCACTGTGTCACCGTGCCCCAGGGAATCGAACCTGGGTCCCTGGCACTGTGAGACAGCAGTGCTAACCCACTGTGACACCGTGCCCCAGAGATCGAACCTGGGTCCCTGGCACTGTGAGACAGCAGCGCTACCTACTGTGTCACCTGCCCCAGGAATCGAACCTGGGTCCTGGCACTGTGAGGCAGCAGTGCTAACCCACTGTGTCACCGTGCCCCAGGGAATCGAACCCGGGTCCCTGGCACTGTGAGGGAGCAGTGCTAACCCACTGTGTCACCGTGCCCCAGGGAATCGAACCCGGGTCCCTGGCACTGTGAGACAGCAGCGCTAACACACTGTGTCATTGGGATGTACAATGAAGAGCAAAGTCACTGATACAGACATCCCGGGAACGAGGACTGTTATTTACAAAGTTTTCTTTTTTGCTCATTATAAATTTGAATTTGATTGATTGCCAGCTGTTAGCAGGTTATGATTACCAGGTGGGTAGTTTGATGAAATTCTCCTCGGTTAATGGAAATGACAGTCTAACCGCTTTAACTATTCTAACTAATGAAGCTGCTGTGGTATTTACAGAGAGCTGCTAAACGTCACTGATTTCTATCAGTGAAAACTTCTGCTTCACGTGAAGCAGGTTACAGTTGGACAGGGATTAATGTCACAACTCTCTGACTCCCGAATCACAACAAAGCATCATGTGTGTTTGTTTTTTTACTCCAGCCTTTGTATAATCAGCCGTCAGATACCCAGCAATATCACGAGAACATCAAAATGTGAGTTTGTAATTATTTTATATTTTTGATAATATTGCAACAT
This sequence comes from Sphyrna mokarran, assembly GCA_024679065.1. NCBI lineage: Eukaryota > Metazoa > Chordata > Chondrichthyes > Carcharhiniformes > Carcharhinidae > Sphyrna > Sphyrna mokarran. The sequence goes on along the minus strand of JAGIQG010000020.1, from coordinate 51,915,928 downwards.
GCACATTAATAGCTTTCCGAAGGGACAGCAGATTGGGAAATGATTAGACCATTCGTTAGAAACAAACATTACAGAAAGCATCGTTACCTCTGTCACTGGGCGAAGCTGGGGAGTGTGGACTGCAACAGGGGAGGAAGGTATGGAAAGGGCTAAACAGACAGCCCAACTATAATGTTTATATTCACATGGGCAGGCAGAATAATTTACCACATCCCAGACAGCATTAACACACTCACATTTAGGTGAGGTCGTTCTGAGGCTACAGCAACGATAAGACAATCGATATCTTCTCAAAGTTCCACAATATGTAGAAGAGCCAGTGTCCTCTGGAAAACTAATCAGATATCAGGGAGATGGGGACAATTAACACACCATTGAAACCAGTTTTAAAAAACACAAAGCTTTGATATTGTAAACAGGATATGGCTAGAAAATGATTAAAGTTAAAGTACACAGGACAATGTATCAGCATAATGTAATTGAAACAGAACTTTAACAAATTTAAAGTAATAATCTGATGACCCATTCGAAATGTAGCACTTTGTAACTTGAAAAAGTATTAGAATATGTGACACATTATGATTAGCAGATTATCTCAGAAGCAAGCTAGAATTACAGTTCCAAGTTCTGCTGTCCCTCATTCACATTGAAAAAAGTCATTCTTGTTGAAGTTCTACACAATCTCTGAAGATTCAGTTCATTCCTTCCCTCCAACATTTCAAAGGGTTGAAACTTTGGCCTGGCTTTCTCTGCCGTAGCAGTTTATACATTTTTGTTATTCACTCTGGGACATGATCATCACTGGACAGTTCACTATTTATTTCCCTAGTTGCCCTGAGAAGGTGATGGTGAACTATCTTCCTGAACCATTGCATCCTTAGGCGTAGGTATATCCACAGTGCTGTTAGAGTAGGAGTTCCAGGATCTTGCCCAGTGACTGCGAAGGAATGATGATATATTTCCAAGTCAGGATGGTAAGTGGTTTGGAAGGGAACTTCTATTTAATATTTGGAGAGTTGGCCACCGTGTTTTCTCAACTCGATATAAAAGCTGAAAGTATTAAGCGCACGAGGCAATAGTATCCTGTTGTTAAAGCCAAGGAACAAACGACCAACCCCGGCCTATTAACATGCATTTCATAACTTCATGGCTGCTGGAGAGTAGTGGAGGCAGCAGGACGTGATGAGGCCGGGCTTTTTGACAGAGAGGAAGTCTCTTACTTCCAAGATTTCTCGGTGATGACACAACAAAATATCTGGAAGCTATCAGAATGCAGAATGCCCTCCTATGTCCAGCTAATCTGAGGTTATTTTTGATGGATCCTTTAGGATGCTGGGCAATCCTACAAAAGCTTTGGTCTTTCTAAACTCAGTAAGGAGTCTCACAACACCAGGTTAAAGTCCAACAGGTTTATTTGTTAGCACAAGTGCTAGCTTTCAGAGTGTTGACCCTTTGTCAGGTAAGTGGGATTTCAGTTCACAAACAGGTCACATATAAAGACACAAACTCAATTTACAGAATAATGATTAGAATGCAAGTCTGTACAACTATTCAAGTCTTAAAGGTACACACAGTGTGAATGGAGAGAGCATTAAACACAGGTTAGAGAGATGTGTATTGTCTCCAGACAGCAAAGTTCGTGAGATTTTGCAAGTCCAGGCAAGTCATGGGGGTTACAGATAGTGTGACATGAAGCCAAGATCCATGTTAAGACCATCCTCATGTGTGCGGAACTTGGCTATCAGTCTCTGCTCAGTGACTCTGCGCTGTCGTGTGTTGTGAAGGCCCCCTTGAAGAACATTTGCCCGAAGGTCGGAGGCCGAATGCCCGTGACTCCTGAAGTGTTTGCCCACAGGAAGGGAACGGTTTTGCTTGGTGATTGTCGAGCAATGTTCATTCATCCGTTGTCGTAGCGTCTGCATGATCTCCCCAATGTATCACGCTTCATAGAACACAGAACATAGAACATTACAGCGCAGAACAGGCCCTTCAGCCTTCGATGTTGCGCTGACCATTATAAGAAAGCAATGACCCTCCAAACTAAACCATTCCTTTCTCTTCCATAAACTTATCAACTAACCTCTTAAACGCCACCAAACTTGGCGCATCTACAACTGCCGCAGGCAGGGCATTCCACTCCCTAACCACCCTCTAGGTAAAGAACCTACCTCTGATATCCGTCCTATAACTATCACCCCTTAATTTAAAGCTGTGTCCCCTCTGCTAGCTTTCTCCATCCTAGGAAAAAGGCTATCACTGTCCACCCTATCTAAACCTCTAATCATCTTATATGCTTCGATAAGGTCTCCTCTTAGCCGCCTCCTCTCTAACGAAAACAACCTCAAATCACTCAGCCTCTCTTCATAAGACCTGCCCTCCATACCAGGCAACATCCTGGTAAACCTCCTCTGTACCCTCTCCAATGCCTCCACATCTTTCTTATAATGTGGGAACCAGAACTGCACACAATACTCCAAGTGCGGCCGCACTAGAGTTTTGTACAGTTTGCAACATGACGTTGCGGCTCCGAAATTCAATCCCCCTACCAATAAAAGCTAAGACTCCGTATGCCTTCTTAACAACCTTATCGACTTGACTGCTTACTTTCAGGGATCTATGCACAAATACACCAAGATTCCTCTGTTCATCAACACTATTAAGAATCCTACCATTAGCCCTATACTCTACACATTTATTATTCCTGCCAAAGTGAATTACATAGAACATAGAACATAGAATTACCTCAATTACCTCACACTTTTCCACATTAAACTCCATTTGCCACCTCTCGGCCCAGCTCTGCAACTTGTCCAAGTCACTCTGTAAACTATAACACCCCTCTTCATTATCTACCACTCCACCAACTTTAGTGTCATCTGCAAATTTACTGATCCATCCCTCAATACCCTCATCCAGATCATTTATAAAAATTACAAACAGCAGGGGCCCCAAAACAGACCCCTGAGGCACACCACTTGCCACCGAACTCCAAGATGAATATCTCCCATCAACCACCACCCTCTGTCTTCTATCTGCTAGCCAATTCCTAATCCAATTAGCTAAATCACCCTCTATCCCAGACATCTGCATTTTCTGCAGAAGTCTTCCATGGGCCACCTTATCAAACGCCTTACTAAAGTCCATATATACCCCATCAACCGCCTTACCCCCATCCACCTCCTTAGTCACTTTTTCAAAAAACTCAATGAGGTTAGTAAGGCACGACCTACCCTTCACAAAACCATGCTGACTATCCCCAATCAATTCATTTCTCTCTAAATAACTATAAATCCTATCCTTAATAATTCTCTCCAATACTTTGCCCACAACAGAAGTAAGACTCACTGGCCTATAATTCCCTGAAAGGTCTCTCTTCCCCTTCTTGAACAATGGGACCACATTCGCTATCCTCCAGTCCTCCGGAACCACACCCGTAACCAACAACGACCTGAAGATCAGAGCCAGAGGCTCTGCAATCGCCTCTCTTGCCTCCCAGAGAATCCTAGGGTAAATCCCGTCCGTCCCAGGGGACTTATCAAACTTCAAACCCTCGAGAATATCTTGCACATCCTCCCTATCTACTTCAATACTTTCCAGTTTGCTACCCTGTACCTCAGTGTTCTCCATAACTACATTTACATCACCCTGCGTGAATACCGAAGAGAAATATTTATTCAGTACCTCTCCAATCTCTTCCGGCTCCACGCACAACTTCCCACTGCTGTCTATGACTGGCCCTAATCTTGCCCTAACCAATCTTCTACTCTTAACATATCTAAAGAAAGCTTTAGGATTCTCCTTGATCCTATCAGCCAAAGTCTTCTCGTGTCCCCTTTTAGCTCTCCTCAACTCACTCTTTACCTCCCTCCTGGCTAATCTATAGCTATCCATTGCACTAACCGAGCCTTCAAGCCTCATCCTGACATAAGCCTCCTTTTTCCTTTTAACCAGCAAATCAACTTTTTTCGTACACCAAGGTTCTCTTACTCGACCATTTCCTCCTTGCCTGACAGGGCCATACTTATCAAGGACTCGCAGCAGCTGCTCCTTGAATAAGCTCCACATTCCAGATGTTCCCAGTCCCTGTAGTTTCCTCGTCCAATCTATGCACCCTAATTCTCTCCTGATGGCCTCATAATTACCCTTCCCCCAGCTATAACTATTGCCCCCAGCTTCATGCCTATCCCTGTCCATCACTAAGGTGAACGTAACCGAATTGTGGTCACTATCACCAAAATGTTCACTAACTTCCAAGCCTAACACCTGGTCTGGCTCATTGCCCAGCAGCAAATCCAATGTAGCCTCACCTCGAGTTGGCCTATTTACATACTGAGTCAAAAAACCTTCCTGCACACTTTGTATAAAAACTGACCCCTCTAACGAGCTAGAGCTATAACTATTCCAATCAATATTAGTAAAATTAAAGTCCCCCATAACAATTACCCTATTACTTTCACTCCTGTCCAGGATCGACTTTGCAATCCTTTCCTCTACCTCTCCAGAACTTTTAGGAGATCTATAAAAGACTCCCAACAGGGTGACCTCTCCTCTCCTGTTTCTTCGGGACATCCTTTCCTGCAGCGTATCAGGTAGACAACATTGGCTGAGTTGCAAGAGTGTGTACCATGTACCTGGTGGATGGTATTCTCGTGTGTGATGATGGCATCCATGTCGATGGCATCCATGTCGATGATCTGGCATGTCTTGCAGAGATTGCTGTGGCAGGGTTGTGTGGTATTGTGGTCACTGTTCTCCTGAAGGCTGGGTAGTTTGCTACGGACAATGATCTGTTTGAAGGCAAGAAGTGGGGGTGTGGGGATGGCCCTGGCCAGATGTTCATCTTCATCAATGATATGTTGAAGGCTCTGGAGATGTTGTAGCTTCTCCGCTCCAGGGAAGTACTGGGTGATGAAGCGTACTCTGTCCACCGTGTCCTGTGTTTGTCTTCTGAGGAGATTGGTGCAGTTTTTCACTGTGGCGCGTCGGAACTGTCGATCAATGAGTCGAGCGCCATATCCTGTTCTTATGAGGGCATCTTTCAGCATCTGGAAGTGTCTGTTGTGATCCTCCTCATCCGACTAAATTCTGAGTATACGGAGGGCTTGTCCATTGGGGATGCCTTCTTTAGTATGGAAGCTGGAGAAGTGGAGCATTGTGAGGTTATCCATGGGCTTGCGTTACAGTGAGGTGCTGAGGTGACCGTCCTTGATGGAGATGTGTGTCCCCAAGAATGTAACCGATTCCGGGGTCTATGGTGAGTCTGATGGTGGAATGGAACTTGTTGATGTCATCATATAATTGTTTCAATGATTGTTCATCATGAGTCCAGAGAAAGAAAATGTCACTGATGTATCTAGTGTGTGGCATCGGCTGAAAATCCTGTACAGTGAAGAAGTCTTGTTTGAACCTGTGCATGAAGATGTTGGCATATTGAGGTACGAATTTGATCCCCATGGCTGTTCCATGTGTCTGGATGAAAAACTGGTTGTTGAAGGTGAAGACATTGCTCATAGAAGACAGAGGGTGGTGGTTGATGGGAAATATTCAACCTGGAGTGCAGTTACAAGTGGTGTACCTCAAGGGTCTGTTTTGGGGCCACTGCTGTTTGTCATTTTTATAAATGACCTAGATGAGGGTGTAGAGGGTTGGATTAGTACATTTGCTGACGATACCAAAGTGGGGGGAGTTGTAGACAGCGAGGATGGATGTTACAGTTTGCAGAGGGACATAGATAGGTTGCAGAGCTGGGCCGTGAGGTGGCAAATGGAATTCAATACGGATAAGTGTGAGTTGATTCACTTTGGTAGGAATAACAGGCATATGAAATATAGGGCTAATGGAAGGACCTTTAATAGTGTTGTCGAGCAGAGGGATCTTGGGGTACAAGTACATAGCTCTTTGAAAGTTGGCACCCAGGTTGATAAAGTTGTTAAGAAGGCGTACAGTGTGTTAGCTTTTATTGGTAGAGGGATTGAATTTAGGAGCCGTGAGGTTATGTTACAACTGTACAAACTCTGGTGCGGCCGCACTTGGAGTATTGCGTACAGTTCTGGTCGCCGCATTATAAGAAAGATGTGGAAGCATTGGAAAGGATGCAGAGGAGGTTTACCAGGATGTTGCCTGGTATGGTGGGAAGGCCTTATGAGGAAGGCTGAGGGACCTGAGGTTATTTTCATTAGAGAGAAGAAGGTTACGCGGTGACCTAATTGAGGCGTATAAGATGATCAAGGGATTGGATAGGGTGGATAGTGAGAGCCTTTTTCCCCTCGGATGGGGATGACCAACACGAGGAGACATAACTTTAAATTAAGAGGTGGTAGTTATAGGACGGATGTCAGAGGCAGGTTCTTTACGCAGAGGGTGGTGAGGGCGTGGAATGCCCTGCCTGCAGCAGTTGTGGACTCGCCTACTTTGGGGGCATTCAAATGGTCGGTGGATAGGCATATGGATGATATTGGAATAGTTTAGATTAGAGGGTCCACTGGCCAGCGCAACATCAAGGGCCGAAGGGCCTGTACTGCGCTGTAATGTTCTATGTTCTATGTTCTATATTCATTGTGGTCCAGGAACAAAACTGCATCGAACTCCTCAGAAGACAAACATGGACAAAGCACCCTTTATCGTCCAGTATTTCCCTGGAGTGGAGAAGCTACCATATCTTCTCCGGAGCCTTCAACATGTCATTGATGAAGACGAACATCTCACCAGAGCCATCCCCACTTCCCCATTTCTTGCCTTCAAACAACCGCACAACCTCAAACACACCACTGTCTGCAGCAAACTACCCAGCCTTCAGGAGAACAGTGACCACAATACTACACAACCCTGCCACAGCAATCTCTGCAAGACATGCCAGATCATAGACATGGATGACATCATCTCACGTGAGAATACCATTCAACAGGTACACGATACATACTCTTGTAACTCAGCCAACATTGTTTACCTGATACACTGCAGGAAAGGATGTCACGAGGACATTGGGGAGACCATGCAGACGCTAACAACGGATGAATGAGCATCGCTTGACAATCACCAGGCAAGATTGTTCCCTTCCTGTTGGCGAACACTTCAGTGGTCACAGGCATTCGGTCTCTGACCTTCGGGTAAAGGTTCTTCAAGGGGGCCTTCACGACACACGACAGTGCAGAGTCGCTGAGCAGAGACTGATAGCCAAGTTCCACACACGTGAGGACGGTGTCAACTGGGATCTTGGCTTTCATGTCACACTATCTGTAACCCCCATAACTTGCCTGGGTTAGCAAAAAACCTCACTTACTGTGCTGTCTGGAGAAAATACACAATTCTCTAACCTGTGCTTAACCCTCTTTCCCCTCACATTGTCTGTACCTTCAAGACTTGATTATCTGTAAAGACTCGCATTCCAACCATTATTTTGTAAATTGAGTTTGTGTCTTTATATGCCTTGTTTGTGAACAGAACTCCCACTCACCTGATGAAGGGGCAGCACTCCGAAAGCTAGTGGCTTTTGATACCAAATAAACCTGTTGGACTTTAACCTGATGTTGTGAGACTTCTTACTGAGTTTACTCTAGTCCAACGCCAGCATCTCCAAATCACTTTCTGAATTCTACAGAGCAGGTGATTTGGAAATATGATCTGCAGTTCCTCATTGACCCTGTACCCCTTGTTGTACACCTTGACCCTGAGACTAATTTCACCTGTTATTCTTTTCAAACCAGGGATGTCCATTTACCCTCAGTGGAATTTGATGGTGTTTATTGGACTGTATCCCATAATGTTCTCCTCCTGTTTGATAACTGTGTAACTTTCACCTGTTATAATCATGGTCAGTGACACTGCGTGCCGGTCAATGGCACTGCGTGCCGGTCAGTGACACTGCGTGCCGGTCAGCGACAGTGCGTGCTGGTCAGCGACAGTGCATGCCGGTCAGCGACAGTGCGTGCCGGTCAGCGACAGTGCATACCGGTCAGTGACACTGCGTGCCGGTCAGTGACAGTGCGTGCCGATCAGTGACACTGCGTACCGGTCAGTGACAGTGTGCGTACCGGTCAGTGACACTGCTTACCGATCAGTGACAGTGCATGCCGGTCAGTGACAGTACGTACCAGTCAGTCACAGTGCGTACCGGTCAGTTATTTCTGCTCTCGGAGGTGCCACAGTACAGGTAGTGGGCATTGTTAGAAAGTCAGGAGAGGATCCCAGTGACTCAGGCCAGAGGTCAGTTATACGGGGGCAGAGGGGGGAGTGTTGGGTTTTGTGCTCCAGGGGCAGTGGGTCAGCAGGTGGGTCAGCAGCAGTGGCCGAGCAAGATGATTCACAGAGCTTCCACCAATCCCAAATCCCTGTGAAAGGCATTGAGCCCCTTTGGTGGCCACCCCCTCACACCCCACCCTACACCCCCCCCCTCACACCCCCCGTCACACCCCCCACCCTACACACCCCTCACACCCCCACACCCCACCCCCCTCACACCCCCCCTCACACCCTCCCTACCCCACCCCACACCCCCCTCACACCCCCTCACACCCCCTCACACTCCCCCTCACACTCCTCACACCACCCCCAACACTCCCTCACAACCCCACCCCCACACCCCCCCCCCCCTCACACCCCCTCACACCCTCTCACACCCCCTCACACCCCTCACATGCCCCCCACCCCTCACACCCCCCCACACCCCTCACCCCACCCCACACCCCCTCACATACCCCACCCCACACCCCCTCACATGCCCTCACACCCCCTCACACCCCCTCACACCCCACCCACACCCCCTCCCACACCCCCTCACACCCCCCACCCCACACCCCCTCACCCCCTCACACCCCACCCACCCCCTCACACCGCACCCTACACCTCCTCATACCCCACCCCACACACCCACCCCCTCACCCCCTCACACCCCACCACACCCCCTCACACGCCCTCACACCCCACCCCACACCCCCTCCCCACACTCCCTCACATTCCCCACCCCACACCCCCTCACACCTCCTCAAACCCCACTCCACACACACCCCACCCCCTCACCCCCCTCACACCCCCTCACACCCCACCCTACACCCCCTCCCACACTCCCTCACATTCCCCACCCCCCCACCCCCTCCACACTCCCTCACATTCCCCACCCTACACCCCCCTCACACCTCCTCAAACCCCACTCCACACACACCCCCCACCCCCCTCACACCCCCACTCACACCCCCTACACCCCCTCACACCCCATCCTACACCCCCCTCACACCTCCTCATACCCCACCCACACACCCCACACCCCCTCACCCCCTCACACCCCACCCTACACCCCCTCACACCCCCCTCACACCCCTCACATTCCCCACCCCACACCCCTTCACCCCCTCACACCCCACCCTACACCCCCCTCACCCCCCTACACCCCCCTCACCTCCTCATACCCCACCCCACACACCCCACCCCCTCCCCCCCTCACCCCCCCGATGGTAACAATCTGGCCGTTTGGTTTCTGCATGCCCTTGCTGATTGGCCTTCCTCCTGAGGATTATAACCAATGGTCAGTAATTGGTCATCAAAGGGCTTGAATAGATGGCAGGAGTTGGTGTTGAGCTGAATTTTCCGGTGACCATCTCTCAGAATTGTGGATGAAGCGGGAATGCTGTCGATTCCCACTTTAATTATGCTCCATGATTGGCTGTTAGCAATAATCAAACTTTTACATTTTTCTCATATTTCAGAAACCAAGTGATGAGGAAGAAACTGATTCTGTTTTTCAAACGAAGGAATCACGCTCGGAAACAGTGGGTAAGGTCAAAGGTCAATTCCTAATCCGGATATCTTATTTATTTGCCTCTTGGTTCTTGTCTCATTTCCCAAATAATTCCAGGTTTTGCAATCTGAAAGCCAAAGTGCAGACGGTGAGAGAGGATCGCTGGCCGTTCAGCCCATCATATCTCCGCTGACTGACGGATAGAGTGATTCAATTCGCATCCCTGTCCTGAGAATTTCCCCCAGGCCCAACTCAATATCTGGCTGTATCTCAGGGTGGGAGGAGGGAGACCAGTTTGGGAGTGGAGGTGGGGGTCAATGGGGGTCAGGTCAGGATGGGGTGAAAGGTCAGTGTTGGGATTGAGTGATTGATATTGCTCAGTTTGAAAAAGCAGCCCCGCTGGATTGCAATCTCGTCCTCAAACATTCACTCCCTCCACCACTAACACTCAGTGATAGCCGTGTGGACCATATAGAAGATGCACTACAGCAACTCACCCAGACTCCTTAGAAAGCACCTTCCAAACCCACAACCTCACCCACCGAGAAGGACAAGAACAACACATACCTGAGAAAACCCCCACCTGGAGGTTCCCCTCCGAGTCACTCACCAGTCTAATTCGGGAGTATATCACTATCCCTCACTGGGTCAAAATCCTGGATCACCCTCCCTAACAGCACTATGCGTTTACCTACACCTTACACACAGCAATGATTCAGGAAGGCAGCTCACCCCACCTCCTGTAGGGCATTTAGGGATGGGCAATTAATACTGGTCCAGCCAGCCACCCCCAACATCCCATGAATGGATAATGACGAATACCAGAGTGAATCAGGAAGCCACTCCCCAGGGAGGTCTCTCCGTGTCTCAGCTTATTGGCCAGCACTGACACTAAAACTCAATCCTTCTGGAATCTGCCCAATCTCCGCCCTTTCTCTGGATCTCAGCCAAGATGTCCCATTGGAGAAAACTTAAAAAAAACTCAAAATCGGAAACTTTCCCTATGACCTTTGTAATTCTGTTAAATTTATTCAAGCTTCTGAACCATTCAAATCATAGAATCCCTATAGTGTAGAAGGAGGCCATTCAGCCCATTGAGTCTGTACTAACCACAATCCCACCCAGGCCCTGTCCCCATAACCCCACCCAGGGAATGAGATCTTCATCACAGCAATAATCGACAGAGAGAGGATTGGATGGAAGAAAGGAGCTTGTGAGCCAGTGATAACATCACAGGACATTATCCCAGCAATTTCATTGGTTACTTGATCCACCATGTGATCACTTTGTTGAGTTCATGGCTGTGGTGAGATTTGAACTCCTGATCTGTAGTTCTTGTTGTTAAGTAAGAACTATAATAATTATTATGTGGATTTCACTGCACTGTTTCCTGGACAGGCAGTAAAAACCTCTTTTATCCAAGGTATGGAGGGTCTTAGCTATGCGGAGAGATTGAGTAAACTGGGGTTGTCCTCCCCGGAAAGACGGAGAATGAGGGGAGACCAAATAGAGGTGTATAAAATTATGAAGGGTATAGATAGGGTGAACAGTGGGAGGCTTTTTCCCAGGTCGAAGGTGACAAACACAAGGGGTCACAGGCTCAAGGTGAGGGGGGCGAGGTTTAACTCAGATATCAGAGGAATGTATTTTACACAGAGAGCGGTGGGGGCCTGGAATGTGCTGCCAAGCAGGGTGATGGAGGCGGACACGCTGGGATCGTTTAAGACTTTCCTGGATAGTCACATGAACAGACTGAGTCTGGAGGGATACAAATGAGTGGTCTAGTTGGACCAATGAGTTGTGCAGGCTTGGAGGGCCGAAGGGCCTGTCTCCTGTGCTGAACTGTTCTTTATTCTTTGTTCTTATCTCCACATCACAACTGTAGGGGAGGTCCCAGAGAATTGGAGAATAGCCAAAGTTGTTCCTTTGTTTAAGAAGGATAGCAAGAATAATCCAGGAAAGGCCAGTGAGCCTTACATCAGTGGTAGGGAAATTATTGGAGAGGATTCTTCAAGACAGGATTTATTCACACTTGGAAATAAGTGGATGTATTAGTGAGAGGCAGCATGGTTTTGTGAAGGGGAGGTCATGAATCACAAATTTGATTGAGCTTTTTTGAGGAAGTGATGAAGATGACTGATGAGGATAGAGCAGTGGATAAGACTTTTGACAAGGTTCCTCATAGCAGACTGGTGCAGAAGTTGCATGGGATCAGAGGTGAGCTGCCAAGGTGGATACAAAACTGGCTCGGTCAAAGAAGACAGAGGGTAGCAGGGGAAGGGTGTGTTTCTGAATGGAGGGCTGTGACAAGTGGTGTTCCTCAGGGATTAGTGCTGGGACCTTTGCTGTTTGTAATATATATAAATGACTTGGAGGAAAATGTAACTGGTTTGATTAGTAAGTTTGCGGACAATGCAATGGTTGGTGGATTTGCTGATAGCAATGAGGACCATCAGAGGATACAGCAGGATGTAGATCAGTTGGAGACTTGGGCGGAGAGATGGCAGATGGAGTTTAATCTGGACAAATGTGAGGTAATGCATTTTGGAACGTCTAAGAGATAGAAAATATACAGTAAATGCAGAACCCTTAAGAGTATTGATAGACAGAGGGATCTGGGTGTCCAGGTACACAGATCACTGAAAATGGCAATGCAGGTGGAGAAGGTAGTCAAGAAGGCATTTGGAATATTTGCTTCATCAGCTGGAGTATTGAGTTTAAAAATTGGCAAGTCATGTTGCAGCTTTATAGAACCTTAGTTAGGTCGCATTTGGAATATAGCGTTCAATACTGGTCGCCACACTACCAGAAGGATGTGAAAGCTTTGGAGAGGGTACAGAAAAGATTTATCAGGATGTTGCCTGGTATGGAGGACGTTAGCTATGAGGAGAGTTGGAGAAACTCGTTTTTTTTTCACTGGAGCGACGGAGGTTGAGGAGGGACCTGGTAGAGGTTTACAGGTTTATGAGAGGCATGGACAGAGTGGATAGTCAGAAGCTTTTGCTCCCCCAGGGTGGAAGAGTCAATTACTGGGGGGGGGGGCACAGGTTTAAGGTGCAAGAGGCAAGGTTTAAGGAGGTGTACGAGGCAGATTTTTTACACAGAGAGTGGTGGCTGCCTGGAACTCATTGCTGGAGGAGGGAGTGGAAGTGGATACAACAGTGATTTTTAAGGGGCAACTTGACAAATCCATGAATAGGATGGAAATAGAGGGATATGATCCTCAGAAGGGTAGGAGGTTTTAGTTAAATCGGGCAGCATGATCGCTGCAGGCTTGGAGGGCAGAAGGGCCTGTTCCTGTGCTGTAATTTTCTTTGTTTTTAGTTCTTTGAGTGGGTGAGGGAGGGAAGGAGCCCCAACCAGAGACAGTACTCTCTGTGGTTTTGTGGGTGGGTGGTTGTTGAGCTGAATCGTGTAAGAATTTTCCTGACTTCTGTCCTTTTGCCCTTTTCCAGGAACAGGAATTCTGCCAGCGCTATGACCGACTGATGGAAGCTTGGGAAAAGAAGGTTGCACGGATTGAGAATAATCCAAGGCGACGGGCGAAGGAAAACAAGGTGCGGGAATACTACGAGCGTCAGTTTCCAGAAATCCGGAAACAGCGGGAGCTGCAGGAACGTACACAAAGGTACAAAACATTCAGAAAATCTTTAGTCTTCACTGTTCCAAACAATAATTTACCTGAAATGTCCCTTATCCATTACGCAAGCTCCAAATGTAGAACTGGGATCAAATGGAAACATGAAGATTCCACACAGACAGTGATCCGAGCTGGGAATCAAACCCGGGTCCCTGGCGCTGTGAGACAGCAGCGCTAACCCACTGTGTCACCGTGCTGCTGGGAATCGAACCTGGGTCCCTGGCGCTGTGAGACAGCAGCGCTAACCCACTGTGTCACCGTGCCCCCCGGGAATCGAACCTGGGTTCCTGGCGCTGTGAGACAGCAGCGCTAACCCGCTGTGTCACCGTGCCCCCGGGAATCGAACCTGGGTTCCTGGCGCTGTGAGACAGCAGCGCTAACCCGCTGTGTCACCGTGCCCCCGGGAATCGAACCTGGGTCCCTGGCGCTGTGAGACAGCAGTGCTAACACACTGTGTCACCGTGCTGCCCTTTACACAAAGTCCATACGTGGAACTGGGATGAGTTGAGTTGATTGCAGAGTCATCGTTGAATATTTCACACCAACACAAACAAATCTTCACTTTAAAGATTTCTTTATCTTACAGCATTAGGAGCAGTTATTTTCAGTTCTGGATATAAATGGAACATAACCTGATTCACAGTTAGAACATTTTAACAAACATTGCGGATTTCTCCCGCGGGAGAAAGAAGCCTTTAATAAACCAAAATATTCATTTCAAACTAAACCAAGTGCAATGTTTAACATTAGTGTTGTCTAATCTCTTAGATCTGTTTGTATCCTGGGTGATTTTAGTAAGAGATTGACAACTGCTATTCAATTCTAAACATGACAACATCCATACACCCAGATACCGAGTGGGAATGTTTCACTTATTATCCTCGTGGTGAATAGACTGGAGCTGGGAATGTGTTTGGACAATGGGGCAGGGAACGGTGGATTTGAAGATTTGGGATGTGTTGCTGGCTTCAGGATCATGATCCCAAAAGGATTTTGGATATTGAGTGAGTTTCCAGGTTTGAGTGGATAGAGGATAATCTTTGACAGACTCTGCCTTTGCTTTGCTCACATAGGAACAGAAACAGCTGTGAGAAGGTGTCAGTTTAGAGAATATTTCAATCAATAAACAGCCATGAGTTGTCTATCTGTGATGGATCTCGGACAGCCAGCTGGATATGAGGTTTATTTGTTGCTGTTCTTTTTCAGCAGAGGAGGACAGAGGGGTTCCAATTTCTCTGCAACTATAGCTCGCAGTGAACACGAGATCTCCGAGATTATCGACGGACTTTCAGAACAAGAGGTGAGTTTTCACTTTTCTGATACCCCAATTTTTAACCTCTGCCATTCCCTAGGGATTTGTCACAGATTTTGTCGATAATCCCAGGGGATAGGAATGATTGGAAATTGTAGAACTTACAGCTGAGAGCTCAGTACGGGTGTTTGCCCCAGTGAGGACCACCCTCCTTCAGAAAGGTGGGCACAGAGTAAGTTCGAATCTCCTCCCACCATGTATCCTAACCCTCCATTGGCCAGGAATCAAAGATTAATCGCACTAGCACTGCTACAATAAAGCAATGGTCCAAAACAATTCTTTCCTTAGTCTCTTTGAATGTTTTCATTTATGAGTTTCTCCAAAGCTTGAGTAGAATAACTCTGGGAGTTAGCTGTAAAGGAAACAGTGCATTACTGCACAAAATAAAGTAAAGCAGCACCACAAATCTGAGGCCAACACAAACAGGACCTGACTGGGAGAATCCAGTGATGGACCCACTCAGGGGCTTGCTTTATAAAGGGCTCATTATAGGAGCTCCATCTGGTGAGGTCATTACCAATTCCCAGAGAGCTCGTGTTTAACAAGGTCAACAGGGAGGTCAACCAGTGATTTCCCTGCAACTCCTGGGGGTGACCACACTGAGGGAGGGAAAGGCACATCCTGAATCAATTGGCAGTTTCAGGTGATCAGATTTTGGGAGAATTTGGGGGAATGGATATTGAGGAGCCTGGAACCTCAAACTCAGCTTGGACAGAATGATAACACAATAATGTGCAACAATATTTACAAGTTTCAGAAAAGCTCCCCATCTTCTCCCTCTCGATTCACTCTGTCCCTATCAACAGTTTGTATAGTTCCCAATGCAGCCAATCAAGCAGCAGCTTCTACCCAATGAAAGAAGCTGCCTTTCAGGAGGAGGAGATTGTGTGGATGGTGGGGGGATGGTGGGGGGTGTTTGAGTGGGTGCTGCTCTGCTGGAGCACCCCCCACCCCCCCATCCCTCGCCCCGCTGAGCACGTGGGCAGAGATGGCAACACAGGTCCCATCCAAACCACACCAACACCAGGGCAATGAAGGAAGATCCATTTGGCCTGTCCCAGTGTGTAAGGGTGAGGGGAAGTGATGGACTGCAGGCAGCAACACAGAAATAGCCTCAGATCAATTCTCAACCAGTGCTGAGACGGTGCGCTGTCCAACATCAAACACACAGCAAATTCTCAACTGATATCCACACACTTCACATTATTCCCAATTTCCTCAATATGTTAATGTCAATCCCATATTCCTCATTAGGTTAGCGTCATTCCCACACTCCGGACTGTGTTAGTGTCATTCCCGCATTCCGGACGGTGTTAGAGTCGTTCCCATGTTCCGGACGGTGTTAGTGTCATTCCCGCATTCCGGACGGTGTTAGAGTCGTTCCCACGTTCCGGACGGTGTTAGTTTTGAACACTGGAATGTTGTGTTCTCTCCTGTGTAGAACCTGGAGAAGCAGATGCGGGATTTAGCTGTTGTCCCCCCGATGCTGTTTGATGCTCAGCAGCGAACCGTGCGCTTCATCAACATGAACGGCCTGATGGAGGATCCCATGAAG
The DNA here is from genome assembly GCA_024679065.1 of Sphyrna mokarran. Taxonomy (NCBI): domain Eukaryota; kingdom Metazoa; phylum Chordata; class Chondrichthyes; order Carcharhiniformes; family Carcharhinidae; genus Sphyrna; species Sphyrna mokarran. Next base: position 51,899,691 of record JAGIQG010000020.1, on the reverse strand, counting down.
GTTTACAAAGAGCGACACTTTCTCAATCACTGGCAAGAGGAGGAGAAACAGCTCTTCAGAGAGAAGTGAGGAGGAATATTCCCTCTGACCCTTGACCCCAGTCCCCTAACCTCTGACCCCCAGACCCCTGACCCCATCCTCTGACCCTAGACCCCTAACCACACCAGGTTTTGGGTGGGGGATGGCTTTGGTGGTGGGGGTGGCATTTCAGAAAAGAGACAGGCTTTTCTCACTCAGTCTCACTCCCTCTCTCTCACTCTCTGTCCCTCTCTCCCCTCCCCCTCTCTCTCTCCCCTCCCCCTCTCTTCTCTCCCCTCCCTCTCTCTCTCTCCCCTCCCCCCTCTCTCCCCTCCTCTCTCTCTCCCCTCCCCCTCTCTTCTCTCCCCTCCCCCCTCTCTCTCTCCCCTCTCCCCTCCCCCTCTCTCCCCCTCTCTCCCCCCTCCCCCTCTCTCCCCTCTCCCCCCCCTCCCCTCTCTCTCCCCTTCCCCTCTCTCTCCCCTTCCCCTCTCTCCCCTTCCCCTCTCTTCCCTTCCTCTCTCTCCCCTCCCCTTCTCTCCCCTTCCCCTCTCTCCCCTTCCCCTCTCTCCCCCTTCCCCTCTCTCTCCCCCCCTCTCTCTCCCCTTCTCTCTCCCTTCCCCCTCTCTCCCCTTTCCTCTCTCCCCTTCCCTCTGCCCCCCTATCCCCTCTCTCTCCCCTTCCCTCGCCCTCTCTCTCCCCTCACCCTCTCTCTCCCTCTCCTTTGCTCTCTCTCCCTTTCTCTCTTCTCCCTCGCTCTCTCTCTCTCTCCCCTCTCTCTCTCTCTCCCCTCGCTCTCTCTCTCTCTCTCTCCCTCGCTCTCTCTCTCTCTCTCTCTCCCCTCGCTCTCTCTCTCTCTCTCTCCTCGCTCTCTCTCCCCTCGCTCTCTCTCTCTCTCTCCCCTCGCTCTCTCTCTCTCTCCCCTCGCTCTCTCTCTCTCTCTCCCTCTCGCTCTCTCTCTCGCCCCTCGCTCTCTCTCTCTCTCGCCCTCGCTCTCTCTCTCTCTCGTCCCTCGTCTCTCTCTCTCTCCTCTCGCCCTCGCTCTCTCTCTCTCTCGCCCCTCGCTCTCTCTCTCTCTCGCCCCTCGCTCTCTCTCTCTCGCCCCTCGCTCTCTCTCTCTCTCTCTCTCTCCTGTCTCATGCTCTCTGAACATTGGCCCTGACCTTTAACCTTTACCTGTGCAGTATTTGTCAGGTGGACCCAGTTTGTGATTGGCTGACCAGATGTTATACAGATGCTTTCACTTTAAAGAAGCTCAGAGCGTTGGGAACACCTGCATTCCGCTCTGAGACACAGAATATTCCATAACCTTCCATTAGAATGAGGGAATAGAACATAGAACAATACAGCACAAACAGGCCCTTCGGCCCACGAGTTGCGCCGATCACATCTACCAATCCACAGACCTATCTATAACCCCCTAACCTATTCTTTTCCATATACTCATCCAGAAGTCTTTTAAAAGATCCAAGTGAAATTGCCTCAACAACCTCCGATGGCAGTCAGTTCCATTCACTCACCACCCTCTGAGTGAAAAACTTACCCCACTGGAATAGTCCAGGAAATCCATGGCTCGGTAACCTCAAAGCCTGTTGTAGTGCTGGGGATTGGAGAGGGTGAGTGTGTGAGCACGGAGGGAGAGAGGTGGGAAAGCCAGAGGGTAGATTCACAAAGATGGGGAATTCAGACTGAGGCTGGAATTATGAACTCTGCATTGACCCTAATCACAATCACTCTCCCCACAGGTTCATTCAGCATCCAAAGAATTTTGGATACCTAACAACATTCCTGCACAGAAAGGTAAACAGGAATCAAATTGAATTCAGGATTTTGTCCCATTTGTGAACAGAATTGTGTGAGGTTACAGTGTGGGATCGGACTGTGCAGTGTGTGAGGTTACAGTGTGGGATCAGACTGTGCAGTGTGTGAGGTTACAGTGTGGGATCGGACTGTGCAGTGTGTGAGGTTACAGTGTGGGATCGGACCGTGCAGTGTGTGAGGTTACAGTGTGGGATCGGACCATGCAGCGTGTGAGGTTACAGAGTGGGATCGGACTGTGCAGTGTGTGAGGTTACAGTGTGGGATCGGACTGTGCAGCGTGTGAGGTTACAGTGTGGGATCGGACGTACATGTGGGACAGACTGTGCAGCGTGTGAGGTTACAGTGTGGGATCGGACTGTGCAGCGTGTGAGGTTACAGTGTGGGATCGGACTGTGCAGCGTGTGAGCAGTGTGACATTGTGTGAGTGGATCAGACTGTGCAGTGTGTGAGGTTACAGTGGGATCGGACTGTGCAGGTGTGAGGTTACAGTGTGGGATCGGACTGTGCAGCGTGTGAGGTTACAGTGTGGGATCGGACTGTGCAGCGTGTGAGGTTACAGTGTGGGATCGGACTGTGCAGCGTGTGAGGTTACAGTGTGGGATCGGACTGTGCAGCGTGTGAGGTTACAGTGTGGGATCGGACTGTGCAGTGTGTGAGGTTACAGTGTGGGATCGGACTGTGCAGCGTGTGAGGTTACAGTGTGGGATCGGACTGTGCAGCGTGTGAGGTTACAGAGTGGGATCGGACTGTGCAGCGTGTGAGGTTAATGTGGGATCGGACTGTGCAGCGTGTGAGGTTACAGTGTGGGATCGGACTGTGCAGCGTGTGAGGTTACAGAGTGGGATCGGACTGTGCACGTGTGAGGTTACGTGGATCGGACTGTGCAGTGTGGGTTACAGAGTGGGATCGGACTGTGCAGCGTGTGAGGTTACAGTGTGGGATCGGACTGTGCAGCGTGTGAGGTTACAGTGTGAGATCGGACTGTGCAGTGTGTGAGGTTACAGAGTGGGATCGGACTGTGCAGCGTGTGAGGTTGCAGTGTGGGATCGGACTGTGCAGCGTGTGAGGTTACAGTGTGGGATCGGACTGTACAGCGTGTGAGGTTACAGTGTGGGATCGGACTGTGCAGCGTGTGAGGTTACAGTGTGGGATCGGACTGTACAGTGTGGGATCAGACTGTGCAGCGTGTGAGGTTACAGTGTGGGATCAGACTGTGCAGCGTGTGAGGTTACAGTGTGGGATCGGACTGTGCAGTGTGTGAGGTTACAGTGTGGGATCAGACTGTGCAGCGTGTGAGGTTACAGTGTGGGATCGGACTGTGCAGTGTGTGAGGTTACAGTGTGGGATCAGACTGTGCAGCGTGTGAGGTTACAGTGTGGGATCGGACTGTGCAGCGTGTGAGGTTACAGTGTGGGATCGGACTGTGCAGCGTGTGAGGTTGTGGGATCGGACTGAGCGTGTGAGGTTACAGTGTGGGATCGGACTGTCAGGTGTGAGGTACAGTGTACAGCAGTGTGATACAGGTGGGACAGACTGTGCAGCGTGTGAGGTTACAGAGTGGGATCGGACTGTGCTGTGTTACAGTGTGGATCGACTGTGCTGTGGTTACAGTGTGAGATCGGACTGTGCAGTGTGTGAGGTTACAGAGTGGGATCGGACTGTGCAGCGTGTGAGGAGGTTCAGACTGTGCAGTGTGTGAGGTTACAGTGTGGGATCCGCAGCGTGTGAGGTTACAGTGTGGATCGGACTGTGCGTGTGAGGTTACAGTGTGGGATCGGACTGTGCAGCGTGTGAGGTTACAGTGTGGGATCGGACTGTGCAGCGTGTGAGGTTACAGTAGTGGGATCGGACTGTGCAGCGTGTGAGGAGAGTGGGATCGACTTGCAGTGTGTGAGGTTACAGTGTGGGAAGACTGTGCAGCGTTACGAGACTGTGCAGCGTGTGAGGTCGATCGGACTGTACAGTGTGGGATCAGACTGTGCAGTGTGGAGGTTACAGTGTGAGATCAGACTGTGCAGCGTGTGAGGTTACAGGTGATTGGGATCAGACTGTGCAGCGTGTGAGGTTACAGTGTGTGCGCGGACTGTGCAGTGTGTGAGGTTACAGTGTGGGGTACAGATAGCGTGTGAGGTTACAGTGTGGATCAGACTGTGCAGTGTGAGGTTACAGTGTGTGGGATGGTGTGAGTTACAGTGTGTGATCGGACTGTGCAGTGTGTGAGGTTACAGTGTGGGATCAGACTGTGCAGTGTGTGAGGTTACAGTGTGGATCGGACTGTGCAGGTGTGAGGTTACAGTGTGAGATGACTGTGCAGTGTGTGAGGTTACAGTGTGGGATCGGACTGTGCAGCGTGTGAGGTTACAGTGTGGGGATCGACCAGTGACTGTCAGCGTGTGAGGTTACAGTGTGGGATCAGACTGTGCAGCGTGTGAGGTTACAGTGTGGGATCGGAGAGTGTGTGAGGTTACAGTGTGGGATCGGACTGTGCAGCGTGTGAGGTTACGTGTGGGATCGGACTGTGCAGTGTGTGAGGTTACAGTGTGGGATCGACTGTGCAGCGTGTGAGGTACAGTGTGGGATCGGACTGTGCAGTGTGTGAGGACAGTGTGATCAGACTGTGCAGCGTGTGAGGTTACAGTGTGGATCAGACTGGCAGGTGTGAGGTTTGTGGGACAGACTGTGCAGTGAGGTACAGTGTGGATCGACTGTGCAGCGTGTGAGGTTACAGTGTGGGATCGGACTGTGCAGTGTGTGAGGTTACAGTGTGGGATCAGGACTGTGCAGCGTGTGAGGTTACAGTGTGAGATCGGACTGTGCAGCGTGTGAGGTTACAGTGTGGGATCGGACTGTGCAGTGTGTGAGGTTACAGTGTGGGATCAGACTGTGCAGGTGAGGTTACAGTGTGGGATCGGACTGTGTGTGTGAGGTTACAGTGTGAGATCAGACTGTGCAGCGTGTGAGGTTACAGAGTGGGATCGGACTGTGCAGCGTGTGAGGTTCAGTGTGGGATGCAGTGTGGGACAGTGTGCAGCGTGTGAGGTTACAGTGTGGGACTGTGCAGCGTGTGAGGTACAGTGTGGGATCGCACTGTGCAGTGTGTGAGGTTGTGTGAGACTTGCAGCGTGTGAGGTTACAGTGTGGATCGGACTGTGCAGTGTTGGGTACAGTGTGGGATCGTGTGTGAGGTTACAGAGTGGGATCGGACTTGTGTGAGGTACAGTGTGGATCGGACTGTGCAGTGTGTGAGGTTACAGAGTGGGATCGGACTGTGCAGCGTGTGAGGTTACAGTGTGAGATCGGACTGTGCAGTGTGTGAGGTTACAGAGTGGGATCGGACTGTGCAGCGTGTGAGGTTGCAGTGTGGGATCGGACTGTGCAGCGTGTGAGGTTACAGTGTGGGATCGGACTGTACAGCGTGTGAGGTTACAGTGTGGGATCGGACTGTGCACCGTGTGAGGTTACAGTGTGGGATCGGACTGTACATTGTGGGATCAGACTGTGCAGCGTGTGAGGTTACAGTGTGGGATCAGACTGTGCAGCGTGTGAGGTTACAGTTTGGGATCGCAGTGTGAAGTGTGTGAGCAGTGTGATCAGACTGTGTGTGAGGTGTGATCAGACTGTGCAGTGTGTGAGGTTACAGTGGGATCGGACTGTGCAGCGTGTGAGGTTACAGTGTGAGATCGGACTGTGCAGTGTGTGAGGTTACAGAGTGGGATCAGACTGTGCAGTGTGTGAGGTTGCAGTGTGGGATCGGACTGTGCAGCGTGTGAGGTTACAGTGTGGGATCGGACTGTGCAGCGTGTGAGGTTACAGTGTGGGATCGGACTGTACAGCGTGTGAGGTTACAGTGTGGGATCGGACTGTACAGTGTGGGATCAGACTGTGCAGTGTGTGAGGTTACTGTGTGGGATCAGACTGTGCAGCGTGTGAGGTTACAGAGTGGGATCGCACTCTGCAGTGTGTGACGTTGCAGTGTGGGATCAGACTGTGCAGCGTGTGAGGTTACAGTGTGGGATCGGACTGTGCAGCGTGTGAGGTAACAGTGTGGGATCGGACTGTACAGTGTGGGATCAGACTGTGCAGTGTGTGAGGTTACAGTGTGAGATCAGACTGTGCAGCGTGTGAGGTTACAGTGTGATTGGGATCAGGCTGTGCAGTGTGTGAGGTTACAGTCTGGGATCGGACTGTGCAGTGTGTGAGGTTACAGTGTGGGATCGGACTGTGCAGTGTGTGAGGTTACAGTGTGGGATCGGACTGTGCAGTGTGTGAGGTTACAGTGTGGGATTGGACTGTACAGTGTGGGATCAGACTGTGCAGTGTGTGAGGTTACAGTGTGAGATCAGACTGTGCAGCGTGTGAGGTTATAGTGTGATTGGGATCTGACTGTGCAGCGTGTGAGGTTACAGTGTGGGATCGGACTGTGCAGTGTGTGAAGTTACAGTGTGAGATCAGACTGTGCAGTGTGTGAGGTTACAGTGTGGGATCGGACTGTGCAGCGTGTGAGGTTACAGTGTGGTTGGGATCAGACTTTGCAGTGTGTGAAGTTACAGTGTGAGATCAGACTGTGCAGTGTGTGAAGTTACAGTGTGATATCGGACTGTGCAGTGTGTGAAGTTACAGTGTGAGATCAGACTGTGCAGTGTGTGAGGTTACAGTGTGGGATCGGACTGTGCAGCGTGTGAGGTTACAGTGTGGTTGGGATCAGACTTTGCAGTGTGTGAAGTTACAGTGTGAGATCAGACTGTGCAGCATGTGAGGTTACAGTGTGAGATCAGACTGTGCAGCGTGTGAGGTTACAGTGTGATTGGGATCAGACTGTGCAGCGTGTGAGGTTACAGTGTGGGATCGGACTGTGTAGTGTGTGAGGTTACAGTGTGGGATCGGACTGTGCAGCGTGTGAGGTTACAGTGTGTGATCGGACAGTACAGTATGTGAGGTTACAGTGTGGGATCGGACTGTGCAGCGTGTGAGGTTAAAGTGTGGGATCGGACTGTGCAGTGTGTGAAGTTACAGTGTGAGATCAGACTGTGCAGTGTGTGAGGTTACAGTGTGAGATCGGACTGTGCAGCGTGTGAGGTTACAGTGTGGGATCAGACTGTGCAGCGTGTGAGGTTACAGTGTGATTGGGATCTGACTGTGCAGTGTGTGAGGTTACAGTGTGAGATCAGACTGTGCAGTGTGTGAAGTTACAGTGTGGGATCGGACTGTGCAGCGTGTGAGGTTACAGTGTGATTGGGATCAGACTGTGCAGTGTGTGACGTTACAGTGTGAGATCAGACTGTGCAGCGTGTGAGGTTACAGTGTGGGATCAGACTGTGCAGTGTGTGAGGTTACAGTGTGGGATCAGACTGTGCAGTGTGTGTTACAGTGGGATCAGACTGTGCAGGTGTGATAGTGATACAGTGTGGGATACTGTGCAGTGTGTGACGTTACAGTGTGAGCAGACTGTGCAGCGTGTGAGGTTACAGTGTGGATCAGACTGTGCAGCGTGTGAGGTTACAGTGTGGGATCAGACTGTGCAGTGTGTGACGTTACAGTGTGAGATCAGACTGTGCAGCGTGTGAGGTTACAGTGTGGGATCAGACTGTGCAGTGTGTGAGGTTACAGTGTGGGATCAGACTGTGCAGTGTGTGAAGTTACAGTGTGGGATCGGACTGTGCAGCGTGTGAGGTTACAGTGTGATGGGATCAGACTGTGCAGTGTGTGAGGTTACAGTGTGATGACTGTACAGTGTGGGATCAGACTGTGCAGTGTGTGAGGTTACAGTGTGAGATCAGACTGTGCAGCGTGTGAGGTTACAGTGTGGGATCAGACTGTGCAGTGTGTGAGGTTACAGTGTGGGATCAGACTGTGCAGTGTGTGAAGTTAGTGTGGGATCGGACTGTGCAGCGTGTGAGGTTACAGTGTGATTGGGATCAGACTGTGCAGTGTGTGACGTTACAGAGTGGGATCAGACTGTGCAGCGTGTGAGGTTACAGTGTGGGATTGGACTGTACAGTGTGGGATCAGACTGTGCAGTGTGTGAGGTTACAGAGTGGGATCAGACTGTGCAGTGTGTGAGGTTACAGTGTGGGATCAGACTGTGCAGTGTGTGAGGTTACAGTGTGAGATCAGACTGTGCAGTGTGTGAGGTTACAGTGTGGGATCAGACTGTGCAGTGTGTGAGGTTACAGTGTGAGATCAGACTGTGCAGTGTGTGAGGTTACAGTGTGGGATCGGACTGTGCTGTGTATTCACACGATTTCTCCTGTGGTTACAGAATGTTGCTGACTGTATCCTGTATTATTATCTCTCAAAGAAGAGTGAGAATTACAAAGCCTTGCTGAGGCGCAACTATCGCCGTCGGGGACGGAACCAGGTGAGAGGGAGGATGACCCTTTGTCTGTCCCTCTGGACAGAGGAAACCCGTTTCTAATCACTGACTTTCCAGCAGGAGAGTCAGCTTTTCTACATTGCGTTTTTCAATTCATTCCCGGGATCTGCGTGTCGATGACTATCGCAGGGTTTATCTCCCACCCCTAACTGCCCTTTGAGAAGATGTTGGTGAGCTACAGGTGTAGGTACACCCATAGTGCTGTTAGCAAGAGAGAGAAAACAGAAGATTATTTCCCCCAGTCAGTCTATGGGGAAAATATCATCACAAAACACTTGGAAAATAGTGGCAAGAATGACGAAATCTAGACTAAGCATGGATTTATGAAAAGGGAATCACTCTTAACAAACTTAGTGGAATTCTTACAGGATGTAACTTGTGGAGTTGATGAGGGGGAACGAATGGTTTATTTAGACTTTCAGAAGAATTTCAACAAAGTCCCACAAAAGAGATTAGTGTGTAAAATTGAAGTGGGGCAAGTGTGTTGAGATGGACAGAAAACTGGTTGCAGACAGGAAGAAAAGAGTAGGAATAAATGGGTTCTTTTCTCAGAGCAGGTAGTGAGAAGTGGGAAATTGCAGGGGTCACAGCACCAGGGACACAAGTTTCCAGCTTAGGACATCGTCTGTATCTGCATATTCTCCCCGTGTCTGCATGGGTTTCCCCCAGGGGCTCCAGTTTCCTCCCACAGTCCGAAAGATGTGCGGGTTAAGGTGCATTGGCTGTGCTAAATTCTCCCTCAGTATACCTGAACAGGCACTGGAGTGTGGCAACTAGGGAATTTTCACTGTAACTTCATTGCAGTATTAATGCAATCTTGAATTGTGACTCTAATTAATAAACTTAATGAAAGTTGGTTGGGAGGGTGAGCTGTGAGGAGGATGCAGAGATTTGGACAGGCTGAGAGTGTGAGATGTAGTATAATGTGGATAAATGTAAGGTTACTCACCTTGGTAGCAATAATAGGAAGACAGATTATTACCTCAAATTGAGAGAGGGAAGTGTGCAGAGGGATCTGGGTGTCCTTATGCACCAGTCACTGAAGGTAAACACGCAGGTGCAGCAGGCGGTAAAGAAGGTAAATGGTATATTGGCCTTCATTGCGAGAGGTTTCAAGTACAGGAGCAGGGATGTGTTGTTGCAATTATACAGGGGCCTTGGTGAGGGCATGCCTAGAGTATTGTGTGTAGTTTTGGTCTCCTTTTCCGAGGAAGGATGTTCTTGCTCTCGAGGGAGTTCAGCAAAGGTTTACCTGGTGATTCCAGGGATGGCGGGACTGATGTATAAGTTGAGATTGACCAGGTTAGGATTGTTTTCACTGGAGTTCAGAAAAATGAGGGAGGGGGAGGGTTCCTGGAGTGTAGATGGGGCAGTTTTTTTGAAAATAGGTGAAGGAACCAATCAGAGAGCAGGCTATCTCAGCCTGGGTACTGTGTAATGAGAAGGCAATCACTGCCAATCTAGGGGTACCAGACCCCTTGAGGATGAATGACCATTTTGATCAAGATGGAGAATGAAGTAGTTGATTTGGAGACGTGGGTGCTGAATCTTAAAGGAAACTATGAGGATGAGGCATGAGATGTTCTTGATAGATTGGGGAGAGTTACTTAAAGGGATGACAGTGGATGGGCAATGGCAAACATTCAAGGAATTCAATTTAATGAGTATATTGGATTTAATGGGATTGAGGGTTATAGATAGGCCTGGGGGGTAGGGATATGATCAGCTCAGCCTGTTTGTGCTGTAGTTTTCTATGAACACATGGGAGAAACTGCAGCAACTGTTTGTCCCTGTCTGGCACAAAAGCAGAATGGGTAAGAGGGCCAATCCATGGCTTACAAAGGGAATTAGAGAGAGAATCCAATCCAAAAAAGAAGATGCAGATTGGCCAAGAAAAATAATAGGTCTGAGGATCAGGGACAGTTTAGAATTCAGCAAAGAAGGACCAAGGGATTGATGAAGAAGGGGAAAATCCAGTGCGAAAGTAAGCTTGCAGGGAACATAAAGACTGACACTAAGAGTTTCTACAGATATGTGAAGAGAAAGAGGTTGGTGAAGGCAAATGCACGTCTCCTACACACAGAAACAGGGAATGTATAATAGGGGACAAAGAAATGGTCCGAGAAACTGGATATATACTTTGATTCTGTCTTCACAAAAGAGGACACAAATCAGATACCAGAAATGTTGGAGAATTCAAGATTTACTGAAAAGGAAGAATTGAGGGAGATCAATATTAGTAAAGAAACAGTGCTGGGAAAATTGATGGGATTGAAGGCGGATAAATCCCCAGGACCATGATTATAATGAATGGGGGAAGCAAGTCAAAGGGTCGAATGGCTTCCTATTAATCTTGATGTTTCTATGTTAGCTGCTGTTCACCGAGGCTTAGTTTGGGTTCTGCCAAAACCAGGCACCAAAATTACTCTGAGTTTGGCAATGAAGGAGCCCAGGAGAAACTGGAGTGATTAGGAATCAGGGGAAATCGTTTAAGACAGGAACAGGGAAGTTCATGGGTTATGGGGAAAGGCGGGAGAATGGGGAGAAACTTATCAGCTGTGATCAAGTGTGGAGCAAACTCAATCGATCAAATGGCTGGATTCTGCTCCTACATCTTATAGTTACACACTGATAATTACAAGGTGGGATCTGTTTCAAAGAATGGATCATTCCTTTTAAAGACTTTGGCCACATTCTCCTGTCCCGCTGCACTGAGCGGATTCCCCTGTCCCGCTGCACTGAGCGGATTCCCCTGTCCCACTGCACTGAGCGGATTCCCCTGTCCCGCTGCACTGAGCGGATTCCCCTGTCCCGCTGCACTGAGCGGATTCCCCTGTCCCGCTGCACCGAGCGGAGGTTTAGCCGAGCAGAGAAATTTCCATCCTCGCTGCAGTGATGAGGGTGGGATATAAGGGGTGGAATGAACTGGAGAATTCTGTCCACTATCAGCACTGTCCCTGGGTTAATCATTTTCTGCAGATGTCATTTTTGGAGTGACATTTAACAAATTACTGCGATTGTGAAACTGGTTTCACAAAAACCAGAAACCTCCGGTTTGGAACAACTCAGAGTGAATTCAAACTCTCAACTCTGGAGATTAAATTGATGTGAAGTATATTGAGGATTGAGGGATGTTTGAGAGTTTTGTGTAATTCAATCCCACTGGCTGCTAGAACTGTGAAAGAAGGGAGCTTGTCAGTGATACCTGGGGGTATTTCCAATCTCAAAAACACAAACACCCCCATTAACTCCAAAATACCTGGAAAATCTCAGCAGATCTATAAAGAGAGAAGAGAACTGATGTTTTGAGTTCAGTTTGAGCTTTCACAAAGCTCTGGACATGAAACATCATTTTCTCTTTTGGTTTCAGATTCCAGCATCCCACTAATTTGCTTTTATTCTGGAATACTTTGTGTTTTCATCAATGTCTCCCCCTCCCTCGTCATATTGCCCCAAAAGATTCCCCCTTCACAGGGTCACACTCACTGATTGGAAATTGTCTTAAATACATTGTTCTTTGTTTCAGAATATCCTCACACACGATCAGACTAACTGTGCTGTTTCTTATGGAGTTTGCTATCTCAGAGAGGAACCAGAGCTCTCGCACTCATAGAACATAGAACATAGAACATTACAGCGCAGAACAGGCCCTTCGGCCTTCGATGTTGCGCCGACCAATTAAGAGAAAGCAATGACCCTCTAACCTAAACCATTCCCTTTTCATCCATAAACTTATCTACTAACCTCTTAAACGCCCCCAAACTTGGCGCATCTACAACTCAGCTCTGGGAAGGTCAGAACAACTTGACAAAGAACTGCTCCAATCAAAAACTTCATCAGCTTATAATCGGAGCAACAATATTCTCCACCTCTTGTTAAATTTAATGTTTATCTGTTGTCTTTAAAGTGAAAGAGAGAGAGAGCAAGAGTGAGAGACAGAGAGTGTGTGTGTGAGAGTGTGTGTGTGTATGTGTTTAAGTTTGTGGGTGTGTGTGTGTGAGAGTGCGTGTGTCACTGTGAGTGTGTGTGTGAGAAAATGTACGTGGAAGTATGAGTGTGATGTGGGTATGTGTAAGTGCAGGGGTGAGTATGTGTCTGCGTGTGTGTGTGTACGCATGTGTGTGTGTGTATGAGTGTGTTAGTCTCTGCGAACATATTAATGTGTGTGCGCGTGTGAGTATATGTGAATGTACAAGTGTATATGTGAGTATGTGTGTGAATATGTGTGCAAGTGTGTGTATGTGTGTGTGTATGTGGAAGTGTGCCAGTGTGTGTGTGTCTGTGAGCATATGTGTCTGTGAGTTTGTGAGTGTGTGGGTGTGTGTGTGTGTGAGTCTATGTGTGTGTGAGTCTATGTGTGTGTGTGTGTGAGTATGTATGTGAGTGTGTGTGAGTCTGTGTGTCTGTGAGTGTGTGTGGGTGTGTGTGTATGTGAATGTGTGGGTGTGTGTGTGTGCATGAGTGTGTATATGTGTGTGTGTGTGTAAGCCTGTGTGCCTGTGAGTTTGTGTCTGGGGTGTGTGTGTGTATGTGTGTGTCTGGGGTGTGTGTGTGTGTGTGTCTGGGGTGTGTGTGTGTGTGTGTGTGTCTGGGGTGGGTGTGTGTGTGTGTGTGTGTGTGTCTGGGTGTGTGTGTGTGTCTGGGGTGTGTGTGTGTGTGTGGGGTGTGTTGTGCGTGTCTGGGGTGTGTGTGTGTGTGCGTGTCTGGGGTGTGGGTGTGTGTGCGTGTCTGGGGTGTGTGTGAGTGTCTGGGGTGTGTGTGAGTGCGTGTCTGGGGTATGTGTGTGTGACAAGTGAGTTCGGTGACAAGTGGTGTACCTCAGGGGTCTGTTTTGGGGCCCCTGCTGTTTGTAATTTTTATAAATGATCTGGATGAGGGTATTGAAGGATGGATTAGTAAATTTGCAGATGACACTAAAGTCGGTGGAGTGGTAGATAGTGAAGAGGGGTGTTATAGTTTGCAGAGGGACTTGGACAAGTTGCAGAGCTGGGCCGAGAGGTGGCAAATGGAGTTTAATGTGGAAAAGTGTGAGGTAATGCACTATGGCAGAAATAATAAATGTGTAGAGTATAGGGCAAATGGTAGGATTCTTAGTAGTCTAGATGAACAGAGGGATCTTGGTGTGTATGTGCATAGATCCCTGAAAGTAGGCAGTCAGGTCGAGAAGGTTGTTAAGAAGGCATATGGAGTCTTGGCTTTTATTGGTAGAGGGATTGAATTTCGGAGCCGCAACGTCATGTTGCAACTGTACAAAACTCTAGTGCGGCCGCACTTGGAGTATCGTGTGCAGTTCTGGTCCCCACATTATAAGAAAGATGTGGAGGCATTGGAGAGGGTACAGAGGAGGTTTACCAGGATGTTGCCTGGTATGGAGGGCAGGTCTTATGAGGAGAGGCTGAGGGATTTGAGGTTGTTTTCGTTAGAAAGGAGGAGGCTAAGAGGGGACCTGATCGAAACATATAAGATGATTAGAGGTTTAGATAGGGTGGACAGTGATAGCCTTTTTCCTAGGATGGAGAAAGCTAGCACGAGGGGACACAGCTTTAAATTAAGGGGTGATAGTTATAGGACGGATATCAGAGGTAGGTTCTTTACCCAAAGGGTGGTTCGGGAGTGGAATGCCCTGCCTGCAGCAGTTGTAGATGCGCCAAGTTTGGTGGCGTTTAAGAGGTTAGTTGATAAGTATATGGAAGAGAAGGGAATGGTTTAGTTTGGAGGGGCATTGCTTTTTATATTGGTCGGCGCAACATCGAAGGCCGAAGGGCCTGTTCTGTGCTGTAATGTTCTATGTTCTATGTTCTATGTGTGTGTGTGTGTATGTGTGTGTTTTGAGAATGACCATTCGAGTGAATTCAGGCTATTTCTCTATCTCGGGGGGATTCTGTTTTTGTTGCAGTGAGCAGTTTAGTGTTACTCGGTAAGGTAATGGTTTTCCTGGTATCTCTGCTTCCTGTCACTGCCTGTGACTCACTGTTTGAATCTGAGAATGTTCAGCTGGTACGTGGAAAACCCCCACCCCTGCTGCTCCTGACTCACAGCACCTGTTTCTGTTAACAGCAGCAGAACATCACCAGAAACATCCAGGAAATCAGGAGCGAGAAGGAGAAGGAAGCCGAGAGAATCGGAGAGAAAGAGGGAGAAAGTGATCCCAACAGGGATGATCCAATGGGGTAAGAGGCAGCAGCCAATCACTGCTCTTCATTCTCTCAGTCTCACAGTTTGAATCGGCGTTTTGATTCTCAGTCTGGATCAGTCTCTGATTTCACTCAGAATTACCCTGCCAATTCAGCAACATCTCCCTCCCAAACAGATTGAGAAGGGATAGAGTTTGCCTTCGTCTATCCTTCTATTCCCACACTGTCAGAGGGTCAGTGCTGAGGGAGCGCCGCACTGTCAGAGGGTCAGTGCTGAGGGAGCGCCGCACTGTCAGAGGGTCAGTGCTGAGGGAGCGCCGCACTGTCAGAGGGTCAGTGCTGAGGGAGCGCCGCACTGTCAGAGGGTCAGTGCTGAGGGAGCGCCGCACTGTCAGAGGGTCAGTGCTGAGGGAGCGCCGCACTGTCAGAGGGTCAGTGCTGAGGGAGCGCCGCACTGTCAGAGGGTCAGTGCTGAGGGAGCGCCGCACTGTCAGAGGGTCAGTGCTGAGGGAGCGCCGCACTGTCAGAGGGTCAGTGCTGAGGGAGCGCCGCACTGTCAGAGGGTCAGTGCTGAGGGAGTGCCGCACTGTCAGAGGGTCAGTGCTGAGGGAGTGCCGCACTGTCAGAGGGTCAGTGCTGAGGGAGCGCCGCACTGTCAGAGGGTCAGTGCTGAGGGAGCGCCGCACTGTCAGAGGGTCAGTGCTGAGGGAGCCCGCACTGTCAGAGGGTCAGTGCTGAGGGAGCGCCGCACTGTCGAGGGTCAGTGCTGAGGAGCGCCGCACGTCAGAGGGTCAGTGCTGAGGAGTGCCGCACTGTCAAGGGTCAGTGCTGAGGGAGTGCCGCACTGTCAGAGGGTCAGTGCTGAGGGAGTGCCGCACTGTCAGAGGGTCAGTGCTGAGGGAGCGCCGCACTGTCAGAGGGTCAGTGCTGAGGGAGCGCCGCACTGTCAGAGAGTCAGTACTGAGGGAGTGCCACACTGTCAGAGGGTCAGTGCTGAGGGAGTGCCGCACTGTCAGAGGGGGTGTGAGGGGGTATGGACTGGGATGGGGGGTGGGGATGGGGGTTGCACTGACCGAGATTCCCCGTTGACAGTGGCCAGACTGCAGGATCGTGGCCAATGAGAGCGAACCACCACGACCCCCCCAGAAAAAGAACACAGGGCCATTTTAAAACCTTGAATTCTCCTCCTCTCGCTCTGGAAATCCCTGAGACTGAAATCACTAAAAGAATTTGTTTGGGGTAAAAATATGATTGATTTCTTTCCAGTCAATAACAGGAAGCTCTTGCAGTCTCTGTGCTGTGCCCAGTGTCCCTGAGCTTCCCGGGGTGGGGGGACACACTGCCCATTGGGAGAGTCACTGGGAGAATATCTCTCAAGAGACAGAGAGAGAGAGAGGGAGAGAGATGGTGTGAAAGTTGTAAGTATTTATTATCTGTGAGCAGATCACTCCACTGGTTTCTTTGTGACATGCTGTCAGTTTGATTGGAATTTTACCTCCTCTCCCAGTCTGGAATTGGAACGGAATTCTCTGTTGGCCTTGGGCAGAATATTCTGATCCTCGCTTGAATAATGTTATAAAATTCCAGCCCTCGGTCAACCTCCACCCCCATGTTTCACTTGTTACCTTCAAGCTGGCACTTGGAGTTTAGCTGGTATGAAATGGAAATTTAATTCCAGATATTTCAACTGAAACACAGAATAATCATAGAATAACACCAGTCAACACTTGCCCTACTGAGTGAAATGATCCAGTGGCAGAGTGCAGGGGATGGAGGTTGTCTCACTAACTGGAAAATATCAGGCTGTTTCTCAGGATGGTTCACATTGCAGGAAATCTGGCTGATGGAACAATTGTTGCTTTCTCATTCCTCAGGGACAAGGAGAAAGTAAAGAATGGGGAAAGCTCAACAGAGGAGAATGAAGAAAAGGAGGTTTCAGCATTTAGGGGTCGTCAAACAGCCAATAGCCAGGGAAGGCGCAAGGGGCGAATAACCAGATCCATGGCCAATGAAACCAATCCGGAGGAATCGCCGGTGCTCCAGTCAACACTCACTGAAATCCGTGAGTTCATTTCTCCAACCCAAACTGACCCAATCCCGCCATCATCATCAGCTTCGTTTAACAGCTATGATCCAGGAGCAGGGTGGGCTATTCGATCCCTCGTACCTGCCCCGTGTTTACACAGATTATAGAACATAGAACATTATAGCACAGAACAGGCCCTTCGGCCTTCGATGTTGCGCCGACCAATTGGGAAAAAGCAATGACCCTCTAACCTAAACCATTCCCTTTTTGTCCATAAACTTATCTACTAACCTCTTAAATGCCATCAAACTTGGCGCAAACTTGAGATTATGGTCAATCTGACAATAATCTCAACTCTACATCTAGTTCATCCCAATAACCTATCAGCCCTTTCAGAAGATCATTCCAGAATCTCCCCATCCCTTCAGAGGGAACACTTTGTTAAATGGGGTGAATTCGTATTTCAAACCGGCCCCTAGTTCCAGAGTTTCCCCAAGAGGAAACATTTTCTCCACGTCCACCCTCTCAGCATCCCCTCAGGATCTTCTGTGTTTTGGTGAAGCCATATCTTATTCTTCTAAAATCCAGCAGATACAATCCGAGCGTGTCCGATCTTTTCTCAGAACACAATCCACCCATTCCTGCGATTAGACTGGGAATCTTCTCTGAATCACTTCCAACACATTAACATTCTATATTAAATAAGGAGATGGATACTGTACACCACACTCCTGATGTGGTCCCACCAGTGCCCTGTACAACTGAAACCTGAAACATAACCTCACTATTTTTGTATTCAATTCCCTCGCAATAAATGATAATATTCGATTTCCTCATTAATGAACCTGAGCATAAGAACCAGGAGCAGGAGTAGGCCATTTGGCCCCTCGAGTCTGCTCCACCATTCAATATGATCATGGCTGATCTTCTTGTAGACTCAGCTCTAAATACCCACCCATTCACCATAACCCTTAATTCCTTTACTGTTCAAAAATTTATCTATCCTTACCTTAAAAACATTTAGTGAGGTCGCTTCAACTGCTTCACTGGGCAGGGAATTCCACAGATTCACAACCCTTTGTGTGAAGAAGTTTCTCTTCAACTCAGTCCTAAATCAACTCCCCCTTATTTTGAGGCCATGCCCCCTAATTCTAGTTTCACCCGCCAGTGGAAACAACTTCCCTGTTTCTATCTTATCGATTCCCTTCATAATCTTATATGTTTCTATAAGATCTCCCCTCATTCTTCTGAATTCCAATGAGTATAGCCCCAGTCTATTCAGTCTCTCCTCATAAGCCAACCCTCTCAACTCCGGAATCAACCTCGTGAATCTCTTCTGCACCCCCTCCAGTGCCAGGATATCCTTTCTCAAGTAAGGAGACTAAAACTGTACACAGTAACTCCAGGTGTGGCCTCACCAGCACCTTATACAGCTGCAACATAACCTCATTATTTTTAAACTCCATCCCTCTGGCAATGAAGCATAACATTTCAGTTGATTTCTTAATTATCTGCTGCACCTGCAAACCAACTCCTTGTGATTCCTGCACAAGGACACCCAAGTCCCTCTGAACAGCAGCATTCTGCAATTTTTTACCATTTAAATAATAGTCCATTTTGTTGTTATTCCTACCAAAATGGATGACCTCACATTTACCAACATTGTTCTCCATCTGCCAGACCCTTGCCCACTCACTTAGACTATCTCTATCCCTTTACAGACTTTCAGCATCCTCTGCACACTTTGCTCTTCCACCCATCTTAGTGTCATCTGTGAATTTTGACACACGACGCTTGGTCCCCAACTCTAAATCATCTATGTAAATCGTAAATAATTACGGTCTCAATACGGATCCCTGAAGCACACCACTAGTCACAGATCACCAACCAGAAAAACAACCATTTACCCCCACTCTTTGCTTTCTGTTAGTTAACCAATCCTCTATCCAGGCTAATACATTACCTGTAACACTGTTCACCTTTCCCTTATGTAGCAGTCTTTGGTGCAGCACCTTGTCAAATGCCTGCATTTAGCCTTTTGTGATTCATGCACTAAGACACCCAGATCCCTCTGCACCGCTGAGTTTTGCAATCTCTCACCATTTAGAATATAAATTCTGTTACTCCTGCTGCCTAAATGGACAATTTCACATTTTCCCACATGATGCTCCATTTGCCAGAGATTTCCCTCCTCTTTTAACCTTTTGTAGCCCACTTACATTCTCTTCGTAATTTATCTTCCTACTTATCTTTGTGTCATCAGGAAATTTAGCAAAAATACCTTCAATCTCTTCATCCAAATGATTTATATAAATTGTAAACCGGTGAGGCCCCAACACTGACCCCTGTGCCACACTGCTCATCACATCCTGCCAACTAGAAAAAGACCCATTTATGCTAACTCTCTGTTTCCTGTTAGCCAATCTTCAATCCTTGCCAATATGTTAGCTCCTACTGTACAAGCTTTTATTTTCCACGTTAACCTTTGATGTAAACCCTTATCAAATGCCTTCTGGAAATCTAAGTACAGCATAGAACATACAACATTACAGCACAGAACAGACCCTTCGGCCTTTGATGTTGCGCCGACCAATATAAAAAGCAATGCCCCTCCAAACTAAACCATTCCCTTCTCTTCCATATACTTATCAACTAACCTCTTAAATGCCACCAAACTTGGCGCATCTACAACTGCTGCAGGCAGGGCATTCCACTCCCGAACCACCCTTTGGGTAAAGAACCTGCCTCTGATATCTGTCCTATAACTATCACCCCTTAATTTAAAGCTGTGTCCCCTTGTGCTAGCTTTCTCCATCCTAGGAAAAAGGCTATCACTATCCACCCTATCTAAACCTCTAATCATCTTATATGTTTCGATTAGGTCCCCTCTTAGCCGCCTCCTTTCTAACGAATACAACCTCAAATCCCTCAGCCTCTCCTCATAAGACCTGCCCTCCATACCAGGCAACATCCTGGTAAACCTCCTCTGTACCCTCTCCAATGCCTCCACATCTTTCTTATAATGTGGGGACCAGAACTGCACACAATACTCCAAGTGCGGCCGCACTAGAGTTTTGTACAGTTGCAACATGACGTTGCGGCTCCGAAATTCAATCCCTCTACCAATAAAAGCCAAGACTCCATATGCCTTCCTAACAACCTTCTCGACCTGACTGCCTACTTTCAGGGATCTATGCACATACACACCAAGATCCCTCTGTTCATCTAGACTACTAAGAATCCTACCATTTGCCCTATACTCTACACATTTATTATTTCTGCCATAGTGCATTACCTCACACTTTTCCACATTAAACTCCATTTGCCACCTCTCGGCCCAGCTCTGCAACTTGTCCAAGTCCCTCTGCAAACTATAACACCCCTCTTCACTATCTACCACTCCACCGACTTTAGTGTCATCTGCAAATTTACTAATCCATCCTTCAATACCCTCATCCAGATCATTTATAAAAATTACAAACAGCAGGGGCCCCAAAACAGACCCCTGAGGTACACCACTTGTCACCGAACTCCAAGATGAATATCTCCCATCAACCACCACCCTCTGTCTTCTATCTGCTAGCCAATTCCTAACCCAATTAGCTAAATCACCCTCTATCCCATACATCTGCATTTTCTGCAGAAGTCTTCCATGGGCCACCTTATCAAACGCCTTACTAAAGTCCATATATACCACATCAACCGCCTTACCCCCATCCACCTCTTTAGTCACTTTTTCAAAAAACTCAATGAGGTTAGTAAGGCACGACCTACCCTTCACAAAACCATGCTGACTATCCCCAATCAATTCATTTCTCTCTAAATAACTATAAATCCTATCCCTAATTATTCTCTCCAATACTTTGCCCACAACAGAAGTAAGACTCACTGGCCTATAATTCCCTGGAAGGTCTCTCTTCCCCTTCTTGAACAATGGGACCACATTCGCTATCCTCCAGTCCTCCGGAACCACACCCGTAACCAACGACGACCTGAAGATCAGAGCCAGAGGCTCTGCAATCTCCTCTCTTGCCTCCCAGAGAATCCTAGGGTAAATCCCGTCCGGCCCAGGGGACTTATCCAACTTCAAACCCTCGAGAATATCTAGCACATTCTCCCTATCTACTTCGATACCTTCCAGTTTGCTACCCTCTACCTCAGTGTTCTCCATAACTACATTTACATCACCCTGCATGAATACCGAAGAGACATATTTATTCAGTACCTCTCCAATCTCCTCAGGCTCCACGCACAACTTCCCACTGCTGTCTATGACTGGCCCATCCACAAATTTCCCTTTATCCACAGCACAGGTTACCTCCTCAATGAATTTCAGTAAACTGGTTAAACACAATTTCCATTTCACAAAACTCCATTGACTCTGCCTGATTACTATGAGTTTATCTGAATGTTGTGCTTATTTAACAGTAACTCCTAACATCTTTCCTGTAACAGTGTTTGGTTAACTAACCTGTCATCTCCTGCTTTCACTCTGTTCGGGGCTTGTGGATTTTAAACAGAAAGAAAAAGATGTGGTTCTCACCCGTAGATTCAATCTAATTGGCTACCGATTTATTGAGGAGCTGTTGAGTTTTTGGAGTAAAAAATTAAAGTCTGACAGAAGCCTGTGAAATAGCCCAATGACAGCATCATAAATGATGAGGGCAGCGTGGTTAAATATATCACACTGTCCCTCTCCCTTTTCGGCCTTCTCCAAATCAAGAGATTTTGGAAAATTAAAACCAACACATCAACTGTCTCACTAAATACCTCTTTCAAGACCCCCGGATGAAGGCGATCTGGATCTGGAGATCCATTACTTTGATTAGTTCCACTTCCCTGGTGATAGCAATTTTCCTGAGTTCCTCCCTCTCTTCCACTTCCTGGTTTACATCCATTTCTGGGATTTGTTTTCTCTTTGGTGAAGAACAATGAAAATAATTGTTATTTTCAATTATTCATTTCACAGACTCATTTTCTTGAGGACCAACACTCTCTTTTTAAAGTATTTATAGAAATTCTGACTATCTGTTTTTATACCTATCTTTCTCTCATACTCTATGTGTAATCTCTGTTATTCTTGATATTCTGTCTGATCTTCCAGCCTTCCACTTGTTTTTGCACAATGATCTGCTTTTCTTTGACTTTTCTTTGAACTTTGACAACATTTAACCTTTCTAATTAGTCAATTACCTTAAGCTTTTTTCTTATTTGTTGGACTGCATTCTTTCTGAAATATCCCCTCACATTTTGCCATTGCAGAAACTTGGTAGACATTTATAAACATTTAGGTCAGACTTAGAGAGTGACTCTGAACACAACTTCAAGCAGTGTAAAAAATATCCTGAAAAAAGCAGAAGAGCAGGTAAGGGAGACAGGGAGGGGGAGAGAAGCTGGAAAGGTCAGAGATGATGGCAGTGAGAGGGTTAGCAGAGAATAGGACCCTTGATCTCACAGTCTCACCATCTTGTCTTGGGAGGTGATGAAGAAGCCATTAATTAAGAAAAGGGATCTAAAAGGAGCGAATAGCAAGGCAGCAGCAACATGAACTCACCAATAACTCAGGTTAAAATGTTGCTCTGAGGAAGGAATGGATTGAGTTATAAGGAGAGGAGAGGATGTGCTTGTTAGAGAGGGAGTACAGAGAAGATTTAACCAGGCTGATTCCTGGAATAGCATGTCTGTCATATGAAGAGAAATTAAGTGGGTTAGGATGGACTCATTGGAGTTTACAATGAGCAGGGATCTCATAGAAATTTATAAAATTCTAACAGGGTTAAACAGGATAGATTCTGAACTTTTTTCTCTGGAGCGTAGGAGGCTGAGGGGTGATCTTATAGAGGTCTATAAAATAATGAGGGGCACAGATCAGCTAGTCAATATCTTTACCCAATAGGTAGGGGAGACTAAAACTAGCCGGCATAGATTTAAGGGGAGATACAAAAGGATCCAGAGGGACATTGTTTTCACACAAAAGGTGGTGAGTTTCTGGAACAAGCTGCCTGAAGTAGTAGTAGAGATGGGTACAATTTTATCTTTTAAAAAGCATTTAGATAGTTATATATACAATGGGTGTAGAGGGATATGGGCCAAATGCAGGCAACTGGAATTAGCTTAGGGGTTTAAAAAAAAGGCAGCATGGACAAAAGCAAATTACTGCGGATGCTGGAATCTGAAACCAAAAGGGAAAATGCTGGAAAATCTCAGCAGGTCTGGCAGCATCTGTAAGGAGAGAAAAGAGCTGACGTTTCGAGTCCAGATGACCCTTTGTCAAAATGCTTTGCAAAACCTTATCACTGGCGCAAGATTTCAGGTTTTGTTGGAATTCTCACAGATCACAATGGGAGGAAGGTTTGATTTCAGCTGGCAGTGTGAGGCATTCAGCAACTCTGCAACATTTCACAATGGAATCAGCATCAGGGTTAAGGCAATTGCTTCCACAGTGTGGGGAGGAATGGCGTGTGAGTGTGCGGCTGGTTGGAATGGTTAGTGATATCTGAATAATATTACATAGCAGCAATGTTCCTGCAGCAACTGCAACATTGCATTGCCTGAAAAGCAACCTTTGCCCTTTGTAGATTTCCCGGAATCAGAGTTGTAAAACTTTTTTGCAGCTTCTTCTGAATCAGTGGAGAGTTCCCGGTGGACAGAGGAAGAAATGGAAATGGCCAAAAAAGGTTTGTACTTTCTGTTTGGAGCAGTGAGCTGTGGTGTGTTAGCCTACACTGCTCTGTTCACAGCTCAGCTTCTCTGTAGATGTGGTTTATGCAGAGACCTGGAACTAACTCATTGTCTCATTGCTCTGAACAATCAATGAAAACTGTTCAAAAGTCAAGTCACGTGCTTGGTTAGTGCGCAGTTCACTGAAATGGCAAACTCTGCCTCTTTATATCAACCGTGACGGGCTAAAAATATCTAAAACTGGGTGAAATTTTGCAGATTCTGAAAGGACATAAACATTATTGTATGTATGGATTGGGTACATTGGCCATGGTAAATTGACCATTAGAGTCAGGTGGATTAGCAGGGTAAACACATGCAATTGGGCTTGGGTGGGATTGTGGTTGGTGCAGGTTGATGGTGGTGGTTGCACGGTGGGAGGGTGGGGGGGAGCGTGGTGGTTGTTCTCAGGCCCCTCTTGCTGACAGGATCTTCCTTCTGCTAAGTCAGGAATCTATAAATGACTCACCATATCCAACGTGAGAAAAGCTGCTGATGTGAGAATGGAAGATTCCACCCTGAATCTGTCAGTGTTATAGAGATATACAGCACGGAAACATGCCCTTTGGCCCACCTTCTCCATGCCGACCAGGTTTCCAAAACTGAACTAGTCCCATCTGTCTGTATTTGACCTTCTAAACCTTCCCCATTCCATGTACCTGTTCAGATGTATTTTAAATGCTATAATTGCACCCTCCATTCCCACCTCCTCTGGCAGCTCATTCCATATGTCCTCTGTGTGAAAAAGTTGCCCCTCAGGTTCCTTTCCTTCCCCTCTCACCTTTAACCTATGCCCTCTAGTTTTGGACTGCCCCAAGCCTGGGGAAAGATTTTGGCTGTTCACCTTATCAATGCTGCTCGTGATTTTATAAACCTCCTCATTTTAGCGAAAAAGGTCCCAACCCATCCAGTCTCTCCTCATAACTCAAATCTTCCAGTTCTGGGAACATCCTTGTAAATCTTTCCAGTTTGATAACATCCTCCCTGTAGCAGCATGACTAGAATTGTATGCAATGCTCTTTGAGTTAGATTGAAGCTGGTATTGGGGAACGAGCCGGACAGGTAGTCAATATTTCAGTAGGGGAGCAGTTTGGGAACAGTGACCATAATTCAGTGAGGTTTAAACTACTAATGAATAAAGAGAAGTGTAGTCCTCCAGTTAAGCTGCTAAATTGAGGGAAGACTAATTACAACAATATTAGGCAGGAACTGAAGAATGTAGATTGGGGACAGATGTTTGAGGGCAAATCAACAACTGGCATGTGGGAGGTGTTCATGTATAAGTTGATAGGAATTCAGGGCTAGCACATTCCTGCTGGTCCTGAAGGGTAAGTATGGCAAGTTTTGGAACCTTGGATAACGAGATATTATGAGTCCAGTCAAAGGAAAAAGGGAAGCAATTATCAAAGCCAGAAGGCTGGGAACCACAAAGCAAGTGTGGAATACAAGGAAAGTAGAAAGAAACTTAAGCAAGGAGTAAGAATGGCTAAAAAAGGTCAAGAAAAAGCATTGGCCAGCAGGATTAAGGAAAATCCCTAGACTTTTTACGCATATATAACAAGCAGGAGGTTGGCCAGGGAGAGGATTGGCCCATTTAAAGACAGGGGAGGGAATCTATGTGTGGAGCCAGAAGAAATGGACAAGGTATTAAATGAACACTTTGCGTCAGTATTCACCAAAGAGAAGGAATTGGTGGATGATGAGTCTGGGAAAGGATGTGTAGATAGTTTGAGTCATATTGAAATCAAAAAGGAGGTATTGGGATTCTTGAGAAACATCAAGGTAGACAAATCTCCAGGACCCACTGGGATATACCCCAGAATACTGAGAGAGAGACAAGAGAGAAAATTGCTAGGGCCTTGAGAGAAATCTTAGAACATAGAACATAGAACAATACAGCACAGAACAGGCCCTTCGGCCTTCGATGTTGTGCCGACCAAAATAAAAAGCAATGCCCCTCCAAACTAAACCATTCCCTTCTCTTCCATATACTTATCAACTAACCTCTTAAACGCCACCAAACTTGGCGCATCTACAACTACCGCAGGCAGGGCATTCCACTCCCGAACCACCCTTTGGGTAAAGAACCTACCTCTGATATCCGTCCTATAACTATCACCCCTTAATTAAAGCTGTGTCCCCTCGTGCTAGCTTTCTCCATCCTAGGAAAAAGGCTATCACTGTCCACCCTATCTAAACCTCTAATCATCTTATATGCTTCAATAAGATCCCCTCTTAGCCGCCTCCTTTCTAACGAAAACAACCTCAAATCCTTCAACCTCTCTTCATAGGACCTGCCCTCCATACCAGGCAACATCCTGGTAAACCTCCTCTGTACCCTCTCCAATGCCTCCACATCTTTCTTATAATGTGGCGACCAGAACTGCACACAATACTCCAAGTGCGGCCGCACTAGAGTTTTGTACAGTTGCAACATGATGCTGCGGCTCCTAAATTCAATCCCCCTACCAATAAAAGCTAAGACTCCATAAGCCTTCTTAACAACTTTATCCACTTGACTGCCTACTTTCAGGGATCTATTGACACATACACCAAGATCCTTCTGTTCCTCAACACTATTAAGAGCCCTACCATTAGCCCTATACTCTACACATTTATTGTTCCTGCCAAAGTGCATTACCTCACACTTTTCCACATGGTATGCCAAGTGTCCTCATTGGCTAACATTGTTAGCCAATGAGGACACTTTGTATCCTCATTGTCTAACGGGAAAGTCCCAGGCGATTGGAGGATAGCCAATGTTGTTCCTTTGTTTAAGAAGGGTAGCAAGAATAATTCAGGTAATTATAGACCAGTGAGCCTTACATCAATGGTAGGGAAATTATTGGAGATGGTTCTTCGAGATAGGATTTATTCCTATTTGGAACTAAGTGGACAATTAGTGAAAGGCAACATGGTTTTGGGAAGGGGAGGTTGTGTCTTATGAACTTGATCAAGTTTTTTGAGGAAGTGACAAAGATGATTGATGAGGGTAGGGCAGTGGATGTTGTCTACATGGACTTCAGTAAGGCTTTTGACAAGGTCCCTTGTGGCAGACTGGTGCAGAAGGTGAAAGTTGCAAGGGATCAGAGGTGAAGGGGTAAGGTGGATACAAAACTGGCTCGGTCAAAGAAGACAGAGGGTAGCAGTGGAAGGAAGCGTTTCTGAATGGAGGCCTGTGACAAGTGGTGTTCCTCAGGGACCAGTGCTGGGACCTTTGCTGTTTGTAATGTATATATAAATGACTTGGAGGAAAATGTAACTGGATTGATTAGTAGGTTTAGGGATGACATAAGGTTGGTGGATTTGCGGATAGCGATCAGGATCATTAGAGGATACAACAGGATACAGCAGGAGGGAGGGGTTCAGGTTCCTTAACAATTGGGACGCATTCTGGGATAGGTGGGACCTCTTCAAGAGAGATGGTCTACACCTGAATCAGAGGGGGACTAATATCTTGGGGGGAAAATTTGCTAAGGCTATGATGGGGGCTTTAAACTGATTCGGGGGGGGGGTGGGATCCTAAGTAGTTGGGGTGCTGAGAGGGATGAGAGTAAGGGGGTTATAGAAGAGAGTTGTAAAACACAGCGGCGTACGGGTGGGGTGGGGCATGGTTTGAAATGCGTATACTTTAATGCAAGGAGTATTCGCAATAAGGGGGAGGAACTTGCAGCTTGGACAGTACCTGGAACTTCGATGTTGTGGCCATTTCAGAGACTTGGGTAGAGCAGGGACAGGAATGGATGTTGCAGGTTCCGGGGTACAAATGCTTTAGTCGGAGTAGAGAAGGAGGTAGAAGGGGGGAGGAGTGGCATTATTGGTCAAAGACTGTATCACGGTGATAGAAAAGAAGTTTGATGAGGACTTGTCTGTTGAGGTAGTATGGGCTGAGATTACAAACAGGAGAGGAGAGGTCACCCTGTTGGGAGTCTTTTACAGACCTCCTAATAGTTCTAGAGAGGTTGAGGAAAGGATTGCAAAGTCAATTCTGATTAGGAGTGAAAGTAGTAGGGTAATTGTGATGGGGGACTTTAACTTTGCTAATATTGATTGGAATAGCTATAGCTCTAGCTCGTTAGAGGGGTCAGTTTTCGTACAGAGTGTGCAGGAAGGTTTTTTGACTCAGTATGTAGATAGGCCAACTAGAGGTGAGGCTACATTGGATTTGGTGCTGGGCAATGAGCCAGACCAGGTGTTAGGCTTGGAAGTTAGTGAACATTTTGGTGATAGTGACCACAATTCGGTTACGTTCACCTTAGTGATGGACAGGGATAGGCATGAAGCTGGGGGCAGTAGTTATAGCTGGGGGAAGGGTAATTATGAGGCCATCAGGAGAGAATTAGGGTGCATAGATTGGACTAGGGAACTACAGGGACTGGGAACATCTGGAATGTGGTGCTTATTCAAGGAGCAGCTGCTGCGAGTCCTTGATAAGTATGTCCCTGTCAGGCAGGGAGGAAATGGTCGAGTAAGAGAGCCTTGGTGTACGAAAAAAGTTGATTTGCTGGTTAAGAAGAAAAAGGAGGCTTATGTCAGGATGAGGCTTGAAGGCTCAGTTAGTGCAATGGATAGCTATAGATTAGCCAGGAAGGAGCTAAAAAGTGAATTGAGGAGAGCTAAGAGGGGACACGAGAAGATGTTGGCTGATAGGATTAAGGAGAATCCTAAAGCTTTCTTTCGATATGTTAAGAATAGAAGATTGGTTAGGGCAAGATTAGGGCCAGTCATAGACAGCAGTGGGAAGTTGTGCGTGGAGCCTGAAGAGATTGGGGAGGCACTGAATAAATATTTCTCTTCGGTATTCACGCAGAGTGCTGGAAATGTAGCTATGGAGAACACTGAGGTACAGGGTTGCAAATTGGGAAGTATTGTAGTAGATAGGGAGGATGTGGTAGAAATTCTCGAGGGTTTGAAGTTGGATAAGTCCCCTGGGCCGGACGGGATTTACCCTAGGATTCTCTGGGAGGCAAGAGAGGAGATTGCAGAGCCTCTGGCTCTGATCTTCAGGTCCTCGTTGGTTACGGGTGTGGTTCCGGAGGACTGGAGGATAGCGGATGTGGTCCCATTGTTTAAGAAGGGGAAGAGAGACCTTCCAGGGAATTATAGGCCAGTGAGTCTTACTTCTTTTGTGGGCAAGGTATTGGAGAGAATTATTAGGGATAGGATTTATAGTTATTTAGAGAGAAATGAATTGATTGGGGATAGTCAGCATGGTTTCGTGAAGGCTAGGTCATGCCTTACTAACCTCATTGAGTTTTTTGAGAAAGTGACCAGAGAGGTGGATGGGGGTAAGGCGGTTGATGTAGTATATATGGACTTTAGTAAGGCTTTTGATAAGGTGGCCCATGGAAGACTTCTACAGAGAATGCAGATGTGTGGAATAGAGGGTGATTTAGCTAATTGGATTAGAAATTGGCTGGCAGATAGAAGACAGAGGGTGGTGGTTGATGGGAGATTTTCATCGTGGAGTTCGGTGACGAGTGGTGTGCCTCAGGGGTCTGTTTTGGGGCCCCTGCTGTTTGTAATTTTTATAAATGATCTGGATGCGGGTATTGAGGGATGGATCAGTAAATTTGCAGATGACACTAAAGTCGGTGGAGTGGTAGATAGTGAAGAGGGGTGTTATAGTTTACAGAGTGATTTGGACAAGTTGCAGAGCTGGGCCGAGAGGTGGCAAATGGAGTTTAATGTGGAAAGTGTGAGGTAATGCACTTTGGCAGGAACAATAAATGTGTAGAGTATAGGGCTAATGGTAGGGCTCTTAATAGTGTTGAGGAACAGAAGGATCTTGGTGTATGTGTCAATAGATCCCTGAAAGTAGGCAGTCAAGTGGATAAAGTTCTTAAGAAGGCATATGGAGTCTTAGCTTTTATTGGTAGGGGGATTGAATTTAGGAGGCGCAGCATCATGTTGCAACTGTACAAAACTCTAGTGCGGCCGCACTTGGAGTATTGTGTGCAGTTCTGGTCGCCACATTATAAGAAAGATGTGGAGGCATTGGAGAGGGTACAGAGGAGGTTTACCAGGATGTTGCCTGGTATGGAGGGCAGGTCCTATGAAGAGCGGTTGAAGGATTTGAGGTTGTTTTCGTTAGAAAGGAGGCGGCTAAGAGGGGATCTTATTGAAGCATATAAGAGGATTAGAGGTTTAGATAGGGTGGACAGTGATAGCCTTTTTCCTAGGATGGAGAATGCTAGCACGAGGGGACACAGCTTTAAATTAAGGGGTATGAGTTATAGGACGGATATAAGAGGTAGGTTCTTTACTCAAAGAGTGATTAGGGAGTGGAATGCCCTGCCTGCAGCTGTTGTAGATGCGCCAAGTTTGGTGGCGTTTAAGAGGTTAATTGATAAGTATATGGAAGAGAAGGGAATCGTTTAGTTTGGAGGGGCATTGCGTTTTATTTTGGTCGGCACAACATCGAAGGCCGAAGGGCCTGTTCTGTGCTGTAATGTTCTATGTTCTATGTTCTATATAGATCAGTTGGAGACTTGGGTAGAGGGATGGAAGCTGGAGTTTAATCCAGACAAATGTGATGTAATGCATTTTGGAAGGTCTAATACAGATAGGAAATAAATATGCAGTAAATGGCAGAACCCTTAAGAGTATTGGTAGGCAAAGAGATCTGGGTGTCCAGGTACACAGGTCACTGAAAATGGCAATGTGAGTGGAGAAGGTAGTCAAGAAGGCATACGGCATGCTTGCCTTCATCAGCTGGGGCATTGAGTTTAAAAATTGACAAATCATGTTGCAACTTTATAGAACCTTAGTTAGGCCGCACTTGGAATATCGTGTTCGATTCTGGTCATCACACTACCAGAAGAATGTGAAGGCTTTGGAGAGGGTACAGAAATGATTTACCAGGATGTCGCCTGGTATGGAGGGCATTAGCTATGAGGAGACGTTGGAGAAACTTGGTTTCTTCTTATTGGAACAATGGAAGTTAGAACATAGAACATAGAACATAGAACAATACAGCACAGAACAGGCCCTTCGGCCTTCGATGTTGTGCCGACCAAAATAAAAAGCAATGCCCCTCCTAACTAAACCATTCCCTTCTCATCCATATACTTATCAACTAACCTCTTAAACGACACCAAACTTGGCGCATCTACAACTGCTGCAGGCAGGGCATTCCACTCCCGAACCACTCTTTGGGTAAAGAACCTACCTCTGATATCCGTCCTATAACTATCACCCCTTAATTTAAAGCTGTGTCCCCTCGTGCTAGCTTTCTCCATCCTGGAAAAAGGCTATCACTGTCCACCCTATCTAAACCTCTAATCATCTTATATGTTTCGATAAGGTCTCCTCTTAGCCGCCTCCTTTCTACGAAAACAACCTCAAATCCCTCAGCCTCTCCTCATAAGACATGCCCTCCATACCAGGCAACATCCTGATAAACCTCCTCTGTACCCTCTCCAATGCCTCCACATCTTTCTTATAATGTGGCGACCAGAACTGCACACAATACTCCAAGTGCGGCCGCACTAGAGTTTTGTACAGCTGCACCATGATGCTGCGGCTCCTAAATTCAATCCCCCTACCAATAAAAGCTAAGACTCCATATGCCTTCTTAACAACTTTATCCACTTGACTGCCTACTTTCAGGATCTATTGACACATACACCAAGATCCTTCTGTTCCTCAACACTATTAAGAGCCCTACCATTAGCCCTATAATCTACACATTTATTGTTCCTGCCAAAGTGCATTACCTCACACTTTTCCACATTAAACTCCATTTGCCACCTCTCGGCCCAGCTCTGCAACTTGTCCAAGTCCCTCTGCAAACTATAACACCCCCTCTTCACTATCTACCACTCCACCGACTTTAGTGTCATCTGCAAATTTACTAATCCATCCTTCAATACCCTCATCCAGATCATTTATAAAAATTACAAACAGCAGGGGCCCCAAAACAGACCCCTGCGGCACACCACTCGTCACCGAACTCCACGATGAATATCTCCCATCAACCACCACCCTCTGTCTTCTATCTGCCAGCCAATTTCTAATCCAATTAGCTAAATCAACCTCTATTCCACACATCTGCATTTTCTGTAGAAGTCTTCCATGGGCCACCTTATCAAAAGCCTTACTAAAGTCCATATATACTACATCCACCGCCTTACCCCCATCCCCCTCTCTGGTCACTTTCTCAAAAAACTCAATGAGGTTAGTAAGGCATGACCTACCCTTCACGAAACCATGCTGACTATCCCCAATCAATTCATTTCTCTCCAAATAACTATAAATCCTATCCCTAATAATTCTCTCCAGTACCTTGCCCACCACAGAAGTAAGACTCACTGGCCTATAATTCCCAGGAACGTCTCTCTTCCCCTTCTTAAACAATGGGACCACATTCGCCATCCTCCAGTCCTCCCGAACCACACCCGTAACCAACGAGGACCTGAAGATCAGAGCCAGAGGCTCTGCAATCTCCTCTCTTGCCTCCCAGAGAATCCTAGGGTAAATCCCGTCCGGCCCAGGGGACTTATCCAACTTCAAACCCGCGAGAATTTCTAACATATCCTCCCTATCTACTACAATACTCCCCAATTTGCAACCCTGTACCTCAGTGCTCTCCACAGCTACATTTCCAGCACTCTGCTTGAATACCGAAGAGAAATATTTATTCAGTGCCTCGCCAATCTCTTCAGGCTCCACGCCCAACTTCCCACTGCTATCTATGACTGGTCCTAATCTTGCCCTAACCAATCTTCTATTCTTAACATATCGAAAGAAAGCTTTAGGATTCTCCTTAATCCTATCAGCCAACATCTTCTCGTGTTGAGGGAGATCTGATAAAAGTCTACAAGATTATGAGGTGCATGCATAGAATGGATAGTCAGAAGCTTTTTCCCAGGGTAGAAGAGTCAATTACTGGGTGGCAAAGGCTTAAGATGCAAGGAGCATGGTTTAAAGGAGATGTACGAGGCAGATTTTTTACACAGAAGGTGGCGAGTGCCTGGAACTCGTTGTTGGAGGAAATAGTGGAAGTGGATACAATAGTGGCTTTTAAGGGATGTCTTGACAAATAAATAAGATGGAATTGGAGGGATATGCTCCATGAAAGGGTAGGGGCTTTTCGTTAAGTCAGATAGCATGACTGGCGCAAGCTTGGAGGACCAAAGGGCCTGTTCCTATGCTGTAATGTTCTTTGTTCTTTGTTCCTTAAGAAGGCCTAAAAGTCTAAAGCTTCCAGAATTCTTTGGAGAGATAAAAAATTCTTGTAGATAGGCCCAGAGATACATTTGGAGAGGTGAAATACTCTTTGGAATCATTAAAAGTTGACATGAATTTAATTAAAAAATGGGAAATTTTTTGAATCTGTTAAGGCATTTAAATTGCCTGTCCTTGAATTTTTTGAAAAAAAACATTTTTCAGCATAAATCATTTCATGCTAATTCATTGTCTATTGACATAAGCCTGAGAGCTATCATAGGATTTGTGCTGCCTGACTGATTTCACAACCTATCATTATCATAATGGGGTGCCTTTCAAGTTCTAAGTACTTATAAAGGGGTGTGGGATGAACAGCCTTTCATGGATTGGTTTGTGGTTTGTGGGTGGTGAGGGTGGAGGGATTTATTTTACTTTATTGATTTATTTTTTCAAATCTGGGTCAAGATTCTGGGACAGCAAGTTGTGCCTTTCACACAGACTGCCTCCTTCCCACCCCATCCCCCACCCCTGTCCCACAGCCCCCAAGCCCAGAACAAAATCCTGCCACCTCCTGAGCCAGGAGTTTCCCCTGCAGGGGTTTGAAAGTTCAGGTCCCTGAGTGACTAAGCTGCTGGGACAGTCAGAGGTTGGTCTTGCAGGATGAGGAGATTCCGTAGCTGCGTAAGTGAGCAGTCTCTGATTGATTCCTTATTGTTTCTTGTCATTAATTCATGCTCCAACTCTCTTGTTCTCTCGTTGCCTTTGGGATCTTTGCCGACTCTCACTCACAATCCTTTGTTCACTCCCTGTAGGTCTTCTCCAGCACGGTCGAGGCTGGGCAGCCATTGCCAAGATGGTGAGTTCCAAGACAGAGGCTCAATGTAAAAATTTCTACTTTAATTACAAAAGGCGCCACAATTTGGATTCTCTCCTACAACAACACAGACTGAGAACGGTAAGGAATGAAAATAGCCAATGAGTGGAACCTTCTCCTCTATCTCCGCCACTGCTGGACTGACAGAGTTGTAGAGCAGACGCCTGCGTGTCTGCAGTGATTTGTAAAGTGAATATAACTATCAATTGGATTCACATAATCACCGTGGGCTTCATGTCATTCTGGATTCCCACCAGTCTGGCTCAACCCCCACCCGGAGGCAATGGCCCAGTGGTATTATCACTAGATTATTAATCCAGAAACTTGACTAATGTTCTGGGGACCTGGGTTCGAATCCACCACAGCAGATAGTGGAATTTGAATTCAATTAAAATATATCTGGAATTAAGAATCTACTGATGACCATGAAACCATTGTCCATTATCAGGAAAAACCCATCTGGATCACTAATGTCCTTTAGGGAAGGAAATCTGCCATCCTTACCCTATCTGGCCTACATGTGACTCCAGAGCCACAACAATGTGGGTGACTCTCAATTGCCCTCCAAGGACAATTTGGGTTGGGGAATAAATGCTGGCCAACCAGCGATGTCCATGTCACACACGGCTAAAAAAAAGACCAAGTTCTGTTTAAGAAATGCAATTGCATTCTTAACCTTTGTAACGTTGACCAGAATATCACTACCACAGAACATTACATCAGAGAAACAGGCCTTTTGGCCCCTCTTGTCTGTGCTGAACCATTTTTTGCCCAGTCCCACTGACCTGCCCTTGGACCATATCCCTCCAAACCCCTCTCATCCATGAACCTGTCCAAGGTTTTCTTAAATGTTAAAAGTGATTCCACATTTACCACTTTATCCGGCAGCTCATTCCACACTCCCACCACTCTCTGAATAAGAAGCTCCCCACTAATATTCCCTTTAAACTTCTCTCCTTTCACCCTTAACCCATGCCCTCTGGTTTTTTTTCTCCTCTAGCCTCAGTGGAAAAAGCCTGTTTGCATTCACTCTATCAATACCCATCAAAATCTTATACACCTCTATCAAATCTCCCCTCATTCTTCTACGCTCCTGGGAATAAAGTCCTAACCTATTCAATCTCTCTCTGTAACTCAGCTTCTCAAGTCCCGGCAACATCCTTGTAAACCTTCTCTTATTAATATCCTTCCTGTAATTAAGTGACCAAAACTGCACACAATACTCCAAATTCAGCCTCACCAATGTCTCAAACAACCTCACCGTAACATTCCAACTCTTATACTCAATACTTTGATTTATAAAGGCCAATGTTCCAAAAGCACTTTTTACGACCCTGTCTACCTGTGATGCCACTTTTAGGGAATTCTGTATCTGTATTCCTAGATCCCTCTGTTCTACTGCACTCTTCAGAGTCCTACCATTTACCTTGTATGTTCTACCTTGGTTTCAAAGTGCAATGAACTTGTCTGCAATGAACTCCATCTGCCGTTTTTCAGACCATTTTTCTGGCTGGTCCAAGTCTCTCTGCAAGCTTTGAAAACCTTTCTCACTGTCCACTACACGTCCAATCTTTGTATCATCAGCAAATTTGATGATCCAATTTACCACATTATCACTCAGATCATTGATATAGACGACTGACAACAATAGACCCAGCACTGATCCCTGTGGCACACCACTCATCACAGGGCTCCACTCAGAAGCAATTCTCCACCAACACTCTCTGGCTTCTTCCATTGAGCCAGTGTCTAATCCAATTTATCACCTCTCCATGTATATTAGCGACTGAACCTTCCTAACTAACGTCCCATGCGGGACCTTGTCAAAGGCTTTACTGAAATTCATGTAGACAACATCCACCACCTTTCCTTCATCCACTTTCCTCATAATCTCCTTGAAAAACTCTAATAGATTGGTTAAATATGACCTACCACACACAATGATTCTCCCTAATAAATCCCTGTCCTTTCAAATATTTGTAGATCCTATCTCTTAGTACTCCTTCTAATAATTTACCCAATACTGACATCATATTTACTGGCCTATAATTTCCCAGATTACTTTTTGAGCCTTTTTTAAATAACAGAACATGAGCTATCCTCCAATCACCCAGCACCTCCCCCATGGACACCAACATTTTAAATATATCTGCCAGGGCCCCCTGCAATTTCAACACTAGTCTCCTTCAAGGTCCGAGGGAACACCCCGTCCAATCCTGGGGATTTATCTACTCTGATTTGCCTCAAGACAACAAGCTTCTCCTCCCCTTTAAACTGTTTAGCTTCCATGAGCTCCCTATTCGTTTGCCTTACTACCATAGACTCCATTGCCAGTTTCCTTAGTAAATACGGATGTAAAAAACACATTGAATATCTCCCTGATTTTCTTTTGGTTCCATACAAAGCCAACACTCTGATCTTCAAGAAAACCAATTTTATCCTTTACTATCCTTTTGCTGTTAATATACCTGTAGAAGCTCTTAGGATTATCCTTCACCTTTACTGCCAAAGGAACCTCGTGTCTTCTTTTAGCCCTCCTGATTTCTTTTTTAAGTAGTTTCTTGTACTTTTTATACTCCTCAAGCATCTTATTTGTTCCCTGTTGCCTATACATGTCAAACATCTCTCTCTTTTTCTTTATCAGAGTTCCAATATCTCTTGAGATCCAAGGTTCCTTATTCTTATTCACTTTGCCTTTAATCCTGACAGGAACGTGCAAACTCTGCACTCTCAAAATTTCTCCTTTGAAGGCCTCCCACTTACCAATCACATCCTTGCCAGAGAACAGCCTATCCCAATCCACGCTTTTTAGATCCTTTCTCCTTTTTTCAAATTTGGCCTTTTTCCAGTTTAGAACCTCAATCAGAGGACCAGATCTATCTTTATCCACGATCAAATTAAAACTCATGGTGTTATGCTTACTGGAACCAAAGTGTTCCGTATACACACTTGTATCACTTGTCCCAACTCACTTCCCAATAGGAGATCCAATATTGCATCCTCTCTAGTTGGCCCCTCTATATATTGATTCAAAAAATTTTCCTGAACAAGTTTTACAAACTCTAACCCGTCTAGGCCTTTAACAGTATGGGAGTCCCAATCTATATGTGGAAAAGTTAAATCCCCTACTGTCACAACATTATATTTCCAGCAGTTGGCTGCTATCTCTCTGCTGATTTGCTCCTCCAATTCTTGCTGACTATTGGGTGGTCTATAGTACAACCCCATTAATGTAGTCACACCTTTCCTGTTTCTCAGCTCCATCCATAGGACCTCAGTAGACAAACCCTCTAATCTGCCCTGCCTGAGCACTTTTCCCTGACTAGCAATGTCACTCAACCCCCAGCCTTCATCCCTCTGCCTCTATCACACCTGTAACATTGAAACCCTGGAACATTGAGCTGCCAGTCCTGCCCCTCCTGTAGACAAGTTTCACTAATGGCTATAATGTCATATTTCTGCGTGTCAATCCATGCCCTCAACTCATCTGTCTTCCTCACAATACTCCTGGCATTGAAATAAACACACCTCAGAAGATTATTACCACTACACACAACTCTTCTATTTGTGATTTTGCATGAACTATTAATATCATTTATTTTTACCCCCGCTCCACTATCTGCTCTGACATTCTGATTCCCATCTTCCTGCAAATCCAGTTTAAACTCTCCCCAGTAACACTAGCAAACCTCCCTGCAAGTATATTGGTCCCCTTGTAGTTTAGGTGTAACCCGTCTCCCTTGTACAGGTCCCACCTGCCCCAGAAGAGGTCCCAATGATCCAAGAATCTGAAACCCTGCCCCCTACACCAGTTCCTCAGCCACCTGTTCATTCGCCCAAGCATCCTATTCTTACCCTCACTGGCACGTGGAACAGATAGCAATTCTGAGATTACTACCCTCGGGGTCCTCCTTTTTAACTTCCTTCCAAGCTCTCTACACGCTCTCTTCAGGAGCTCCACACACTTCCTTCCTATGTTGGAGGAGTAAACTACAGGGACTGGGAACATCTGAAATGTGGAGCTTATTCAAGGAGCAGCTGCTGCGAGTCCTTGATAAGTATGTCCCTGTCAGGCAAGGAGGAAATGGTCGAGTAAGGGAACCGTGGTGTACTAAAAAAGTTAATTCGCTGTTAAAAGGAAAAAGGAGGCTTATGTCAGGATGAGGCTTGAAGGCTCAGTTAGTGCAATGGATAGCTATAGATTAGCCAGGAGGGAGCTAAAGAGTGAGTTGAGGAGAGCTAAAAGGGGACACGAGAAGACTTTGGCTGATAGGATCAAGGAGAATCCTAAAGCTTTCTTTAGATATATTAAGAATAGAAGATTGGTTAGGGCAAGATTAGGGCCAGTCAGAGACAGCAGTGGGAAGTTGTGCGTGGAGCCTGAAGAGATTGGAAAGGCACTGAACAAATATTTCTCTTCGGTATTCACGCAGGGAGATGTAAATGTAGTTGTGGAGAACACTGAGGTACAGGGTAGCAAACTGCAAAGTATTGAAGTAGATAGGGAGGATGTGCTAGATATTCTTGAGGGTTTGAAATTAGATAAGTCCCCTGGGCCAGACGGGATTTACTCTAGGATTCTCTGGGAGGCGAGAGAGGTGATTGCAGAGCCTCTGGCTCTTCAGGTCGTCGTTGGTTACGGGTTTAGTGCCGGAAGACTGGAGGATAGCGAACGTGGTCCCATTGTTCAAGAAGGGGAAGAGAGACGTTCCAGGGAATTATAGGCCGGTGAGTCTTACTTCTGTTGTGGGCAAAGTATTGGAGAGAATTATTAGGGATAGGATTTATAGTTACTTAGAGAGGAATGAATTGATTGGGGATAGTCAGCATGGTTTTGTGAAGGGTAGGTCGTGCCTTACTAACCTTACTGAGTTTTTTGAAAAAGTGACCAAAGAGGTGGATGGGGGTAAGGCGGTTGATGTGGTATATATGGACTTTAGTAAGGCGTTCGATAAGGTGTCCCATGGAAGGCTTCTGCAGAAAATGCAGATATATGGGATAGAGGGTGATTTAGCTAATTGGCTTAGGAATTGGCTAGCAGATAGAAGACAGAGGGTGGTGGTTGATGGGAGATATTCATCGTGGAGTTTGGTTACAAGTGGTGTACCTCAGGGGTCTGTTTTGGGGCCCCTGCTGTTTGTAATTTTTATAAATGCTCTGGATGAGGGTATTGAAGGATGGATTAGTAAATTTGCAGATGACACTAAAGTCGGTGGAGTGGTAGATAGTGAAGAGGGTGTTATAGTTTGCAGAGAGACTTGGACAAGTTGCAGAGCTGGGCCGAGAGGTGGCAAATGGAGTTTAATGTGGAAAAGTGTGAGGTAATGCACTTTGACAGGAATAATAAATGTGTAGAGTATAGGGCTAATGGTAGGATTCTTAATAGTGTTGATGAACACAGGGATCTTGGTGTATTTGTGCATAGATCCCTGAAAGTAGGCAGTCAAGTCGATAAGGTTGTTAAGAAGGCATATGGAGTCTTAGCTTTTATTGGTAGGGGGATTGAATTTCGGACCCGCAACGTCATGTTGCAACTGTACAAAACTCTAGTGCGGCCGCACTTGGAGTATTGTGTGCAGTTCTGGTCCCCGCATTATAAGAAAGATGTGGAGGCTTTGGAGAGGTACAGAGGAGGTTTACCAGGATGTTGCCTGGTATGGAGGGCATGTCTTATGAGGAGAGGCTGAGGAATTTGAGGTTGTTTTCGTTAGAAAGGAGGAGGCTAAGAGGGGACCTGATCGAAACATATAAGATGATTAGAGGTTTAGATAGGGTGGACAGTGATAGCCTTTTTCCTAGGATGGAGAAAGCTAGCACGAGGGGACACAGCTTTAAATTAAGGGGTGATAGTTATAGGACGGATATCAGAGGTATGTTCTTTACCCAAAGGTGGTTTGGGAGTGGAATGCCCTGCCTGCAGCAGTTGTAGATGCGCCAAGTTTGGTGGCGTTTAAGAGGTTAGTTGATACGTTTATGGAAGAGAAGGGAATGGTTTAGTTTGGAGGGGCATTGCTTTTTTTTCGTAATTGGTCGGCACAACATCGAAGGCCGAAGGGCCTGTTCTGCATTGTAATGTTCTATGTTCTATGTCATTGTACTGGTGAGAGAGGGCTGGAAACATTGACTCAGAATCAGAGTCAGGGTCTGAAACACATTCCAATATCCAGCAATGCACCAACTGCAGGAACTGTCACACAAAGTTAGAAAGGACAGGAGAAACGCCCAGCAAAGACACTGAATCCTGGGGTCAGTGTGGCTCAGTGGGCTGGACATCTGGTTAGTGATACAGAGCAATGCCATCAACATGGGTTCAATCCCCAGACCAGCTCAGGTTATTGACAAAGATTCCACCTTCTCAACCTTGCCCCTCATCTGAGGTGTGCTGATCTTCACGTTAAATTCCCCAGCCTATGGTGACTTTACTGTTTATCTTTAATTTTCTGAAGTATAATTAGAAATTTCCAACAATTAGAAGTAGTTATATTTAGCCGCATTTTAACAGTGACTAATGATTCACAGGGTTTTATAACTCAGACAGAGGCCATTTGGTCCATTGTGTCTGTGCTGCCCATTAAACATCTGTCTGTTCTCATCCCATTTTCCAGACTGGTTGTCTGGAAAATGGATTGTCTGGAAAATGGATTGTCTGGAAAATGGGTGACAATGAGGTTGTGTCACCTCATTGGTCATTGATGATAAAGGAAAAAGTCTAAAGCAAAAGCATTATTTTCTCACTCGTTAGATTTGCTCAGAGTTTTTATATCAACTCCACATTGTTGCCAAGGGTTTGCAGTTATTTACTGTAACATTTCCTCAGGAATTGGTGTTTTGCTTTGACAGGAGGCAGTGAAGAAGAGGAGAGAGACCAGGCAGGGTGAAGAAACCTCGGCAAGCTCTGCTGCTGCTGCTGGTGCTGAGGATCTGGAAGCATCTGCAGTGAGTGAGGATGAAGAAGAAATGACAAGAGATATAGAGGGTAAATCTCCATCACTTGGCAATAGCCAATTACTATCTGCTTCCCTGATTCTATCCTCACAGTTGGAGGAAGCGATGAGTTGAGAGGGTTGGCTTATGAGGAGAGAC
This sequence comes from Sphyrna mokarran, assembly GCA_024679065.1. Taxonomy (NCBI): domain Eukaryota; kingdom Metazoa; phylum Chordata; class Chondrichthyes; order Carcharhiniformes; family Carcharhinidae; genus Sphyrna; species Sphyrna mokarran. The sequence goes on along the minus strand of JAGIQG010000020.1, from coordinate 51,859,474 downwards.
TGAGTAGACTGGGGCTATACCCATTGCAATTCAGGAGAATGAGGGGGGATCTGACAGAAACATATCAGATTATGAAGGGAATAAATAAGATAGAAACAGGGAAGTTGTTTCCACTGGTGGGTGAAACTAGAACTAGGGGGCAAAGCCTCAAAATAAGGGGGAGTTGATTTAGGACTGAGTTGAGGAGGAACTTCTTCACACAAAGGGTTGTGAATCTGTGGAATTCCCTGCCCAGTGAAGCAGTTGAAGCGACCTCATTGAATGTTCTTAAGGCAAAGATAGATAAATTTTTGAACAGTAAAGGAATTAAGGGTTATGGTGAGCGGGCGGGTAAGTGAAGCTGAGTCTACAAAAAGGTCAGCCATGATCTTATTGAATGGCGGAGTAGGCTCGAGGGGACAGATGGCCGACTCCTGCTCCGAGTTCTTATGGAACACAAATGTTGGTGGATTTGCAGACAGCGATGAGGGACCATCAGAGGATACAGCAGGTTATAGATCAGTTGAGATTTGGGCAGAGAGATGGCAGATGGAGCTTAACCCGTACAAATATGAGGTAATGCATTTTGGAAGGTCTAATACAGATAGGAAATATACAGAATCCTTAGGAGCATTGATAGGCAGAGGGATCTGGGTGTACAGGTCACTGAAAATGGCAAAGCAGGTGGAGAAGGTAGTCAAGAAGTCATAGCCAAGGTATTGAGTTTAAAAATTGGCATGTTGCAGCTTTATAGAACCTTGGTAGGCCGCACTTGGAATATAGTGTTTAATTCTGGTCACCACACTACCAGAAGCTTTGGAGGGGGAGCAGAAAAAATTTACCAGGATGTTGCCTGGTTTGGAGGGCATTAGCGATGAGGAGAGGTTGGAGAAACATGGTTTGTTCTCACTGGAGCGACAGACGTTGAGGGAAGACCTGATAGAAGTTTATAAGATTATGAGGGGAATGGACAGAGTGGATAGACAGAAGCTTTTTCCCAGGGCAGAAGAGCCAATTACTCTGGGGAACAGGTTTAAGGTGCGAGGGGAAAGGTTTAAAGGAAATGTACGAAGCAGATTGTTTATACAGAGGGTGGTGGGTGTCTGAAACTCATTGACAGGGGAGGTAGTGGAAGTGGATACAATGATGACTTTTACAGGATTTTACAAATATATGAATAGGATGGGAATAGGGGGATATGGTCCCTGGAAGGGGAGGGGGTTTTAGTTCAGTCAGGCAGCATAGTCAGTGCAGGCTTGGAGGGGCCAAAGGGCCTGTTCCTGTGCTGTAATTTTCTTTGTTCTTTGTTTTTATGAAAAGCGAGTTGGAAAAGTGAGTTCTCTGCACAGTGTGACGCATCGTTCTCTTTGCTTTTCAGACAACAAGAGTTCCGAATCAGAGAGTGTTCCCTCACCAACATCGGAGAATAAAAACAAATCCCCAAGCACAGCCAATCCAGAAGACGCAGGAAGAGCAGATTCCCAGAAAGATGAGATTGCCAACTCCAAAGTGGACCAGGAAGACTGCAAGGGAATCTATAAGGAAGAGAGAGAGATTAGTCAGATGAAGATCGAGCAGTCGCAGGACAGGACAAAGAACGATTGCCCACCCGTGGATGAGAAAGTGAGAGATGAAGAACAAGGAATGTCAGAGGAGGAACTCACACAGACGTTAAAAACAGAACCAGATAAAATGGCAGAGCCAGAGGCCAGCATTCAGCCGAGCAGTAGCAATGATTCCAGCGCAACCTGCAGTGCTGATGAACTGGAGGAGCACGAGGCTTCGAATCCCAGCCGGTGAGAAGCAGCCTGTTAAAAAAAAAATAGTCGAGGGTCAGTGCTGAGGGAGTGCCGCACTGTCAGAGGGTCAGTGCTGAGGGAGCGCCGCACTGTCAGAGGGTCAGTGCTGAGGGAGTGCCGCACTGTCAGAGGGTCAGTGCTGAGGGAGTGCCGCACTGTCAAAGGTCAGTGCTGAGGAGTGCCGCACTGTCAGAGGGTCAGTGCTGAGGGAGTGCCGCACTGTCAGAGGGTCAGTGCTGAGGGAGTGCCGCACTGTCAGAGGGTCAGTGCTGAGGGAGCGCCGCACTGACAGAGGGTCAGTGCTGAGGGAGCGCCGCACTGTCAGAGGGTCAGTGCTGAGGGAGCGCCGCACTGTCAGAGGGTCAGTGCTGAGGGAGCGCCGCACTGTCAGAGGGTCAGTGCTGAGGGAGCGCCGCACTGTCAGAGGGTCAGTACTGAGGGAGCGCCGCACTGTCAGAGGATCAGTGCTGAGAGAGCGCCGCGCTGTCAGAGGGTCAGTGCTGAGAGAGCGCCGCACTGTCACTAGTACTCCTAGTGTTGGGAGTGAACTGGGATTAGGCGTTAGGCTTGGAAGTTAGTGAACATTTTGGTGATAGTGACCACAATTCGGTTACGTTCACCTTAGTGATGGACAGGGATAGGCATGAAGCTGGGGGCAGTAGTTATAGCTGGGGGAAGGGTAATTATGAGGCCATCAGGAGAGAATTAGGGTGCATAGATTGGACTAGGGAACTACAGGGACTGGGAACATCTGGAATGTGGTGCTTATTCAAGGAGCAGCTGCTGCGAGTCCTTGATAAGTATGTCCCTGTCAGGCAGGGAGGAAATGGTCGAGTAAGAGAGCCTTGGTGTACGAAAAAAGTTGATTTGCTGGTTAAGAAGAAAAAGGAGGCTAATGTCAGGATGAGGCTTGAAGGCTCAGATAGTGCAATGGATAGCTATAGATTAGCCAGGAAGGAGGTAAAAAGTGAATTGAGGAGAGCTAAGAGGGGACACGAGAAGATGTGGCTGATAGGATTAAGGAGAATCCTAAAGCTTTCTTTCGATATGTTAAGAATAGAAGATTGGTTAGGGCAAGATTAGGGCCAGTCATAGACAGCAGTGGGAAGTTGTGCGTGGAGCCTGAAGAGATTGGTGAGGCACTGAATAAATATTTCTCTTCGGTATTCACGCAGAGTGCTGGAAATGTAGCTATGGAGAACACTGAGGTACAGGGTTGCAAATTGGGAAGTATTGTAGTAGATAGGGAGGATGTGTTAGAAATTCTCGAGGGTTTGAAGTTGGATAAGTCCCCTGGGCCGGACGGGATTTACCCTAGGATTCTCTGGGAGGCAAGAGAGGAGATTGCAGAGCCTCTGGCTCTGATCTTCAGGTCCTCGTTGGTTACGGGTGTGGTTCCGGAGGACTGGAGGATAGCGAATGTGGTCCCATTGTTTAAGAAGGGGAAGAGAGACCTTCCTGGGAATTATAGGCCAGTGAGTCTTACTTCTGTTGTGGGCAAGGTATTGGAGAGAATTATTAGGGATAGGATTTATAGTTATTTAGAGAGAAATGAATTGATTGGGGATAGTCAGCATGGTTTCGTGAAGGGTAGGTCATGCCTTACTAACCTCATTGAGTTTTTTGAGAAAGTGACCAGAGAGGTGGATGGGGGTAAGGCGGTTGATGTAGTATATATGGACTTTAGTAAGGCGTTTGATAAGGTGGCCCATGGAAGACTTCTACAGAAAATGCAGATGTGTGGAATAGAGGGTGATTTAGCTAATTGGATTAGGAATTGGCTGGCAGATAGAAGACAGAGGGTGGTGGTTGATGGGAGATATTCATCGTGGAGTTCGGTGACGAGTGGTGTGCCTCAGGGGTCTGTTTTGGGGCCCCTGCTGTTTGTAATTTTTATAAATGATCTGGATGAGGGTATTGAGGGATGGATCAGTAAATTTGCAGATGATACTAAAGTTGGTGGTGTGGTAGATAGTGAAGAGGGGTGTTTTAGTTTACAGAGTGACTTGGACAAGTTGCAGAGCTGGGCCGAGAGGTGGCAAATGGAGTTTAATGTGGAAAAGTGTGAGGTAATGCACTTTGGCAGGAACAATAAATGTGTAGAGTATAGGGCTAATGGTAGGGCTCTTAATAGTGTTGAGGAACAGAAGGATCTTGGTGTATGTGTCAATAGATCCCTGAAAGTAGGCAGTCAAGTGGATAAAGTTGTTAAGAAGGCTTATGGAGTCTTAGCTTTTATTGGTAGGGGGATTGAATTTAGGAGCCGCAGCATCATGTTGCAGCTGTACAAAACTCTAGTGCGGCCGCACTTGGAGTATTGTGTGCAGTTCTGGTCGCCACATTATAAGAAAGATGTGGAGGCATTGGAGAGGGTACAGAGGAGGTTTACTAGGATGTTGCCTGGTATGGAGGGCAGGTCCTATGAAGAGAGGTTGAAGGATTTGAGGTTGTTTTCGTTAGAAAGGAGGCGGCTAAGAGGGGATCTTATTGAAGCATATAAGATGATTAGAGGTTTAGATAGGGTGGACAGTGATAGCCTTTTTCCTAGGATGGAGAAAGCTAGCACGAGGGGACACAGCTTTAAATTAAGGGGTATGAGTTATAGGACGGATATCAGAGGTAGGTTCTTTACTCAAAGAGTGATTAGGGAGTGGAATGCCCTGCCTGCAGCTGTTGTAGATGCGCCAAGTTTGGTGGCGTTTAAGAGGTTAGTTGATAAGTATATGGAAGAGAAGGGAATGGTTTAGTTTGGAGGGGCATTGCTTTTTATTTTGGTCGGCACAACATCGAAGGCCGAAGGGCCTGTTCTGTGCTGTATTGTTCTATGTTCTATGTTCTATGTTCTATTAGTGATATTCCCGGTGTTGTGTGGGCTGTGCGGTGAAGCCTATTGTTTGGAGCGGGATCTCCGCTTTCTAGAGGATTTCACACGATAATTAATCTTTGGCCAACTGGATTGTATTGGATTGAGGAGTGTTCAGGAGTCAATGCAGAAAGATGTTACAGAGATTGTTTTTTGATGGTGAATCCTATCTACAATAATATAGTTAAAAGATGGACAGGATTGACAGCTAAACGTTCCAGGATATAGATATTCCAGGCAGGCTGGAGGGGGATGTAAAAGAAGTGGGGGAGATGCATTACTGATTAAGGAGAATATCACAGCTGTATTCCGGGAGGACATCTCGGAGGGTTCACATAGCGAGGCAATCTGGGTAGAGCTCAGGAATAGAAAGGGTATAGTTACAATGTTGGGGGTTTGAGGAGCAGATACGTAGGCAGATTTTGGAAAGGTGCAAAAACTATACGGTTGTTGTGATGGGTAGTTTTAACTTTGCCAATATCAAATGGGATTCACTTACTGCGAGGGGCTTGGACGGGGCAGAATTTTTAAGAATGTTCAGGAGGGTTTCCTGAAGCAGTGTGTAAATAGCCCAACTCAGGAGGGAGTTATAATAGAGCTGGTATTGGGGAATGGCCGAGTGATCGAGGTTTCAGTAGGAGAGTATTTCGGGAACAGTGATCTTAAATCCATAAATCTTCAGGTGTTTGTGGATAAGGACAAGTGTGGTCCTCGAGTGAAAGTGTTAAATTGGGATAAGACTAACTACCACATTGGGCAGGATCTGGAGACTGTAGATTCGGGGAGGCTGTTTGAGGGTAAATCAACATCTGACATGTGGGAGTCTTTCAAATGTCAGTTGATTGGAATTCGGGACTGGCATGTGCCTTTAGGATGAAGGATAAGTGTGGCAAGTATCAGGAACTCTGGACAATGTAGGATATTATAAACCTTGTCAAAAAGAAAAAGGAAGCGTTTGGAAGGTCTAAAAGATTGAAGACAGATGATGTCCTTGAAGAATATAAAAAACATAAGAAGATATTTAAGGAAAAAGTTAGGAGGACTAAAAGGAGTTCAGGAAAAGTGCTGGGCAAACAGGAATAAGGAAAATCCTCAGGCATTTTATACGTATGTAAAGAGAAAGAGGACAGCCAGGGAAAGAGTTTGGTCCATTCAAGGATAGTGGAGGGAATCGAGGTGTGGATCCAGAGGAAATGGCCCAGATACTGAATGAATATTTTGCCTCAGTATTCATCAAAGAGAATGACTTGATGGATGAGGAGTTGAGAATAGGGTGTGTAGATACTCTGGGTCACATTGATATCAAAAAGGAGTATTGGGCGTCTTAAAAAGCATTAAAGTAGGTAAATCCCCAGGGTCTGATGGGAATTTATCCCAGAATACTGAGGGAGGCAAGGGCAGAGATTTACGGGATTGAGAGAGAAATCTTTACATTTTCATTGGCTTCAGGTGAAGTTCCCGAGGACTGGAGGATTGTCAATTTTATTCTGTTGTTTAAGAAGGGTAACAGGGATAATCCAAGAAATTATTGGAAAAAATTCTTAGGGAGAGGATTTACTCACATTTGGAAAGGAGTGGACTTAATAGTGATAGACAGCATGGTTTTGTGAAGAGGAAGTCATGCCTCATTAACTTGAATGAGTTTTTTGAGGAAGTGATGAAAATGATTGATGAGGATAGGGCAGTGGATGTTGTCTACATGGATTTCAGTAAGGCCTTTGACAAGGTCCCTCATGGCAGACTGGTGCAGAAGGTGAAGTCGCATGGGATCAGAGGAGAGCTGGCAAGGGTAGCAATGGAAGGCTATGGCTAATGGTGTTCATGATGTGGAGATGCCGGCGTTGGACTGGGGTAAATACAGTAGGAAGTCTGACCGGGTGTTGTCAGACTTCCTGCTAGTGGTGTTCCACAGGGATCGGTGCTGGGACCTTTTGTTGTTTGTAATGTATATAAATGATATGGAGGAAAATATAGCTGGTCTGATTAGTAACTTCACAGATGACACAAAAATTGGTGGAGTTGCAGATACTGAAGAAGATTGTCAGAGAATACTACAAGATATAGACTGACTGGAGACTCAGATGGAGAAATGGCAGATGGAGCTTAATCCGGACAAGTGTGGGATAATGAATTTTGGAAGATCCAGTGCGTGTAGGAATTACACAGTAAATGGTAGAACCCCTGGAGTATTGACCTGGGTGTACATTTCCACCAATCAATGAAAGTGGCAACACAGGTAGATAAAGTAGTCAAGAAGACATATGGGACGTTTGCCTTCATCGGGGCATTGAGAATAAAAATTGGCAAGTCAGGCTGCAGCAATACAGAACTTTAGTTAGGTCTCGTTTAAAATACTGTCTACAATTCCAGTTGCCACAGTACAGAATGGGATTTCTTTGGAGAGGATATAGATGAGGGTTAGCAGGATGTTGCCTGGTCTGGAGAGTATTGGCTATGAAGAGAGGTTGGAGAAACTCAATTTATTCTCATTGGAATGACAGAGGTTGAGGGGAGACCTGATAGAGGTTTACAAAATTTTTTTTATACAGGGGGGTGGTGAATGTGTGGAATGCACTGCCTGGGGAGGTGAGGGGAGCAGGTACGATAGTGACACGTAAGGGGCAACTAGACAAAAAAGTAAATGGGATGGGGATGGAAAGATACGGACTCCGCAACTGCATACGATTTTAGTTTAGACAGGCATCATGGTCAGTGCAGGTTTGAAGGGCCGAGTGGCCTGTTCCTGTGTTGGACTGTTCTTTGCTCTTTGCTATCTTCTTTAACTTGGCTCCTTCAGCTGAAAATAGAGCTGTGTATTTGTTCTTGTATTCAGGGCGCTGTCTCCCAGGTCACGTTTATTAACCTCTGGTTCTGATGGTTTGACTCATTGTCTGCCTCACAAACCACTGGATATCGACAAGATGAAGAAACAGGCAGCAAGTATCCCTCCCATGGTGAGTATCTGATCACCCAATATCTGCTCATCAACCAAGGCTTTGTTAACTGCAGACTACACTATTCAAAAACACTCCTGGCCCATCTCCCACATTCCACCTTGCTGATCTGTTCCAAAGCTCTGCTCCCCGTGTATCTCACACATTGCCACCTCCAACCTTCATCCCATTGGCTCATATTGGCCCCCATTTACAAATTCTCATCCTGCTTTATAAATCCCACCATGACCTTTCCCCTTCCCAATATCTGGATCAACCGTCGGAGATCTCTGCCCTCCTCTAACTCTGCCTTCCTGCCCATCTCCAATTTTAAGTGCCATCTATTTGTCTTCATATCATTGGTGTTTCAGTCCCGCGACCCCACATTCTGGAATTCATTCTCTCACTATCTCCTGCTCTCTGCCTCTATCCTCTCCCCCTCTCTGTCCCTCCATCTCTCCATTAAATAACTTTTGGAGAATAAAATGTAGCTCTTGGCTACGTAGAGAAACCCAATTCTGTAAAGGCTGAGTCAGGAATTGAATAATCTGATTGACTTGTGGCCATTCTCTCAGCCTGGTCTTTACTCTCTCTGACTGATTTGAGTGGAATATTTTCCGCACACAGCTCCATCACTCCTGCTCTGTTCTCTGAGATCTTCACTTCAATGGATTGGTTTTAGATTGAATTTACTTTCCGATATTATCCATTAAATCTGAATGACATTCCATCGCACACTCAGTTCATTGTCATCTCCAAACACATTATCCACAACTCAGCTTACTTCATCAAAATCGCAGGCAGGGGGAGGCTGTTCAGCCCACATTTCCCTGCTGATCCTTTTGTTTTATTTGTTCACAGGCTGTGGGTGTCACTGGCTGGGTCAGCATTTATTGCCCATCCCTAATTGCCCTCGAGAAGGGGGTAGTGAGCTGTCTTCTTGAGCCTCTGCGGTCCCTGAGGTGTAGGTACACCCACAGTGCTGTTAGGGAGGAAATTCCAGGATTTTGACCCAGTAATAGTGAAGGAACAGCGATATATTTCCAAGTCAGGATGGTGAGTGACTTGGAGGGGAGCCTCCAGGTGGGGTATTCCCAGGTGTCTGCTGCCCTTCTCCTTCTAGGTGGCAGTGGTTGTGTGTTTGGAAGGTACTGCCGAAGGAATCTTAGTGCGTTGCTGCAGTGCATCTTGTAGATGGTCCACACAGCTGTCACTGTGCATTGGGGTGGAGGGATTGGGGCTGCTCTGTCTGGATGGTGTCGAGTTTCTTGAGTATTGTTGGAGCTGCACCCATCCAGGCAAGTGGAGAATATCCCATCACATTCCCAATTTGAGCCTTGTAGATGGTGGACAGGCTCTGGGGAGTCAGGTGGTGAGTTATTCACCGCAGTATTCCTAGCCTCTGACCTGCTGTTGTAGCAGAGAATATCTGGTAGAGAGAATAGAGACAAAGATGCCCTCGTAAGAGCAGGATATGGTGTTTGACTCATTGATCAACAGTTCCAATGCGCCACAGTGTAAAACTACACTGACCTCCTTAGAAGACAAATATGGGACACAGCGGACAGAGTACCCTTTGTCATCCAGTACTTCTCCACTAGGACACCTTCTCCGGAGCCTTCAACATGTCATTGATGAAGACGAACACCTCGTCAAGGCCATCCGCGTTTCTTGCCTTCAAACAACCACACAACCTCAAACAGACCATTGTCTGCAGCAAACTACCCAGCCTTCAGGAGAACAGTGACCACAATACCACATAACCCTGCCACAGCAACCTCTCCGAGACACGTGCCGGATCATCAACACGGATGCCATCATTACACATGAGAACACCATCCACCAGGTACACGGTACATACTCTTGTAACTCAGCCAACGTTGTCTACCTGGTACGCTGCAGGAAAGGATGTCCCGAGGCATGGTACATTGGGGAGACCATGCAGACACTATGACAATAGATGAATGAACATCGCTCGACAATCACCAGGCAAAACTGCTCTCTTCCTGTTGGGGAACACTTCACTCGGCCTCTGATCTTCGGGTAGTGTTCTCCAAGATGGCCTTCACGACACAAGACAACACAGATTCGCTGAGCAAAGACTGATAGCCAGTAGTAATTTGGCAAATCTCATGAACAGGTTCTTGTATAGTTTAACAAGAAATTCACTTACTGAGAGTAAATACTTACATAAATATAGTTTCAGCTACATGCTTGCCCCTCCACACATCTCTAACCAGTAGAAGATTGCCCTCGAGACTCGAGTCATATGCTCCTATTTATCAGACTGAGTGCTACAGTTATTAATCCCACATTAATCCTTTCTATACCAGACCCTTTCACTAAATAATCTGCCTTACCCCTGTATTATGTACACTCCTCAAGACATCAATATTTAATTCCCCAAGTTCCTTAACATCCATGCTTTTCTCAACAGCAAATATTGATGAGAAATATTCATTCATGATTCCACCATCTCTTGTGGATCCACACACAGATGGCCTTGTTGATCCTTAAGAGGCCCTACTCTCTCCCTTGTTACTCGTTTGCCGTTATGTATTTCTAGAAGCTCTTTGGCTTCTCCTTTGCCTTATCTGCCAAAACAATTTTGTGCCCCTTTTTTGCCCTCCTGTTTTCTTCTTAACTCTATTCCTACTCCCCCTATATTCTTCAGGGCATTCATTCGCTCCCAGCTGCCTATCCATGTCATGTGTCTCTTTCTTCTTCTTGACCAGGGCCTCAATATCCCGACTCATCCAGGGTTCCCTATTTCGACCAGCCTTGCCCTTCACTCTAAGAGGAATGTGTTTATCCTGAATCCTGGTTAACACACTTCTGAAAGCCTCCCATTTACCAGATGTCCCTTTACCTTCCTACAGACTCCCCCAATTAACTTTTGAAAGTCCCTGCCTGATACTAACAAAATTGGCCTTGTCCCAATTTAGAATTTTACCTTTTGGGATAGACCTAGCATTCTCCATCGCTATCTTTACCCAAAGGGTGGTTCAGGAGTGGAATGCCCTGCCTGCAGCAGTTGTAGATGCGCCAAGTTTGGTGGCGTTTAAGAGGTTAGTTGATAAGTATATGGAAGAGAAGGGAATGGTTTAGTTTGGAGGGGCATTGCTTTTTATATTGGTCGGCGCAACATCGAAGGCCGAAGGGCCTGTTCTGTGCTGTAATGTTCTATGTTCTATGTTCTATCTTAAACCTAATGGAATTATGGTCACTGGTGCCAAAGTGACTCCTCACTAACAGTTCTATCACCTGCCCTTCCTTATTTCCCTCTCTCTCTCTCTCTCTGTCTCTCCGTTTTCCCTTCTCTTTGCATCTCTCTCTGCATCTTTCTCTGTGTGTCCTTCTCTGTCTCTCCTTCTCTGTCTCTCCTTCTCTGTCTCTCCTTCTCTGTCTCTCCTTCTCTCTCTTTCTGTCCCTCTTTCTGTCTCTCTCTCATTTCTTGTTTAATTACCCTCAGAAATAAGTGGATGATAAAATTTCATACTTGTGTTTTTGATATGACATCATCACACTTTTATCTCACTCTCTCCCCTGAACTGAACAGGAATGGCTGGGATCTGGAATGGCTGAGATTGGGTAAAGGTTTAGATATCTGCAGGTCTGGAATATCAGAGCAGTTTTGCTGACCTGCTGGGTACAGCGCTGGTCTGAACCTCACTGTCTGATTGTTCTGTATCACATTGCAGATTTCCACTCTGTCGGAATTGGCCCCGGGAGATCGGAATCAACAGAAACATTCACAATATCAGCAGCAGTTGGAGAGGGAGCGCTGCCATACAGCCAGTCCATCGAGTATAACTCCAACCCCAATAAAACAGACCACAGGTCAGAGCGCATCCACACAGCAACCCCAACTCACCCACACGTGCAGTGACTGTCCCCAACACTGACCCTCACAGTGACACTGCCCCCAACACTGACCCTCACACTACCCTCACAGTGACACTGCCCCAACACTAACCCTCACAGAGACACTGCCCAACACTGACCCTCACAGAGACACTGCCCCCAACACTGACCCTCACACTGACCCTCACAATGACACTGTCCCCAACATTGCCCCCAACACTGACCCACACAGTGACCCTCACAGTGACCCTTACAGTGACACTGCCCCCAACACTGACCCTCACAGCGACCCTCACAGTAACACTGCCCCCAACACTGCCCCCAACACTGACCCTCACAGAGACATGCCCCCAACACTGACCCTCACAGAGACACTGCTCCCAACACTGCCCGCAACACTGACCCTCACAGTGACCCTCACAGTGACACTGCCCCAACACCAACACTGCCCCAACACTGCCCCAACACTGACCCTCACACTGACCCTCAGAATAACATTGCCCCCACACTGCCCCCAACACTGACCCTCACAGTGACCTCACAGTGACACTGCCCCCAACACTGCCCCTCACAGTGACCCTCACAGTGACTCTGCCCCCAAACACTGCCCCCAACACTGCCCTCACATGATCCTCACAGTGATCCTCACAGTGATCCTCACAGTAACCCTCACAGTGACACTGCCCCCAACACTGCCCCCAACACTGCCCTCAACACTGCCCCCACACTGACCCTCACAGAGACACTGCACCCAAAACTGCCCTCAACACTGACCCTCACAGTGTCCCTCACAGTGACACTGCCCCCAACACTGCCTCCAACACTGCCCCCCACACTGACCCTCACAGAGACACTGCACCCAACACTGCCCTCAACACTGACCCTCACAGTGTCCCTCACAGTGACACTGCCCCCAACACTGCCCCCAACACTGCCCCTCACAGTGACCCTCACAGTGACATTGCCCCCAACACTGCCCCCAACACTGCCCTCACTGACCCTCACAGTGACCCTGCCCCCAACACTGACCCTCACACTGACCCTCACAGTGACACTGTCCCAACACTGTCCCCAACACAGACCCTCACATGACACTGCCCCCAACTGCCCCCAAACTGACCCTCACAGTGTCCCTCACAGTGACACTGTCCCCAACATTGCCCCACACAGCCTCACAGTGACCCTCACACCCTCACAGTGACCCTCACAGTGACCCTGCCCCAACACTGCCCCTCACAGTGACCCTCACAGTGACCCTGCCCCCAACACTGCCCCTCACAAGTGAACACTGCCCCCCACTGCCCCCAAACACTGCCCCTCACAGTGAACACTGCCCCCAACACTGCCCCCAACACTGTCCCTTCACAGTGACACTGCCCCCAACACTGACCCCCAACACCCCTCACAGTGACACTGCCCCCACCCTGCCCCCAACACTGCCCCTCACAGTGACACTGCGCCCAACACTGCGCCCAACACTGCACCCAACACTGACCCTCAGAATGACACTGCCCCCGACACTGCCCCCGACACTGCCCCTCATAGTGACCCTCATAGTGACCCTCATAGTGACACTCACAGTGACACTGCCCCCAACACTGCCCCCCACACTGACCCTCACAGTGACCCTCACAATGACCCTCACAATGACATTGCCCCCAACAAATGCCCCCACCCCCCCAATCCAACACTGGACCCAACACTGACCCTCCCTCACAGTGACACTGCCCCAACACACTCACAGTGACCCTCACAGACCTCACAGTGACACTGCCCCCAACACTGACCCTCACAGTGACCCTCACAGTGACACTGCCCCCAAACCTGTCCCCAACACTCCCAACACTGCCCCCAACTCTGCCCTCACACTGACCCTCACAGTGTCCCCACACGTGCCCCTCAACTGCCCCCAACACTACCCCCAACACTGCACCTCACAGTGACCCTCAAAGTGACACTGCCCCCAACATTGCCCCCAGCACTGGACCCAGCACTGGACCCAACACTGACCCTCACAGTGACCCTCACAGTGACACTGCCCCCAACACTGCCCCAACACTGACCCTCACACTGACCCTCACAGTGACACTGCCCCCAACACTGACCCTCACACTGACCCTCACAGTGACACTGTCCCAACACTGACCTCACACTGACCTCACAGTGACATTCACGACCCTCACATGACACTGTCCCCAACACGACCCACACTGACCCTCACAGTGACATTGTCCCCAACAATACCCTCACACTGCCCCTCACAGTGACACTGTCCCCAACACTGCCTCCACGACCTCACAGTGACATTGTTCCCAGCACTGACCCTCACACTGACCCTCACAGTGACATTGTTCCCAGCACTGACCCTCACACTGACCCTCACCACTCCCCACATGACCCTGACCCTCACAGTGACACTGTCCCCAACACTGACCCTCACACTGACCCTCACAGTGACATTGTCCCAGCACTGACCCTCACACTGACCCTCACAGTGACACTGTTCCCAACACTGACCTCACACTGACCCTCACACGACCCTCACAGTGACACTGCCCCCACACTGACCCCAATGACATTGCACTAGACCCTCACACTGACCCTCACAGTGACACTGTCCCCAACACTGACCCTCACACTGACCCTCACAGTGACACTGTCCCAAACACTGACCCTCACACTGACCCTCACAGTGACACTGTCCCCAACACTGACCCTCACATGACCCTCACAGTGACACTGTTCCCAACACTGACCCTCACATGACCCTCACAGTGACATTGTCCCAGCACTCCTCACACTGACCCTCACACTGACCCTCACAGTGACACTGCCCCCACACACTGACCCTCACACTGACCTCAAAGTGACCCTACACTGACCCTCACAGTGACATTGTTCCCAGCACTGACCCTCACACTGACCCTCACAGTGACACTGTTCCCAACACTGACCCTCACACTGACCCTCACAGTGACACTGCCCCCACACTGACCCTCACACTGACCCTCACAGTGACCCCCACACTGACCCTCACACTGACCCTCACAGTGACATTGTCCCCAACCATGACCCTCACACTGACCCTCACAGTGACACTGTCCCCAACACTGACCCTCACACTGACCCTCACAGTGACATTGTTCCCAGCACTGACCCTCACACTGACCCTCACAGTGACATTGTTCCCAGCACTGACCCTCACACTGACCCTCACAGTGACACTGTCCCCAACACTGACCCTCACACTGACCCTCACAGTGACACTGTCCCCAACACTGACCCTCACACTGACCCTCACAGTGACATTGTTCCCAGCACTGACCCTCACACTGACCCTCACAGTGACACTGTTCCCAACACTGACCCTCACACTGACCCTCACAGTGACACTGCCCCCTCACACTGACCCTCACACTGACCCTCACAGTGACCCTCACAGTGACCCTCACAGTGACCTGCCCCTCACACTGACCCTCACACTGCCCCCTCACACTGACCCTCACACTGACCCTCACACTGACCCTCACAGTGACACTGCCCCCTCACACTGACCCTCACACTGACCCTAACAGTGACCCTCACACTGACCCACTTTTACACTGACACTACCCCTATGTCTGCGTGGGTTTCCTTTGGGGTTTCCTTCCGCAGTCCAATGATGTGTGGGTTAGGTTGATTGGCCGTGCTGAAATTGGGGTAGAATATTCCTCTTCCTCCCGCCGGGGGATTGGTAGTGAGCAGGGGCGGAACATGCCAAGATCTTTGACCTTGGACAGAATTTTCTGGTTTTCAGGTGAGCACAGCCAATAAATCCCATTCTTAGAGTCAAACCATTTTTTCCAGGAACAACAATCAGAGTCCTGACATTAACCCTTTCAGAGACAGTGTCTTTCACTGGAGAGGCCGAGTAGAATTATTGCTGGATAAGTAACTGGCCGTCTCATAGAAGTCATGATATGGAGATGCCAGTGTTGGACTGGGGTAAACACAGTAAGAAGTCTGACAACATCAGATCTAAGTTCAACTGATTTATTTGATAGTAAACTCACAAGCTTTCAGGGTTTGTCTCTTCGTCAGGTGAATGGAGAGATCTGGTCTCAGACAGAGCACACATATCAGCACAGACAGTTTACAGATTACTGATTAGAATGTAAATCTTCACACCTAACCTGCTATTCAAGTCTTAAAGATATTGACAATCACCAGGCAAAACAGTTCCCTTCCTGTGGGCAAACACTTCAGCAGTCACGGGCATTCAGCCTCCGACCTTCGGGTAAAGGTTCTTCAAGGGGGCCTTCAGGACACACGACAGCGCAGAGTCGCTGAGCAGAGACTGATAGCCAAGTTCCGAACACATGAGGACGGTCTTAACAGGGATCTTGGCTTCATGACACACTATCTGTAACCCCCATGACTTGCCTGGGTTAGCAAAAAACCTCACTTACTGTGCTGTCTGGAGACAATACACATCTCTTTAACCTGTGCTCAGTGCTCCTTCCACTCACATTGTTAGCCACTTTAAGACTTGAATAGCAGGTTAGGTGTAAAGATTTGCATTCTAATCAGTAATCTGTAAACTGTCTGTGCTGTTATATGCTCTGTCTGAGGCCAGAACTCTCCATTCACCTGACAAAGGGACAAACCCCGAAAGCTTGCGAGTTTACTATCAAATAAATCAGTTGGACTTAAACCTGGTGTTGTCAGACTTCTTACTGTATGTCATAGAAGACAGAGGCTGGTGGTGGATGGAAAATTTTCAGACTGGAGACCAGTTATATCGGTGTACCACAGGGATCAGTGCTGGGTCCTCTGCTATTTGTGATTTTTTCAATGACTTGGAAGAGGAGGCTAAAGGGTGAGTCAGTAAATTTGCTGATGACACCAAGATTGGTGGAATAGTGGATGAGGTGGAGGGCTCTTGGAGGCTGCAAAGAGACATTGAGAGGATGCAGAGCTGGGCACAAAAGTGGCAGATGGAGTTTAACCCTGATAACTGTGAGGTGATTCATTTTGGCAAGACAAACTTGAATGCGGATTACACGGTCAATGGTGGGATTCTAAAGAATGTAGAGGAACAGAGAGATTTTGGAGTTCGTATCCACAGATCTCTGAAGGTTGCCGCTCAAGTGGATAGAGCTGTGAAGAAGGTTTATAGTGTGTTAGTGTTTATTAACAGGGGGTTTGAGTTTAAGAGCCGTGGGGTTATGCTGCAAATATACTGGCTGTTGGCCCTTTAAAAGTCACTATCGTATTCGTTCCACTCCCTCCTCCGGCAGCGAATTCCAGGTACCCACTACTCTCTGTGTAAAACATCTGCCTCGTACATCTCCTCTAAACCTTGCCCCTCGCACCTTAAACCTGTGCCCCCTAGTAACTGACTCTTCCACCCTGAGAAAACGCTTCTGACTATCCACTCTGTCCATGCCTCTCTCAATCTTGTAGACTTCTATCAGGTTTCCCAAATTCCATCACCGTAACCAATCACTCCCCCCAGTATCAGCACACAGAGGCAGCTGTGTGTACCATTGACAGAACACACTGCAGTGATTCACCAAGGCTCTTTCAACAGTACCTTCCAAACCCGGGATCTCTAATCCCGGAAGGACAAGGGCACCGGCTGCACAGGAACACCACTGTCCAGGAGTTTTCCATGACATTCCTGCCTTGTGTTTGTGTAAAGGAGACAGTGGCCACCATTTTACCAGCTCCTAGAAGGGAATTCGCCAATGGCTTCGGCTGAGATTTTAGGAGTCTTGCCCAAGTGGAGTTGTAAAATCCCGGCCAACTGATTCATAGCCCAAAGTTCAAAGTGAAAATTAAATCAAAAAGAAACAGAATAATTCTCTGTTTGATCATTGGTTTGCTGTGAATTCCTGGCTCCGATCTCCAGCCTGAGGTTGAAAAGCGTCCCTAATTCAGTTTCACAATCTACTGTCACTTTTCTCTGAAGTAATTGTTGTTCTTTTGATCTCAGCAATGCTCATGATTCCTGTCAGTTATATTGGGATGCCAGCCTAATACACACCTTTCTCATCTCATACCCACAATACCTTCACCATTTGAATTGAGTTAAAGATTCTGCAAGTCATAGAGGTTTGCAGCATGGAAACAGGCCCTTCAGCCCAACTTGTACATGCCACCTTTTTTTTAAACAGCTAAGCTGTACAGTCAGTATCTGCAGAAGGGATGTATTGAGTACAGAAGTTGAGAAATGATGTTGCAGCTATATAAAACCTCGGTTAGGCTGCATTTGGGGTACTGTGTGCAGTTCCGGTCACCACGCTACCAGAAAGATGTGGAAAGCTTTGAAGAGAGTGCAAAGAAGCTTGACCAGGATGTTGCCTGTTATCGAGGGTGTTGGCTATGAGAAGAGTTTGAATAAACTAGGATGGTTTTCACTGGAAAGATGGAGGCTGAGGAGAGATGTGATAGAGGTTTACAAAATGATGAGAGGCACAGACAGGATGGATAGTCAGAGCTCTTTTCCCAGAGTGAAAGTGTCAATTACACAGGGGAGGCGGGGGGACACAGGTTCAAGGTGAGAGGGGGAAGTTTAAGGGAGATGTGCAGAGAGGGATCGGTACCTGGAACACGCTGCCAGAGGATGTGATGGAAACAGACATATTTCAGAAGCATCTGAATGGGGACAAGGAAAGGGAGGGAATAGCGGGATAAGGACTGAGGAAGGATAGAAATCTTTTTTAGTTTAGTTAGGACGTCATGATTGGCACAGGCTCAGAGGGCCGAAGAGCCTGTTCCTGTACTGTACTTCTCTTTGTTCCATCAATTAAGTACAGAAACGCTTCTAAACCCTGACACATCTGAATTGAAATTCTGACCCACTGGATTGATCACAGCCTGACAATTATTCACAGCTGGTATCTGATGGAATTGTTCAAACTCTTTTTCAATCCAGGTTTCCTGTCCCTCGGTCACCAAACTTCATCATACAATAGTAACCAACTTCGGGACAGCAGACTGATACAGCACATCTCCGAACCTCCCCCCACCCTCGACCTTACATTCAGGCACCTGACAGGAACAGAGAGACAGGGCTCCATCACACAGGTAAAGAGTGGGAGAGTGCGGAGAGTGTTTACTCCACAGTGAAGAGGCTGGGAGAGTGAAGGGAGGGTGTTTATTCCACAGGGAGGGGGCTGGGGGAGTGAAGGGAGGATGTTTATTCCACAGGGAGGGGGGCTGGGAGAATGAAGGGAGGGTCGATTCCACGGAGGAGGTGGGGTGCTGTGAGAGTGTGGTGGGATTGTTTTGGGGGTCTATTGGAAAGGGAAGAGGGGTTTTGAAGCTGCGGTATAAATAGTAACTCCACCCTGGGGATTTAGTCGATGTCTGTTCTCTTTCTGATCTTCTCTCCTTTTCTAGGGAACACCAGTCCCACTGCTCAGTGCAGCAGCCTACACTGCAGAACATAGCAAAGGTCATCACGGGTCACTATCCATGGGTCATCATTGGCCAGTGGATTCTTCCAAATCTGGTATGTGATGGGGATGAGTAAGTGAAAGCTAACAGAGAGATATCCCGGATATTCAGTGTCAGAAACTCGAGCTGCTCCCAGTCTCGCTTCATGCTTCTTGTTGGTTTGGGTAGTTTCTATTTTCCTTCAGCAGAAACATGAGGTTAACGGGCAGACCTGTCGACGAAGGGCAAGCCATTGCTGTTGTCTACATGGATTTTAGTAAGGCGTTTGACAAAGTCCCTCATGGGAGGTTAGTTGAGAAAGTCAAGGCTCATGGGATACAAGAACAGGTAGCTAGATGGATAAGTAACTGGCTTGGTAATAGGAGCCAGAGAGTAATAGTGAAAGGGTGTTTTTCTAGTTGGAGGTCAGTCACTAGTGGTGTGCCGCAGGGCTCAGTACTGGGACCTCTTCTATTTGTAATATATATAAATGACTTAGAAGAGGGAGTAAGTGGAGTGATCAGCAAGTTTGCAGACGATACAAAGATTGCTGGACTTGCGGATAGTGAGGAGCATTGTCAGGCAATGCAGCAGGACACAGATAGGCTGGTAGCTTGGGCAGATAGAATTCAATCCTGATAAATGTGAGGTGATGCATTTTGGGAGAAAGAATGTAGTGGGGAGGTATATGATAAAGGGTAGACCTATTAAGAGTATAGAAATGCAGAGGGACCTGGGGGTGCAGGTGAACAAGGCTCTGAAGGTGGCAGAGCAAGTGGAGAAGGTTGTGAAGAAAGTATATAGTATGTTAGCCTTTATAGGAAGGGGTATAGAGTACAAGAGCTTGCCTTTAATGTTGCAGTTGTATAAAATGTTGGTTAGACCTCATTTGGAATACTGCGTCTAGTTCTGGTTGCCTTACTACCGGAAGTTCGTGGAGACTCTGGAGAGAGTGCAGAGGAGGTTTACCAGGATGCTGCCTGGTATGGAAGTTACGATGAGAGATTAGGCAAATTGGGGTTGTTTTCCTTAGAAAGACATAGACTTAGAGGAGATCTAATAGAGGTGTACAAGATTATGAGGGGTATAGATAGAGTAAACAGGATTAAGCTTTTTCCTAGGATGGACTTGAATAGCACGAGGTGTCACGGGCTTAGGGTGAGGGGGGTAAGGTATAATTTGGATGCTAGAGGGAGTTTTTTCACACAGAGGGTGGTGAGGATATGGAATGCACTGCCAAGTGGTGGAGGCAGGTACTCTGGAGTTATTTAAGAAATATTTAGATGGGCACATGAACAGAATGGGAATGGAGGGGTATAGAAAACTGATTTAAAATAGGGATCATGAACCTTGGGAGTCCCTGGGAAGTGTGTAAATAGATGATGATATTGATGTACTTGTTTTTATCCTACAGGTGCTTTGGTCCACCTTGTTGTTTAACAAGGGGCATACACGCGATGGGTCGTGAGAGGGCTGCTCTTGGATTTTTTTTTCGAGAATATCCTAGTGCTTCACGTCGTTAGTGTACGCTTGACCTGGACCATTTGATGGGCAACACGACAGCTCAGTGACTATCGCTGTGCTGTGCGGATACATGGATTTGGGCCTGTGTCTGGGGAGTTTGCGCATTCTCCCTGTGCTTGCGTGGGTTTTCTCCAGGTGCTCCGGTTTCCTCCCACATCCCAAAGATGTGCTCTTAGGATAATTGGCAAAACAAATTCTCCCTAAATTGTCTCAAATTTGGTTTTTAATCCATAGATCTATAAACATAGACAGGGATCACGGGGTAGAAGTGGGAACATCGGGGTGGCGGTGCGGGCTTGTTGGGCTGAAGGGCCTGTTTCCTGTGCTGTTTTGTTCTTTCTTCTTTGATCTTGAAGGTGGTAATTTCAGGACCATTACTGATACCACGTATGAGTGAGAGCGGGAATAGGAGGATTAGGCAGATGAATACCTGGCTTGAGAGCTGGTGCAGGGGGCAGGGATTTAGATTTTTGGATGATTGGGATCTTTTTTGGGGAAGGAGTGATCTGTTCAAGAGGGATGGGTTACATCTGAACTGGAGGGGGTCTAACACCCTGGCGGAGAGATTTGCTGGAGCCACTTGGGAGGATTTAAACTAGTTTGGCAGGAGGGTCGGATCCAAAGCAATAAAGAGACAGAAGAGAAGTTCAAGGACAGCACAGAAGTTAAAAAGAGCACATTAAGTAGTCAAGGGAGTGTCAGTAATCCTAGTAGCAGACACATCAGGCAAAAGCAAGGCAGAGAGCAAAGGAAATCCAGATTAAACTGCATTTATTTCATTGCAAGAGGCCTGACGGGCAAGGCAGATGAACTCAGGGTATGGATGTGCACTTGGGACTGGGATATTATAGCAATTACTGAGACATGGCTAAGGGAGGGACAGGACTGGCAGCTCAATGTTCCAGGGTACACATGCTATGGGAAAGATAGAACAGGAGGTAAGAGAGGAGGGGGAGTTGCAATTTGATTAGGGCAAGCACCAGGGCCGTACTGAGAGGATATATATCTGAGGGTTCTGCCACTGAGTCTGTATGGGTGGAACTGAGAAATAAGAAGGGGGAATCACTTTGATAGGGTTATACCATAGGCCCCCAAAGAGTCAGCGGGAAATTGAGCAGCAAATATGTAAGGAGATTACAGATTCCAAGAAAAATATGGTGGTAATAGTCCGAGATTTTAATTTTCCCAACATTGACTGGGACAGCCATAGTATTAGAGGGTTAGTTGGAGAGAAATTTGTTGAGTTCATTCAGGAGGAATTTCTCATTCAGTATGTGGATGGCCTGAACAGAGAGAGGGCAAAACTTGGTCTCCTCTTGGGAAATAAGGAAGGGCAGGTGATAGAAGTGTTAGTGAGGGATCACTTTGGGATCAGTGACCATAATTCTGTTGGTTTTAAGATAGCTATGGAGAATGATAAGTCTGGCCCAAAAGTTAAAATTGTAAACTGGGATAAGGCCAATTTTGATGGTATCAGACAGGAACTTTCAAAAGTTAATTGGGGGAGTCTGTGGGGAAGGAAAAGGGATTTCTGGTAAGTGGGAGGCTTTCAAAAGTTAACCAGGGTTCAGGGTAAACACATTCCTCTTAGAGTGAAGGGCAAAGGCTGGCAGAGACAGGGAACCCTGGATAACTCGGGATATTGAGGCCCTGATCAAGAAGAAGAAAGAGGCACAGGACATGGATAGGCAGCTGGGAGCAAGTGAATGCCCTGAAGAATATAGGGAGTGTAGGAGTAGAGTTAAGAGAGAAATCAGGAGGGTAAAAAGGGGACACAAGACTATTTTGGCAGATAAGGCAAAGGAGAATCCAAAGAGTTTCTACAAATCTATAAAGGGCCAAAGAGTTAGAAGGGAGAGAGTAGGGCCTGTTAAGGATTAACAAGGCCATCTATGTGAGGATCCACAAGGGATGGGTGAGATTCTAAATGAATATTTCCCATCAGTATTCACTGTTGAGAGAAGCATGGATGTTAGGGAATGTGGGGAAATAAATAGTGATGTCTTGAGGAGTGTACATATTACAGAGAAGGAGGTGCTGGATGTCTTAAACTGCATCAAGATAGATAAATTCCCAGGACCTGATGAAGTGAATCCCAGGGTGTTGTGGGAGGCTAGGGAGGGAATTGGGGGTCCCCTAGCTGAGATATTTGAATCACTGATAGTCACAGGTGAAGTGCCTGAAGATTAGAGAGTGGCAAATGTTGTGCCTTTGTTTAAAAAGGGCTGCAGGGAAAAGCCTGGGAACTACAGGCCAGTGAGCCTCACAGCGGGATGGGTAAATTGTTGGAAGGGATTTTGAGAGAGATTCTACAGGCATTTAGAGATGCAAAAACTGATTAGGGACAGTCAGCATGGCTTTGTCAGTGGAAAATCATATCTCATAAATTTAATTGAGTTTTTCGGAGGGGTAACCGAGAAGATAGATGAAGGCAGTGCAGTTGATGTTGTCTACATGAACTTTAGCAAGGCCTTTGACAAGGTACTGCACGGTAGATTGTTAGATAAAGTTAAATCTCACTGGATCCAGGATGAGGTATCTAAATGGATACAAAATTGGCTTCTTGACAGAAGCCAGAGGGTGGTTGTAGAGAATTATATTTTTCAAACTGGGGGCCTGTGACCAGCAGTGTGCCTCAGGGATCAGTGCTGGGTCCACTGTTATTTGTCATTTATATTAACGATTTGGATGACAAATCATTAGTAAGTTTGCAGATGACACCAAGATTGGTGCATGGTGGGCAGTGAGAAAGGTTATCACTAATTGCAATGGGATCTTGATGAATTGCGCCAGTGGGCTGACGAATGGCAGATGGAGTTAATTGAGACAAATGTGAGGTGATGCATTTTGTAAATTGAACCAGGGCAGGACTTACTCAGTTAATGGTAGGGCACTGGGGAGAGTTACAGAGCAAAGAGATCTAGAGGTACAGGTTCATAGCTCCTTGAAAGTGGAGTCACAGGTGAACAGAGTGGTAAAGAAGGCATTCGGCATACTTGGTTACATCGGTCAGAACATTGAATACAGGAGTTGGGACGTCTCGTTGAAGTTGTACAATATATTGATAAGACCACTTTTGGAATACTGTGTACAATTCTGGTCACCCTATTATAGAAAGGATATTATTAAACTAGAAAGAGTGCAGAAAAAATTTACTAGGATGCTATTGGGACTTGATAGTTTGAGTTATAAGGAGAGGCTGAATAGACTGGGACTTTTTTCTCTGGAGTGTAGGAGGCTGAGGGGTGATCTTATAGAGATCTATAAAATAATGAGGGGTATAGACAAGGTAGTCAATATCGTTTCCCAAAGGGAGGGGAGTCTAAAACTAGAGGGTTTGAGATGAGAGGGGAGAGATATAAAAGGGTGAGAGTCACTGGTTACTTGTTTTCTTTGCTGATTTAATCGACTGAAATTGATAGTTTTATTTTGCTTTTTACAGAAAGAAAACAGCAACGACTGTCCCCAACATCACAAAGTGATCCTTCCGTCACTTCACTGACATCCAGTCTCTGTTACAGTCAAAGAGGTATTGTATCAGAAACAGCACTCCCTCAGCACTGACCCTCTGACAGTGCGGCGCTCCCTCAGCACTGACCCTCTGACAGTGCGGCGCTCCCTCGGCACTGAACCTCTGACAGTGCGGTACTCCCTCAGCACTGACCCTCTGACAGTGCGGCACTACCCTCAGCACTGACCCTCTGACAGTGCCGCGCTCCCTCAGCACTGACCCTCTGACAGTGCGGACTCCCTCAGCACTGACCCTCTGACAGTGCGGCACTCCCTCAGCACTGACCTCTGACAGTGCCGCACTCCCTCAGCACTGACCCTCTGACAGTGCGGCGCTCCCTCAGCACTGACCCTCTGACAGTGCGGCACTCCCTCAGCACTGACCCTCTGACAGTGCAGCGCTCCCTCAGCACTGACCCTCTGACAGTGCGGCACTCCCTCAGCACTGACCCTCTGACAGTGCAGCACTCCCTCAGCACTGACCCTCTGACAGTGCGGCACTCCCTCAGCACTGACCCTCTGACAGTGCGGCACTCCCTCAGCACTGACCCTCTGACAGTGCGGCACTCCCTCAGCACTGACCCTCTGACAGTGCGGCACTCCCTCAGCACTGACCCTCTGACAGTGCGGCGCTCCCTCAGCACTGACCCTCTGACAGTGCGGCACTCCCTCAGCACTGACCCTCTGACAGTGCGGCGCTCCCTCAGCACTGACCCTCTGACAGTGCGGCACTCCCTCAGCACTGACCCTCTGACAGTGCGGCGCTCCCTCAGCACTGACCCTCTGACAGTGCGGCGCTCCCTCAGCACTGACCCTCTGACAGTGCGGCGCTCCCTCAGCACTGACCCTCTGACAGTGCGGCGCTCCCTCAGCACTGACCCTCTGACAGTGCGGCGCTCCCTCAGCACTGACCCTCTGACAGTGCGGCGCTCCCTCAGCACTGACCCTCTGACAGTGCGGGCTCCCTCAGCACTGACCCTCTGACAGTGCGGCGCTCCCTCAGCACTGACCCTCTGACAGTGCGGCGCTCCCTCAGCACTGACCCTCTGACAGTGCGGTGCTCCCTCAGCACTGACCCTCTGACAGTGCGGCACTCCCTCAGCACTGACCCTCTGAGAGTGCAGCACTCCCTCAGCACTGACCCTGTGACAGTGCGGCGCTCCCTCAGCACTGACCCTCTGACAGTGCAGCACTCCCTCAGCACTGACCCTCTGACAGTGCGGCGCTCCCTCAGCACTGTTAGTGTTATTTCCGCAGTTGGAATGAGTGATTGCTACTTGCAAAAGAGAGCACAATTTCATTTTGTTCTTTCTGTACATTATTTGAATGTTAACAGGAAAAGTTTGACCTGGAACTATATTCTTTTGGATCGATTTTATGTTGATCATGTGTTATGGAGATATGTTTTTATCGGTAGATTCCCCGCTGTGTCTGGTTCAATGTGGAAGTAGCGGATACGGAGCTGCTGGAAGCCGAGCTCCCCCAGAAGCTGCAGCTTTATTACGAGGTTCTATCATTCAGGTAAGATGTGAAATTGGTCTGAATCACTCGAAAGGAGGAAGTTTCCACCTCTCTCTCCTTCACATTCTCCATCTCCAACACTTCCATTTTTAGATCTCTCAGTCTCCATTTCTGATGATGATCTGTCTGCTTGTACCCATTACCAGCCCCACAGACTGCTGCAGTTATTTTGACTCCAGTTCTTCACACCCCACATCCTGGCAGGACTCTATCCCATTCTCTCAGTTCCTTCACCTCTGTTTCAATGCTGCCATTTTCCACAGTAACTCTGTCAGTATGGCTTGCTGCTTCCTCACTTGTAGTTTTCCATCCAGCATAGTTAACAGGGCTCTCCACCTTGTGCAAACCATTCTCCCGACTCACTTCTCTCATCCTCTCCCCCCTTCCCAGAACCAAGACAGGCTCACCCCCCCATCCTCACTTTTCCCCTCACCAATCTCTGCAGTCAAAGAATGGCCCTCTGCTATTTCTGTCAACTCCAACATAACACCAATACTCAACACATCTTCCCCTCACCCCCCCATCAGCATTCCGCAGGGACCGTTCTCTCTGGGACATCCTGGTCCACTCTGGGAACATCTTCAGTCCGTCTGCAAACAGAACTCAGACTTTCCTGCCGCTTGCTGCTTCATCACCCCACCCGCTCTCCATCCACACGTCCGTCCTTGACCTTTTGCAATGTTCCAGCGAACCCCAGTCAAACTGGAGGAACAGTTGGATATTTAATAGCCTTCCAGACTGAACACTGAGTTCAGCAATATCAGAGTGAACTCTCATCCACCTTCACCCATTTTTATTTCTATCAACTTAATTTCTTTTCTCCCGTGGTTTCATTCTTCCACCTTTTTTTAAAATCTTGATTTCCACTTTCTTCCCCCATCGCCATTCCCCTCTCCCGGCTCCCCTGGGCTTTGTGTTTGGGTGATCCCCTCGTACGCTGTTTACCTTTGTTCTGACATTTACACATTCTAATCTTCCAATAAACTCATGGAACTAGAAGCAGGAGGAGGCCATTCAGACCTTTGAGCCTGCTCTGCTATTTCTTTGGATCATGAGTGAGTGATGGTTGTGGTTAGCACCATTCCCAGTGATGATCAGCACCATTTTCATTTGTCTTCTTTGTCCATGACATCTTTGCCAATCTCTCCCCGGCCTCCACCATTCACTGCCCTCGATCCAGCCTCTACTGCCCCCCCCCCTTCCCCCACCGCAAGAGTATAAATCTTTTCTTATTTTCAATTCCCTGCAGCTCTGACAAAGGGTCATCCAAGTTCACTCTGTTTCTGATTTGTGAGCAAACACGCCACATTCCCTCAATTCCACAGAAATTCCTGGTATCCTATCATTCACTGAGTACTTTCTTGTTAAATCTCTCCTTCCAAAGTGTAATCCTCACACTTCCCAGAGTTAAATTCCATCTGCCACTTATCTGCCCATTTGACCATTCCGTCTATATCTCCTTCACTCTGTGCTCGCTATTAACCGCAATCTTTGTGTCATCCTTTGTGGCAGACGGACTTCAACGCGGATAAATGTGTAGTGGTCCATTTTGGCAGGAATAATGGGATGAAGGAGTACAATATAAGGGGTAGAAGTCTTAGCTGTGTTGTAGAGCAGAAGGATCTCAGGGTCCGGGTCCATAGGACTCGGTTTTTAATCCATAGATCTATAAACATGGACAGGGATTGCCGGTAGACGTAGGAACATCAGGGTGGCGGTGTGGGCTCATTGTGCCGAAGGGCCTGTTTCCCGTGCTGTTTTGTTCTTTGTTCTTTGACTCTTAAATCGGCCTCGCAGGTGGAGGAAGTGGTCAAGAAGGCGTACGGTGTACTGGCCTTCATTAATCGAGGAATAGAGTTTAGGAGTCAGGAGGTAATGATGCACTCTATAACACTCTTGTCAGACCCCACTTGGAGTATTGTGCGCAGTTCTGGTCGCCTCGTTATAGGAAGGATGTAGAGGCTATTGAGAGGGTGCAGAGGAGATTTACAAGGATGCTGCCTGGATTGGGAAGCAGGCCTTATGAAGATAGGTTGAGGGAGCTGGGACTCTTCTCACTGGAGAGACGTAGGTTGAGAGGCGACCTGATAGAGGTTTATAAAATGTTGAGAGGGATAGATAGGATGGACTCTCAGAGACTATTTCCCCGAGCTGAAATGGTCACTACGAGAGGACACAGATTTAAGGTGCAGGGAAGCAAATACAAAGGAGATGTCAGGGGTAGGTTTTTCACTCAGAGGGTGGTGAGTGAATGGAACCGACTGCCGTCGGAGGTTGTTGAGGCAAACTCACTGGGGTCTTTTAAGAGACTTCTGGATGAGTATATGGAAAAGAATAGGATAGGGGGTTATAGATAGGTCTGTGGATTGATAGATGTGATCGGCGCAACTCATGGGCCAAAGGGCCTGTTTGTGCTGTATTGTTCTATGTTCTATGTTCATCTGTAAACTTACTAATCCTACCCCCCACATAGTCACCAATGTCATTTATAGAAATGGTGAATAATAGAAGGCCCAACACAGATCCCTGCAGTACATCACTGGACACTGGTGTCCACTCAGTACAGCTGCCTTCTGTCATTCTGACCCCGACCCCGACCCTGGCCCTGACCTAACCCTGTCTCCTACAGCTGAGCCAATTTTGAATCCACTTTATCGAATTACCCTGTATCCTGTGGGAGTTTACCTGCTTTATAAATCTACCTTGTAAAAGGCTGGAACTCATATAAACTACATTGACTACTAAATTTTTATGATTTGTGAAATTTCCCTAATTATCTCAAGGTGATGAGTGGGGTAAATGTGTGGTGTTGACAGAATGGGGTCGGGGCGGGGTGACAGTGCTCTGTGGGAGAGTTGGTGCAGATTCAATGGGATCAATGGCCTCCTTGTTGGGATTTTAGGCATTCTATTTGCTGCTTTGGCTGGTGAGACCTGACCTCCTCTTCACTCCATCCTGACCTATTCCAGCCTGTTTGTATGTTGTGTCTTTACCAAATGTGCAAACAGTTTGCTTTGCTCTTGTACTGACTGTATCACTGGCTGATTGTCACTGATTCCTCTCTGATACAGGGTACCCCAGCAGAGGTTCTGTATAAAGGAACTATCAGCAGGGTTTCTGCAGAAGAGAGTTCCAGGAGGAATGAGAGATCACACAAAGAAGCTTTGCCAAAACGACACGTGATCTATGAGGGGAAAAGTGGCCACGTGTTGTCGTACAATGGTGAGAATCTTTACGGTGGCTTTCAAATACCACATGTTGTTTGGTGCACCAACGTGGGAAAGGCAGATTGGACCAACGTTCTCCCATTCGAAAATCTATAAAGGGCCCTCACACATCACGCAGATTCTTTAGTGTGTGTCACTGAATGTGTTTATCCACACCCAGTCACTGTCCACACGTAACCAGGAGTGACTCTCAGTTACTACACTCTGAAGTCTATTATCATCCCCAGAACTGCCTCAAGCAAACAAACCCCCATGAAGCCCTCAGAAAGAATGACAGCAGACACTCCCTGTAATAAACCAACTAAAATCAATATAACTTAATAGAGGTTTATAAGATAATGAGGGGGATAGAGTGGACATGCAGAGACTATTTCCTTGGGGATGTAGCTATTACTAGAGGGCAGAACTATAAGGTTTATGGTGAGAGATATCGGAGGGATGTCCGAGGTAGATTCTTCACTCAGAGAGTGGTTGGGGTTGTGGAATACACTGCCTGCTGTGATAGTGGAGTCGGACACTTTAGGAACTTTCAAGCGGTTATTGTATAGACACATGGAGCACACCAGAATGATAGGGAGTGGGATAGCTTGATGTTGGGATTGGATATAGCTTGACACAACATTGAGGGCCGAAGGGCCTGTACTGTACTGTATTGTTCTATGTTCTATAATTTAAACATTAATTAACAAGTGAAGGATATTTCAGACAAAAAGGTAAATTTCACTCTAAACAGTCAATACAAAAAAAACAAAGAATTTTACAGCACAGAAACAAGCTCTTCAGCCCATCATATGTGTGCTGGCTACCAAACAACTATCTACTTTAATCCCATTTTCCAGCACTTGTATGATGTCTCGTTTCAAGAGCCCATCCAAATGCTTCTTAAATGTTATGAGTGTTCCTGCCTCCACTCCCCTCTCAGGCAGCGAGTCCTATCATCCTCTGGGTGAAAAGCTTTTTCTCAAATCCGCTCAAAATCTCCTGCCTCTGACCTTAAATCTGTGCCTTGTGGTTTTTAGCTCCTCTACCAAAGCGAAGCTTTCTTCCTATCCTATACTTTATTTAAGCGCTAACTGACTGTGTCCGCCAGGCTTTGCTGTGCAGTCAACACACTGTAACTTCAACACTCTCCACTGAGCTCTGTAGGACGACCTAAGGCTGTATTTAACCTGCTGACACACTGCCAAACACCACGTTCAGTTTTTTGTGATGATATAAAAACTCCAATTATTCTTAAGGGATTGGGGAAATACATTTATTTAGGCAAGATACTTGGGAACATTTATATAAATCCTGTCACTAGTGGAGTGCCACAAGGCTCAGTACTAGGTCCTCTTCTATTTGTGGTCTACATAAACGACTTGGAAGTAGGGGTAGGTGGTGAGATCAGCAAATTTGCTGATGACACCAAGATGCTTGGATTGGCGGGTACAGAAGAGCAGTGTCAGGCAATACAACAGGACATAGACAGGTTGGTAGATTGGGCAGATAGATGGCAAATGGAATTTAATCCGGAAAAATGCGAGGTGATGCATTTTGGCCGGAAAAATGTAGAAGAGAATTATAGGATAAAAGGTAAAACTATAAGGAGCATAGAGACGCAGAGAGACTTGGGGGTGCAGGTTCACAAGTCTCTGAAGGTGTCCTCACAGGTGGAGAAGGTGACAAAGAAGGCGTATAGTATGTTAGCTTTCATAGAAAAGGGTATAGAATATAAGAGTAGGAGTTTGATGTTGCAGTTGTATACAACTTTGGTTAGGCCTCACTTGGAATACTGCGCCCAGTTCTGGTCTCCGTACTATCGGAAGGATGTGGAGTCCTTGGAGAGAGTGCAGAGGAGGTTTACCAGGATGCTGCCTGGTATGGAAGGACTGTCCTATGAGGAACGATTAGATAGACTGGGGTTGTTTTCCCTTGAAAGACGTCGGCTTAGAGGGGATCTCATAGAGGTGTATAAGATTATAAGGGGTATAGATAGAGTAAATGGAGGTAAACTTTTTCCACCTTTAGAAATGGATAGGACGAGAGGTCATGGCCATAGGGTGAGGGGGGCTATGTATAGGACGAATATTAGAGGGCAGTTTTTCACACAAAGGGTAGTGGGGGTGTGGAATGCACTGCCGAGTAAGGTGGTGGGAGCAGGCACGCTGGGGCTGTTTAAGGGTCTCTTGGACAGCCACATGAGCGGTATGCAGATAGAGGGATATATTAGGACTGTTTAACTACGGCTTTTTTCCACAGGTAATTCGGTCCATAATTTGAGCACGCATTCGGCAGGTGGTGCGGGTAC
Source organism: Sphyrna mokarran (assembly GCA_024679065.1). Taxonomy (NCBI): domain Eukaryota; kingdom Metazoa; phylum Chordata; class Chondrichthyes; order Carcharhiniformes; family Carcharhinidae; genus Sphyrna; species Sphyrna mokarran. The sequence goes on along the minus strand of JAGIQG010000020.1, from coordinate 51,828,542 downwards.
AGCTCTTGGATGTTGATTCATGGGTTGCCTGGTACCTCATGTCGTATATGAGTGCTTTATGTGGACCACCTGAAGGGCACCATGACAGCTCAGAGACTATCGATGTGGCTGTGCAGACACTTGGAATTGGGCCGGTGTCTGCGGGAGTTTGCGCGTTCTCCCCGTGGTTGCGTGGGTTTTCTCCGGGCACTCCGGTTTCCTCCCACAACCCAAAAATTCGCTCTTAGGCTGATTGGGTAACAAATTGTCCCTATGGTGAAAATTTTCCAAATTAGGATTAATATATATACTATTATATAGGACTATTAAAATAGGATAATGATTTGGTATTACGGTGGCGCGGGCTCGTTGGGCCGAAGGGCCTGTTTCCCGTGCTGTGTTGCTTAATAAAAAAAAAAATTAATAATAATAAAGGTGGGAAGCTTGAAGACAGCAGCAGCAGAGCTGTGTGTGTGTACTCCGTTCACAGGACAAAGTGAAACCAAGACTGGCTGCATGACACACCTCCCTCCGAATGATGTCATGCTGCGATAGACCTATTACAACAGCAGTCCCAGTTTCACTTAGGTCCCTGGGCAGAACACTGAGCTTCTGGAGTGTTGATGGGGCTGTTCTCACTCAGGTAAGTGGAGAGTATTCCATCACACCCCAGACTTGTGTCTTAGAACTGAGAACACTACAGCACAAACAGGCTCTTCGGCCCACGAGTTGCACCGATCACATCTATACCTACCAATCCACAGACCTATCTATAACCCCCTATCCCATTCGCTTCCATATACTCATCCAGAAGTCTTTTAAAAGACCCCAGCGAGTTTGCCTCTAATATTCGTCTTGTGGATAGTTTGCTTTGGGTTTTTCTATTTTTTCCTTTTCTATTTGACCAACCAGGTTTCACAACAGAAAATTCAAAAACTGATCCAGGGAGATCTGCGGCTGTGAATGAACTTGCTGGAATGAAGCGGAGCTATGAGATGATGGAAGGAAGCGCTGGATGGGGGTTAATGACACAGGATTCACTTCCTTACGGCTATGAGGGTAAGTGAGACTTGAAGTCTCTGCAATGTCTAGACTTTCAAATCAGACGTTCATTAATCAAAGTAATTCACAGCAGCTCCGAGTAAGAGACAGATTATCACTCAGTCACACTGAAGCCTTTAACCACTTCCTCAAACTGAACAGGCAGCTGGACTATTGTTACTGAGAAATTTCTGGCTTTTTATTTTTGTAACTCATTTGAAACAAAACCCATTATTCAGAATGTTTTTGGAATTCTAACTGTTATCTGAAAGAGGTTTTGTTACAGTGATACTGAGCTCCTGTGTTGCTGCAATTGTACAGGGTGTTGGTGAGATCACACCTGGAGTATTGTGAGCAGTTTTGGTCTCCTTATCTGAGGAAGGATGTCCTTGCTATGGAGGGAGTACAGCGAAGGTTTACCAGGCTGATTCTGGGAATAGCAGGTCTGTTATATGAGGAGAGACTAAAATGATTAGGATTATATTCACTGGAGTTTAGAAGAGTGAGAGGGGATCTGATAGAAACTTATAAAATTCACGCAGGGGTTAGACAGAGTAGATTCAGAAAGGATGATCCCAATGGTGGGAGAGTCCAGAACTAGGGGTTATAGTTTAAGGATAAGAGGTAAACCTTTTAGAACTGAAGTGTGGAAAATTTGTTTCCCAGAGAGTGGTGAATACATGGGATTCACTACCACAGAATGTAGCTGAGGCCAAAGCGTTGTCTGATTTCAAGAAGAAATTAGACATAGCTCTTGGAGGTTAAAGGGATTGAGGGATATGGGGGAAGTGGGGATCAAGATATTGAATACGATGATCAGCCATGATCAAAATGGCTCAAAGAGCCAAATGGCCTATTCCTGTTTCTAGTTTCTATATTCTATATTACAGCACTTCGGGGAGGAGATATTTCACCTCAGAATAGGTGCAGCACAGACTGTGCAGGATGATAGGAGGAGTCAACCAGTTAAAATCTCAGACCAGGTTGCATGGATGAAGCTATGTTCCATTGAGTTTGAATATTATGAGATGATCTAATTAAAGATCCCCATCCTTGTTTTATAATCCCCCCACAGTGCTCTTCCACGTCCCTGCCTCTGTAATCTCCACATTCCACATCCAGCACAACACCAAGACTCAAGCTGTTCTGCACCATCCAGGACAAAGCAGCCCCACTCGACTGCAACCTCCCACAAACACTCACCCCCTCCTCCCCCGACACACAGGGACAGCGCTGTGGACCATCTACATGATGCACTGCAGTGACTCACCAAGGCTCCATAGATGGCACCTTCCAAACCCACCACCATTACGACTGAGCAGGAGAAGGGCCACAGATTCCCGGGAATGACACCAATTCTCTCCAGGTTCCTAACCATTCCTTCACTATTACTGGATCAATTTCCTGGAATTCCCTCCCTGACAGCAGTATGGACACATCAGGGACTGCAGGTGTTCAAGAAGGTAGCTCACCCCCACCTTTTCAAGGACAACTAGGGATGGGTAATAAAAGCCAGCCAGGCCAACATTCTGTGAGAAAATAAAAAACCTCAGAGGCATTTACTCCAATTCCAGCCTCTCGAACATCTCCCAATTCCCATCACTCCACCACTGGCAACTTTGCCTTCAATTTCTTAGACCTCAAGTCTGGAATTCCCTCCCTAAATTGCCCCCTCTCTATCTCAAAGTTTATTTAATAATCTCAAGTGGGCTTACAATACAAGTCACGGTGAAAATCCCCTGGTCACCACACTCCAGTGCCTGCTCAGGTCAATGCACCCTAACTAACATGTCTTTTGGACTGTGGGAGGAAACTGGAGCACCTGGAGGAAACCCACACAGACACGGGGAGAATGTGCAGATTCCACACAGGCAGTAATCCAAGCTGGGAATCGAACCTGAGTCCCTGGCAGTTCTAACCCACTGTGTCACCATTTCACTTTCCCCCTTTCAACGATTCCTTAAAAGTACCTCTTTGATCCAGCCTTTGGTCAGCGACCTATTGCTTTATGAGACTTAGGGTAAAATGTTCTCATCTTGCCCACCCTGAGAATCAGAGCGGGTGAGGAGAGGAGAGGGGAGGGGTGGGGTGGGGGGAAAGGCACGGTGACCTTGAGCAGGATTTTGGGGCGATCCTGTCGTATATTGACCAGAGCAATGTGTTGGGAAGTTTTATAATGTTAAAGGCACTGATAGCTATGTATATATATCTCGATATATCTCTATATCTATATAGATCCATCCATACATACATATCCATAGATATGTACATCGTTATTTTTCTAGATCTCTATATCCAGGTTGGGGTTGCTCACTGGGAGTTTTGTTTGTGTGTTTCAGGGCTGATAACCTCGGCTCTCTCCAAAGACAAACTGGGGAATTCCGACTCTCAGGAACGTTGGCAGATGCAGGGATCAATCACACAGGGTAGACTTTGTTCCGTTTTGATGCAGCTTGTTGAGAATCCGCGCACTCTTTATCTCTCACCCTCTCCGTACTCACCTGCACAGCTCCCCTCAGCTCCAACTGCAGGAGATCATGGAATTGGTCACGCTTCCCCCAATCCCCCAACCCCGGGGCCTCAGCCATTCACCCAACCCACCCCCAATTAACATTAGAATGTAGCCTGCGAGTGAGGGTCATACTCCCACCCCGGGGTGGGGAGCGGGGGGATTACACTCCCAACCCCCCACGGGGGTCACTCTCCCTCCCCCACGGGGGTCACTCTCCCTCCCCCACGGGGGTCACTCTCCCTCCCCCACAGGTGCTAACTCTCCCCCCCCACTCCCCTGGAGGAGGGGTCATTCTCACTGAGGTCACCCACTGGGCTCATTTATTGGGGTCATCCCCCTCGCTCCAGGGGGAGTCACTCTCACTAGGGAGGGAAGCGGTCCCTCCATGGGGAGTCACTGTCACTGGGATCACTCTCTCTCTGTGATCAATCACTGAGCACTCCCCCTTCCCCATTCCCCATCTCCCCAGGGGCTAACTCACCCATCCATCTGGGTTGAGAGGGAAGTAGAACATAGAACATAGAACAATACAGCTCAGAACAGGCCCTTCGGCCCTCGATGTTGCACCGACCAATTAGGAAAAAGCAATGACCCTCTAACCTAAACCATTCCCTTTTCACCCATAAACTTATCTACTAACCTCTTAAACGCCACCAAACTTGGCGCATCTACAACTGCCGCAGGCAGGGCATTCCATACCCTTACCACCCTCTGGGTAAAGAACCTACCTCTGACATCCGTCCTATAACTACCACCCCTTAATTTAAAGCTATGTCCCCTCGTGCTAGCTTTCTCCATCCTAGGAAAAAGGCTATCACTGTCCACCCTATCTAAACCTCTAATCATCTTATATGTTTCAATAAGGTCTCCTCTTAGCCGCCTTCTTTCTAACGAAAACAACCTCAAATCCCTCAGCCTCTCTTCATAAGACCTGCCCTCCATACCAGGCAACATCCTGGTAAACCTCCTCTGTACCCTCTCCAATGCCTCCACATCTTTCTTATAATGCGGGGACCAGAACTGCACACAATACTCCAAGTGCGGCCGCACTAGAGTTTTGTACAGTTGCAACATGACGTTGCGGCTCCGAAATTCAATCCCCCTACCAATAAAAGCTAAGACTCCGTATGCCTTCTTAACAACCTTATCGACTTGATTGCCAACTTTCAGGGATCTATGCACATATACACCAAGATCCCTCTGTTCTTCAACACTATTAAGAGTCCTACCATTAGCCCTATACTCTACACATTTGTTATTCCTGCCAAAGTGAATTACCTCACACTTTTCCACATTAAACTCCATTTGCCACCTCTCGGCCCAGCTCTGCAACTTGTCCAAGTCTCTCTGCAAACTATAACACCCCTCTTCACTATCTACCACTCCTCCGACTTTGGTGTCATCCGCAAATTTACTAACCCATCCCTCTACAGCCTCATCCAGATCATTTATAAAAACAACAAACAACAGTGGCCCCAAAACAGATCCCTGAGGCACATCACTAGTAACTAAACTCCAGGTTGAATATATCCCATCAACCACCACCCTCTGTCTTCTATCTGCTAGCCAGTTCCTAATCCAATTAGCTAAATCTCCCTCAATCCCATACATCTGCATTTTCTGCAGAAGCCTTCCAAGTACTCTCACTGGGGTCACACTCCTCCCCCGGGGGTGAAATTCTCACTATGGGGAGGGGGGGGGGGGGGGTGGTCACTATATGTCAGACAGGATGGGGAGGGGTGGGTAGTGATGGGAGAGTTTATTGGAGATGCTGATATTCGGGAATTACTGTGTGAGTGAGAATTGATTTCATTCTAAAATGTAATGAAAATAATGGGAGCTTTTTCTGGCCTTTTCTTCACACAATCCACGTGTTCATTTCAACCAGGATTTTTAATCAGTCATTCTGGCATTAACACCGAGTTATTGTAGAGTCATAGAGATTTATCCTTGCTGCTTTTTTCTTAAAAAACCCCTAAATTAACCCCAATTGCTCACATTTGATCGTATCCCTCTATACTCACTGTATCCATGCAACTAAATGTTTTTTTGAAAGACAAAATTATAACCGTCTCTATACCATCCCTAGCAGCTTGTTCCAGACACTCACCACCCTCTGTGAGAAAAAATTCCCTTTCTGGACCCTTTTGTATCTCTCCCCTCTCACCTTAAACCTGTGCCCTCTAGTTTTAGATTCCCCTATCTTTGGGAAAAGATATTGACTATCTCACTGATCTGTGCTCCTCATTATTTTATAGACCTCTATAAGATCACACCTCAGCCTCCTACACTCCAGAGGAAAAACGTCCTCCTTTGCCTTATCTGCCAAAACAATCTCGTGTCCCCTTTTTACCCTCCTGATTTCTCTCTTAACTCTACTCCTACACTCCCTATACTCTTCAGGGCATTCACTTGCTCCCAGCTGCCTATCCATGTCCTGTGCCTCTTTCTTCTTCTTGATCAGGGCCTCAAATCCCGAATTATCCAGGGTTCCCTGTCTCTGCCAGCCTTTGCCCTTCACTCTAAGAGGAATGTGTTTACCCTGAACCCTGGTTAACTTTTGAAAGCCTCCCACTTACCAGAAATCCCTTTTCCTTCCCACAGACTCCCCCAATTAACTTTTGAAAGTTAGAACATAGAACATAGAACACTACAGCACAAACAGGCCCTTCGGCCCACAAGTTGTGCCGAACACATCAAAACCTACCCAGCCATAGACCTATCTATAACCCCAATCCCATTGGATCCCATATACTCATCCAGAAGTCTTTTAAAAGACCCCAGCGAGTTCGCCTCGACCACCACCGACGGCAGCCGATTCCATTCACTCACCACCCTCTCAGTGAAAAAGTTTCCCCTAGCATCCCCTCTGTACTTGCTTCCCTGCACCTTACATCTGTGCCCTCTCGTCGCGACCATTTCAGCCCTGGGAAATAGTCTCTGAGAGTCCACCCTATCTATTCCTCTCAACATCTTGTAAACCTCTATCAGGTCGCCTCTCAACCTTCGTCTCTCCAGGGAGAACCGTCCCAGCTCCCTCAACCTGTCTTCATAAGGCATGCCTCCCAATCCAGGCAACATCCTTGTAAATCTCCTCTGCACCCTTTCAATAGCTTCCACGTCCTTCCTATCGTGAGGCGACCAGAACTGCGCACAGTACTCCAAGTGTGGTCTGACAAGGGTCCTATAAAGCTGCAGCATTACCTCATGACTCCTGAACTCAATCCCTCGATGAATGAAAGCCAGTACACCGTAAGCTTTCTTAACCACATCCTCCACCTGGGAGGCCGATTTGAGAGTCTCATGGACCCGGACCCCAAGATCCCTCTGCTCTTCCACACAGCTAAGACTCCTACCTTTGATAGTGTACTCAGTCATCCCGTTGGATCTGCCAAAATGGACCACAACACATTTATCCGCGTTGAAGTCCATCTGCCACTTCTCCGCCCAGTCTTGCATCCTGTCGATGTCATGCTGCAACTTCTGAAATCCCTCCAGACCATCCACAACACCACCGACCTTCGTGTCATCGGCGAACTTACTCACCCATCCCTCCACTTCCTCATCCAGGTCATTTATGAAAATGACAAACAGCAAGGGTCCTAGAACAGATCCCTGGGGCACTCTACTGGTGACCGACCTCCATGCAGAAAAAGAGCCATCCACAACCACCCTCTGCCTTCTGCAGGCAAGCCAGTTCTGGATCCACAAGGCCAAAGCCCCTGGGATCCCATGGCCTCTCACCTTCTCAAGAAGTCTTGCATGTGGGACCTTGTCAAATGCCTTGCTGAAGTCCATGTACACCACGTCCACTGCTCTTCCTTCGTCACTGTGTTCAGTCACATTTTCGAAGAACTCAATTAAGCTCGTAAGGCACGACCTGCCTTTTACAAAACCATGTTGACTATTTCTAATCAACCTAAACTTCTCCAAATGCTCGTAAATCTTGTCCCTCAGAAGCCTCTCCATCAGCTTACCAACCACTGAGGTCAGACTCACCGGTCGGTAATTTCCAGGACTATCCCTGTTCCTTTCTTGAAAATAGGGACCACATCCACAATCCTCCAATCCTCCGGAACCTCTCCCATCTCCATTGACGATGCAAAGATCATCGCCAGGGGCTCTGCAATGACATCCCTCACCTCCCACAATAACCTGGGGTACATCCCATCTGGTCCCAGAGACTTGTCTATCTTGATAGCATTTAAAAGTTCTAACACATCCGCTTCTTTAATATCTACATACTCAATCTTTTCAGTCTGCCGCAAACTTGTAGTGCATCCTCCCAGATCACTTTCCACCGTGAATACTGAGGCAAAGTACTCATTAAGCACCTCTGCCATTTCTTCCGGTTCCATACAGACTTTTCCCCCTTCACCTTTTATAGGTCCTATCCCTTCTCTTCTCATCCTTTTACTTTTCACATATTTGTAGAAGGCCTTGGGATTCTCCTTAATCCTACCAGCCAAGGCCTTCTCATGACCCCTTCTGGCTCTCCTAATTTCCTTTTTAAGCTCTCTTCTATAAGCCTTATACTTCTCTAGATCCCCAACATCTCCTAGCTCTTTGAACCTTTTATACACCTTTCTTTTCTTCCTGACTATGTTCACCACAGCCTTCATGCACCACGGTTCCCGCGTCCTACCAAAACCTCCTTGTCTCACCGGAATATTGTCGTGCAAAGCTCCAGACAAGCATTCCTTGAATATCTGCCACCTTCCTTCTGTGCTTTTCCCCAAGAACACCTCCTGTCTGATACCATCAAAATTGGCCTTATCCCAGTTTACAATTTTAACTTTTGGGCCAGACTTATCATTCTCCATAGCTATCTTAAAACCAACAGAATTATGGTCACTGATCCCAAAGTGATCCCTCACTAACACTTCTATCACCTGCCCTTCCTTATTTCCCAAGAGGAGACCAAGTTTTGCCCTCTCTCTGTTCAGGCCATCCACATACTGAATGAGAAATTCCTCCTGAATGAGAAATTCCTCCTGAATGAACTCAACAAATTTCTCTCCAACTAACCCTCTAATACTATGGCTGTCCCAGTCAATGTTGGGAAAATTAAAATCTCGGACTATTACCACCATATTTTTCTTGGAATCTGTAATCTCCTTACATATTTGCTGCTCAATTTCCCGCTGACTCTTTGGGGGCCTATGGTATAACCCTATCAAAGTGATTCCCCCTTCTTATTTCTCAGTTCCACCCATACAGACTCAGTGGCAGAACCCTCAGATATATATCCTCTCAGTACGGCCCTGGTGCTTGCCCTAATCAAATTGCAACTCCCCCTCCTCTCTTACCTCCTGTTCTATCTTTCCCATAGCATGTGTACCCTGGAACATTGAGCTGCCAGTCCTGTCCCTCCCTTAGCCATGTCTCAGTAATTGCTATAATATCCCAGTCCCAAGTGCACATCCATACCCTGAGTTCATCTGCCTTGCCCGTCAGGCCTCTTGCAATGAAATAAATGCAGTTTAATCTGGATTTCCTTTGCTCTCTGCCTTGCTTTTGCCTGATGTGTCTGCTACTAGGATTACTGACACTCCCTTGACTACTTAATGTGCTCTTTTTAACTTCTGTGCTGTCCTCGAACTTCTCTTCTGTCTCTCTATTGCTTTGGATCCGACCCTCCTGCCAAACTAGTTTAAATCCTCCCAAGTGGCTCTAGCAAATCTCTCCGCGAGGGTGTTAGACCCCCTCCAGTTCAGATATAACCCATCCCTCTTGAACAGATCATTCGTTCCCCAGAAAAGATCCCAATCATCCAAAAATCTAAATCCCTGCCCCCTGCACCAGCTCTCAAGCCAGGTATTCATCTGCCTAATCCTCCTATTCTGAACCTCAGTACTGACAGCAGTCCTGAAATTACCACCTTCAAGGTCCTGCACTTTAGCCTTCTGCCTAACTCTCTATATTCACATTTCAGAACCTGATCCCTTTTCGCACTTATGTTGTTGGTACCAATATGTACAACGATCTCTGGCTACTCACCTTCCCTGTTAAGAATATCCTGTAATCACTCAAAGAATCCTTGACCCTGGCACCAGGGAGGCAGCATACCATTCTGGAGTCTCGATTGCGATCACAGGAATGCCTGTCTGTGCCTCTAACTAGCAAGTTTTATCCTGGTGTTAACGCTGAATCGTGAATATAAAACGTAGAACAGTACAGCACAGTACAGGCCCTTCGGCCCTCAATGTTGTGTCAAGCTTTGTCCAAACCCAAGCTCGAACTATCCCATTCCCTATCATTCTGGTGTGCTCCATGTGTCTATACAATAACTGCTTGAAAGTTCCTAAAGTGTCCGACTCCACTATCACAGCAGTCAGTGCATTCCACACCCCAACCACTCTCTGAGTGAAGAATCTATCTCAGACATCCCTCCTGTATCTCCCACCATTAACCTTATAGTTATGACCCCCTAGTAACAACTACATCCATCTGAGGAAATAGTCTCTGAACACCCACTTTATCAATTCCCTCTCATCATCATGTAAACCTCTATTAAGTCGCCTCTCATCCTCATCCATTCTAAAGAGAAAAGCCCCAGCTCCCTCAACCTTTCCTCGTAAGACCTACCCTCAAACCAGGCAGCATCCTGGTAAATCTCCTCCACACTCCTTCCAATGCTTCTACATCCTTTTATAGTGAGGTGACTATAATGTGGTTTCACCAATGTCCTTACAATTGCAGCAGGACCCCCCAGCTCTTAAACTCAAACCCCCTGTTAATAAATGCTAACACAGTGTAAACCTTCTTCACAGCTCTGTCCACTTGAGTGGCAACCTTCAGAGATCTGTGGATATGAACCGCAAGATCTCTCTGCTCTTCCACATTCCTCTGAACCCTGCCTTTGACCCTGAAATCTGCATTCGAGTTTGTCCTACCAAAATGAATCACCTCACACTTATCAGGGTTAAACTCCACCTGCCACTTTTCAGCCCAGCTTTGTATCCTATCAATGTCTCTTTGCAACCTCCATTTTCATTAGAGAGAAGAAGGTTAAGAGGTGACCTAATTGAGGCATACAAGATGATCAGAGGGTTAGATAGGGTGGACAGTGAGAGCCTTTTTCCTCGGATGGAGATGGATAACACGAGGGGACATAGCTTTAAATTAAGGGGTGGTAGTTATAGTACAGATGTTAGAGGTGGGTTTTTTACTCAGGGTAGTAAGGGCGTGGAATGCCCTGCCTGCAGCAGTTGTGGATTCGCCAAGTTTAAGGGTGTTCAAATGGTTAGTGGGTAGGCATATGGATAATATTGGAATAGTTTAGGTTAGAGGATCATTAGATTGGTTCCATTGGTCGGTGCAACATCGAGGGCCAAAGGGCCTGTACTGCACTGTAATGTTCTATGTTCTACCTTCAAGAGCCTTCCATGTCATCCATTACTCCACCAGCCTTGGTGTCATCAACAAATTTACTAACCCATCCTTCAGCCCTCTCTTCCAAGTCATTGATAAAAATCACAAATAGCAGAGGACCCAGCACTGATCCCTATAGTACACCGATATAACTGGTCTCCAGTCTGAAAATTTTCCATCCACCACCACCACCATAAGTCTTCTCTGACTTATCCAATCAGCTAAATTTCCCTCTATCCCACACCTCCTTACTTTCTTCATGAGCCAACTGTAGGGAACATTATCAAACACCTTACTAAAATCCATGTATATGACATCAACTGTTCTACCTTCGTCTATACACATAGTTCACTCCTCAAAGAATTCAATCAAATTTATAAGGCAGGACTTACCCTTCACAAATCCGTGCTGACTATCCCAGACTAAGCTGCATCTTTGCAAATAGTCATAAATTCTATCCCTCAGGACCTTTTCTATTAACTTACCGACCACCAAAGTAAGACTAACGGACCTATAATTACCAGGGTCATTCCTATTTCCTTTTTTGAAGAGAGGAACAACATTTGTCACTCTCCAGTCCTCTGGCACAATCCCCGTGGACAGTGAGGACCCAAAGATCAAAGCTAAAGGCTCCACAATCTCATCCTTTGTCTCCTAGGATGTACCCGATCTGGGCCAGGGGACTTATTGACCCTCATGTTTTTTAAAATTGCTAATACATCTTCCCTCAGAATATCTACCTCCTCCATCCTATCAGCCTGTATCATACACTCATCCTCAAAAACATGGCCCCTCTCCTTAGTGAACACTGAAGAAAAGTATTCATTCAACGTCTCACCCATCTCTTCTGACTCCATACTTAAGTTCCTCTATTATCCTTGACTTGCCCTAATCTCACAATGGTCACTGAGTTATTCTGGTGTTTGATTGGCTTTACTTGAAACTGTTCATAGGTTTACCTCGATCACATGCTGAGGGCCATGATGATTGTCTCAGGCGGGAAGCTAAACAGATGAAGAGGGATAGCTCTCCACCGCGGGGAATGCGTGAGGGGTTGAAGGCACGCAGTCAGGACAGCTTGATCCCAACTGTCAAAGAAGCCGGGCGTTCAATCCATGAAATCCCTCGGCACGAATCCCACAGAACTCCGGAAACTGCCAAATCCGGTATCGATGGTTCCATCTCACAGGTACGGAGAGTTTGTGTTTTTTGTTCTGTTAGTGAGATTAGTTCTCAGCACCCAGAGAGCCATGTTAGCTGGAACACTCTCACTCATTCTCACATCAGCTACAGGAGGTAGACTGTCTCTCTTTATGCTGGAGTGAATTTTCCTTCCAAACAGATTGAACAAGTTTCCTTTTTGATTTGATGTATTATTGTCATGTGTATTAACATACAGTGAAAAGTATTGTCTCTTGTGCTCTATTCAGACAAAGCATGCCATTCATAGAGAAGGAAACGGAAGTGCAGAATGTAGTGATACAATCATAGCTGGGGTGTAGAGAAAGATCAATTTAATGCAGGGTAAGTCCATTCAAAAGTCTGACAGCAGCAGGGAAGAAGCTGTTCTTGAGTCGGTCGGTACGTGACCTCAGACTTTTGTATCTTTTTCCTGATGGAAGAAGGTGGAAGAGAAAATGTCTGGAGTGTGTGAGGTCTTTAATTATGCTGCTGCTTTTCTGAGGCAGTGGGAAGTGTGGACAGAGTCAATGGAAGGAGGCTGGTTTGCGTGATGGACCAGGCTTTATTCACAACCTTTTCTGGTTCCTTGGGCAGAGCAGGAGCCCAGACCAAACTGTGATACAACCAGAAAGAATGCTTTCCATGGGTCATCTGTAAAAGTTGGTGAGAGTCGTAGCGGACATGTCAAATTCCCTTAGTCTGCTGAGAAAGTAGAGGCGTTGACGGGGCTTTCTTAACAATAGTGTCGGCATGGAGGGATCAGGACAGGATGTTGGTGATCTGGACACCTAAAAACCTGAAGCTCTCAATCCTTTCTACTTCATTTCTATTGATGTAGACGGAGCATGTTCTCCTTTACACTTCCTGATTTGATGAATTCTTTGTTTTGTTGATATTGAGGGAGAGATTATTGTTGCTGCACCAATTCACCAGATTCTATCTCTGTTGCCTGTAACTCATCCATTTCTTCCCTCAGTTAGTCATCCCGCTGTTTAACAAGCGAGGGAGGGAGAGAGAAAACAGGGAAGTGCAGGTCTGTTAGCCTTCCATCCGTGCTCGGAAAAGTGTTGGAAACTATGATAAAGGATGTGATAAATAAACACTTGGACAATGATGATCTGATTGGACAGAGTCAGTATGGATCCATGAATAGTAAATCAGGTTTGGCAAACTTGTTAAAATTTTTTGAAGAAGTTGCAAATCAAATTATTCACGGAGGGTTGATAGTATTTTTGGATTTTCAGAAGGTTTTTGATAATGTCTCCCACAGGAGGTTAATTAGCAAAATAAGGATACCTGGGGTAGTGTGTGAGTGGGACATTGAGAGTAAGTGAACACACCTCTCTTGGGTAGAATCATCTGGAAGTCACGTAGTAAGCATGTGTGGATTGGAGCTCTGCTGCGGGGCAGCCTCGAGCTGCAGCTCCTGGGTCAAGCTTCTTTCAATAAATACCTTTTGTTCCAAACAAAGCCATTATAAGGCACTGGTGAGGCCACACCCAGAGTACTGTGTACAGTTTTAGTCTCCTTACTTGAGAAAGGATATACTGGCACTGGAGGGGATGCAGAGGAGATTCACTAGGTTAATTCCGGAGTTGAGAGGGTTGGCTTATGAGGAGAGACTGAGTAGACTGGGGCTATACTCATTGGAATTCAGAAGAATGAGGGGAGATCTTATAGAAACATATAAGATTATGAAGGGAATCAATAAAATAGAAGCAGGGAAGTTGTTTCCACTGGTGGGTGAAACTAGAACTAGGGGGCATGGCCTCAAAATAAGGGGGAGTTGATTTAGGACCGAGTTGAGGAGAAACTTCTTCACACAAAGGGTTGTGAATCTGTGGAATTCCCTGTCCAGTGAAGCAGTTGAAGCGACCTCATTGAATGTTTTTAAGGCAAGGATAGATACATTTTTGAACAGTAAAGGAATTAAGGGTTATGGTGAGAGGGCGGGTAAGTGAAGCTGAGTCTACAAGAAGATCAGCCATGATCTTATTGAATGGTAGGTCAGGCTCGAGGAGCCGAATGGCCTACTCCTGCTCTTGGTTCTTATGTTCTTATGGAATTCTCTGGACGATACCTCGAATGCCGCAACCTAATGGCTAGGAGGCAGGATATGGTCATGGATTGAGGATTGACTAACAATAAATAGAATAGGAATAAACATAGAATAGGAATCTCACATGGGCAGTCTGCGGCTAGTACACTCCCGCAGTACCCCAGCTTTTTACAATCTATTCACAATGATTTGGATATTGGGAAGTGGATGTAATATTTCCAAGTTCACGGATGATATAAAGCCAGGCAGGAATGTGAGTTGTGAGGAAAATGTAAAGCAGCCTGCAGGAGGGGTTGGAGTCAGAGCAGGTGAGAAGTGAACCATAGAAAGGTCTGGTGACCTCGGCTGGGATTTTCCAGATTCGAGGCAAGTGCAGCCGGAAAATCCCACCAGTGAGGGATAAGAACGTGGCAGATGGAATATAATGTGGCAGGATGTAATGGATGGTAGAGGAACAGATGTGCAGAGCATTTCTTAAATGGTAGTTGAGTAGATTGGGTCTGTACTTGTTGGAGTTTACAAGGCTGAGGGGGGATCTTATAGAGACTTACAAGATAATGAAGGAGCTGGATAGGGTAGAGGTAGAGAGGTTCTTCCTGTTTAGAAAGGAAACCAGAACTAGAGGGCACTGTCTCAAAATAAAGGGGGGGAAGGGGTAGTTTACAATGGAGATGAGGAGAAACTTCACTCAAAGGGTGGTGAATCTCTGAAATTCTCTGCCCGTTGAAGAGGTGGATGCTACCTCACTGAATATATTCAGGTCATGGCGACATAGAATTCTGATCAATAAGGGAATTAAGGGTTATGAGGAACAGGTTGGTAAGTGGAACTGATCCACTATCAGATCAGCCGTGATTTTATTAAATGGCGGGACAAGCTCAAGAGATTTCATTGCAGTGTTAATGTAAGGTTACTTATAACATTAATAAATCAACTTGAAATTATTCCAACTCTTAACATAAGCATATTGCTTAATAAATCACTCGGTTCAAGCGTAATTAAGAATGACAAGAATTGTTGACCTTATCAACAACACCCATATATCCCATCAAAATATCAAATTTCTATAATATACATAACCAACTCCCGTCCCCAATTGACCTAAACCTCTAACAGTGAGACATTCCCTTGTAAGAAATCTCAGCATGAAAACATTTGCTCTTTTTGTTTCTGTTCCAGAGTCAGCCTTCTCAAAAGATTAAAGTTTATTTATTAGTCACAAACAGGTTTAGAACATGGAACATAGAACAATACAGCACAGAACAGGCCCTTCGGCCTTCGATGTTGTGCCGACCAAAATAAAAAGCAATGCCCCTCCAAACTAAACCATTCCCTTCTCTTCCATATACTTATCAATTAACCTCTTAAACGCCACCAAACTTGGCGCATCTACAACAGCTGCAGGCAGGGCATTCCACTCCCTAATCACTCTTTGAGTAAAGAACCTACCTCTGATATCCGTCCTATAACTCATACCCCTTAATTTAAAGCTGTGTCCCCTCGTGCTAGCTTTCTCCATCCTAGGAAAAAGGCTATCACTGTCCACCCTATCTAAACCTCTAATCATCTTATATGTTTCAATAAGCTCTTAGCCGCCTCCTTTCTAACGAAAACAACCTCAAATCCCTCAGCCTCTCTTCATAAGACCTGCCCTCCATACCAGGCAACATCCTGGTAAACCTCCTCTGTACCCTCTCCAATGCCTCCACATCTTTCTTATAATGTGGGGACCAGAACTGCACACAATACTCCAAGTGCGGCCGCACTAGAGTTTTGTACAGTTGCAACATGATGCTGCGGCTCTTAAATTCAATCCCCCTACCAATAAAAGCTAAGACTCCATATGCCTTCTTAACAACTTTATCCACTTGACTGCCTACTTTCAGGGATCTATTGACACATACACCAAGATCCTTCTGTTCCTCAACACTATTAAGAGCCCTACCATTAGCCCTATACTCTACACATTTATTGTTCCTGCCAAAGTGCATTACCTCACACTTTTCCACATTAAACTCCATTTGCCACCTCTCGGCCCAGCTCTGCAACTTGTCCAAGTCACTCTGTAAACTAAAACACCCCTCTTCACTATCTACCACACCACCAACTTTAGTATCATCTGCAAATTTACTGATCCATCCCTCAATACCCTCATCCAGATCATTTATAAAAATTACAAACAGCAGGGGCCCCAAAACAGACCCCTGAGGCACACCACTCGTCACCGAACTCCACGATGAATATCTCCCATCAACCACCACCCTCTGTCTTCTATCTGCCAGCCAATTCCTAATCCAATTAGCTAAATCACCCTCTATTCCACACATCTGCATTTTCTGTAGAAGTCTTCCATGGGCCACCTTATCAAACGCCTTACTAAAGTCCATATATACTACATCAACCGCCTTACCCCCATCCACCTCTCTGGTCACTTTCTCAAAAAACTCAATGAGGTTAGTAAGGCATGACCTACCCTTCACGAAACCTTGTTTACATTAACACTGCAATGAAGTTACTGTGAAAATCCCCTTGTCGCCACACTCTGGCACCTCTTCAATACACAGAGGGAGAATTTAGCACAACCAATGCACCCTAACCCAGCACATCTTTCTGACTGTGGGAAGAAACCAGAGCAGCCGGAGGAAACCCACGCAGACACAGGGAGAATATGCAAATTCCATACGGACAATGACCCCAGCCAGGATTTAAATCCAGGTCTCTGGTGCTGTGAGGCAGCAGTGCTAACCACTGTGTCACCCTGAAGTTAAAATCTTCTCTTAATCTTTTCTGGTCCAGATGGAGTCTAATTTTTGAGTAAATTATTTTGTTTCCTTCCGCAGGGAATTCCAGTAAAGTGTGAGAGTCGTTCATCTGGATTAACAGTGACCAAACGCACTGTCCGCTCGTTGCCCAGTGCTCCCACTGAAACCTCACCCTCCGCACACCTGCTGGATCTGATACCTGCTGCTACCAGATGCTTGGACAGAGTTCCGTATAGTGAGAACTCTCCAAATCGGCCAAAAGCCCTGCTCAGTAACACGGGCTCCATCGTACGAGGATCACCCATCATTATACAGGAACCTGCAAAGTCTCAAAGCAGTCCACATTCCCACCAGGCAAACCATCCAACAACTGTGTATCATCAGAGACTGTTACACCCACACTCTCCCATGTCACTGAGGGACGCAGTTACCCAGCAAGAAGAAGGTAATGCTGGACATTAATAACACAACCGTTCACAAAACAGGAGATAATTGAACAACAGAGCTACCTCCGGTCCTCTCCCCCGAGCCCCGGGTCTCTCCATTTGCTGATCAGTTACCTCTAGCTGCTCACATTCCTATTCCCCGATTATCCATCATCTCGATATGTTTTCAGTGGTTTGAAATTGTTCAGTTTTGGAACAGGAGGAGGATATTTAGCTGCTGGAGTTTATATCCATATTTCTATCGGATTATGGCTGATTGACGCTTCACAGTTTTGTAGCAACTCCCTCCGGGGAAACCGGATTCAACAACAGCCTGGATCCTGGACAGTTCCTCTGACACCCCCCTCCCTCCCCTCCTACCCCCTCCCCCCTTCTCCCCCCTCTCCCCCTCCCCCTTCCCCCTCTCCCTCTCCCCTCTCCCCTCCCTCCTCCCTCCCTTCCCCTCCTCCTCTTCCCCTCCCCCTCCCTCTCCCTCCCCCCCCCCCTCCCTCCTCCCCTCCCCCCCCCCCTCCCTCCTCCCTCCCCCCTCCCTACTCCCTCTCCCTCCTCCCTCTTCCCCCCTTCCCCCCTCCCCCCTCCTCCCCTCCTCCCCCCTCCCCCTCCCCCCTCCCTCCTCCCTCCCCCTCCCCCCCTCCCCCTCCCCCCTTTCCCCTCCCCCCTCCCCTCCTCCCCTCCCCCCTCCCCCTCCCTCCTCCTCCCCCTCCCCCCTTCCCCTCCCTCCCTCCCCCTCCCCCTCCTCCTCCCCTCCCCCCCTCACCCCCTTCCCCCTCTCCCCCTCTCCCCTCCCCCCCTCCCCCTCTCCCCCCCTTCTCCCCTCCCCCCTTCCCCCCCCCCCCCTTCCCTCCTTCCCCCCCCCCTCCCAGCCTCCGCCTGCCTTTCCACAGGGTTTTTTAAGGGATTTCTGGATGAGTATGTAGGATTTAATAAGATTGAGGGTTATAGGTAAGCTTAGTAAGTAAGGATATCATTGGCACAACTTGTGGGCCGAAGGGCCTGTTTGTGTGTAGTTTTTCTATGTTCTATGTTGCATTCCTTTTTATTAATTGCTGGGATGTCACTGCTGTTTCTTGCCCGTGTGAACTGGGTGTTAGTGATGGTTTGGCTGTTACCATTTACACCTCCTCTATTCCCAACATTTGTTTTTTTTCTATTTGTCCCTCTGCCTTGAACCAGAGTTGCTGATAGCGCCAGGAATTGTCAGAGGATCCAACAGGATAGAGATAGATTGGAAACTTGGGCACAGAAATGGTAGATGGAGTTTAATCTGAATGTTTTGGAAGATCAAATTTAAGTGTGAGTTATATTGTAAATGACAGAGCCCCTTAGAAACATTAACTAACCAGTTAATCAGTGCACTAACACATTCACCAATGCATTAACCAGTTAACTAGTACACAAACCAGTTAACTGGTGCACTAACCCATTCACCAGTGCACAAAGCAGTTAACCAGTGCACTAACCCACCCCAGTGAACGTTCTGATCTATTCCTCTCTGGCTGGTTAACAGATTGTTCACTGAGACTGACCGGGTTGTGGTGAGTCTCCAATCCCAGACATTCCTTTCAAAATAGGGGAACTTTCCGGAAGAATTGTAATCCATTGGGAATGCGTTTGCCTGGCCCTGGTCCCTGTGGGCAGTTGGCCCACGTCCTGATCCCATTCCACCTGCTGACGATCTTCAGCACCTTCTGTTTTTATTTCAGATTTTCAGTATCTGCGCATATTTAGCTTTTGGCATCCTAGATTTTTGGAAATTACTGGATTGCGGATTAAAGGAAGAAGGTGGTGAATGGAATTAGGATGCAGGTCATTCATGAGAGAATGGGATAGTGGGATAGGTTCGAGGGGCTGAATGGCCTCCAGTTATTCCTATGGATCCACACGCTGTCCCTTTGCAAGTTGTTGTATGTTGGAGTTTCTGTGACCCTCATCATAAGGGGTAGGAGTCTTAGCTGTGTTGTAGAGCAGAAGGATCTCGGGGTCCGGGTCCATAGGACTCTTAAATCAGCCTCGCAGGTGGAGGAAGTGGTCAAGAAGGCGTACGGCGTACTGGCCTTCATTAATCGAGGAATAGAGTTTAGGAGTCAGGAGGTAATGATGCAGCTCTATAAGACTCTTGTCAGACCCCAGATGGAGTATTGTGCGCAGTTCTGGTCGCCTCATATAGGAAGGATGTAGAGGCTATTGAGAGAGTTCAGAGGAGATTTACAAGGATGCTGCCTGGATTGGGAGGCAGGCCTTATGAAGATAGGTTGAGGGAGCTGGGACTCTTCTCACGGGAGAGACGTAGGTTGAGAGGCGACCTGATAGAGGTTTATAAAATGTTGAGAGGGATAGATAGTGTGGACTCTCAGAGACTATGTCCCCGAGCTGAAATGGTCACTACGAGAGGACACAGATTTAAGGTGCAGGGAAGCAAATACAAAGGAGATGTCAGGGGTAGGTTTTTCACTCAGGAGGGTGGTGAGTGAATGGAACCGACTGCCGTCGGAGGTTGTTGAGGCAAACTCACTGGGGTCTTTTAAGAGACTTCTGGATGAGTATATGGAAAAGAATAGGATAGGGGGTTATAAATAGGTCGTGGATTGGTAGATGTGATCGGCGCAACTTGTGGGCCGAAGGGCCTGTTTGTGCTGTATTGTTCTATGTTCATCGATCTCGTCTCTATAATTTCTTTGAGGTAAAGTAGTTTCGCAGGAACGGAAAGCCACTCCAATAACCCGGGAAATGGCCTCTGCCAAATCTCCGCATAGAACGATCCCAGAACACTTTTCCCACAGTCCGTACGAACAGCTGATCGGAAGACTAACCGCTGCAGATTTACATCGGAACGCCATTCCACTGACCTTTGACCCTGCTGCCCGAGGAATCCCATTGGATGCAGGTACTGGATTAATCCTCTCTCTCTCTCTCTGAGGAGAACGTTTGACCTTTCTGATGGAATCCTGATGGAAGTCAACAGAGAAACTGTCCGCAATGGCAAAGGGTTCAAATCGCAGGAAACACAAAATTCAGGAAGATTTCTGTCGATTAGTTGAAGATATTCAGTGAATCTGACCACAAACACTCCCAAAAGAAACCGACCACTTCCCTCCAACACTGCCACTGATTGGCTCCAGTTTTTCTCCCCCGCGGTTTAATCTATGTCACTGTCACAAGATGCTCCGCGTCCCCTCCGCTCTTCCCCTGGATTACTATAAAACCATGGTCTGGATTTATTGGCAATTGGGAGTGTGAACTCCTGCCCTCCACCCACAGGGAGGGGGAAGAGGGATCCAAACCAGAGCAACTGCCCAGTCTGATTGGTCACAGTGCAGTAATGGGGGGAGTGGGATTCTGCGAGGAGTCACAGAATCACAGAGTCATCCAGCGCAGAAGAGGCCCTTCGGCCCATCGAGTCTATACCAACACACCAGAAACACCTGAACTCCCACCTAATCCCATCTGCCTGCACTTGGCCCGTAGCCCTGAATGTAATGATGTGCCGAGTGATCTTCCAAATGTTTTTTAAAGGATGTGAGGCATCCTGTCTCCTCCACCCTCCCAGACAGCACATTCCAAACCCTCACCACCCTCTGGCTAAAAAAGGTTTTCCTCACCTCCCACTAAACCTCCTACCCTCCACTTTGAACCTATGTCCCCTTGTGACTGACCCTTCAATTAAAGGGAAACAGCTACTCCTTATTCATTCTGTTCGTGTCTCTTATAATACGGTGTACCTCGATCTGATCACCCCTCACTCTTCTCTGCTCTCATCATAAATATTCCATCCCAGGCAGTATCCTGGTGAACCTCCTCTGCACTCCTTCCAGTGTAATCACACCCTTCTGATAATGTGGCAACCAGAACTGTACACACTACTCTAGTTGTGGTCCCACCAAAGTTCCACGCAACTCCAACATGACTTCCCTGCTTTTATAATCTATGCCTCGATTGATAAAGACAATGTCCCATAAGCCTTTTTCACCACCCGACTAGCATGCCCTTCCGCTCTCAGAGATCTGTGGACATACATACCAAGGTCTCTTTGTTCCACAGAATTTCCTTGTGTCCTACCATTCATTGGGTTTCTTGTCAAATTATTCTTTCCAAAGTGACCTACTCACACTTTTCAGGGTTAAATTCCATCTGTCACTTATCTGCTCATTTGATCATTCAATCTGTATCTTCTTGTAGCCCAAGACACTTCATCTCACTGTTAACCATTCATCCAATCTTTGTGTCATCAGCTAATTTACTAATCCTACTTCCCACATAGTCATCAATGTCATTTACATAACTGATGAATAATTGGGAGCCCAGTACCGATCCCTGTGGTATGTCACTGAACCAGTCATAAAGCAGCCTTCTGTCATCACACTCTGTCTCCTACAGCTAGAACATAGAACATAGAACATAGAACAATACAGCACAGAACAGGCCCTTCGGCCTTCGATGTTGTGCCGACCAAAATAAAAAGCAATGCTCCTCCAAACTAAACCATTCCCTTCTCTTCCATATACTTATCAATTAACCTCTTAAACGCCACCAAACTTGGCGCATCTACAACAGCTGCAGGCAGGGCATTCCACTCCCTAACCACTCTTTGCGTAAAGAACCTACCTCTGATATCCGTCCTATAACTCATACCCCTTAATTTAAAGCTGTGTCCCCTCGTGCTAGCTTTCTCCATCCTAGGAAAAAGGCTATCACTGTCCACCCTATCTAAACCTATAATCATCTTATATGCTTCAATAAGATCCCCTCTTAGCCGCCTCCTTTCTAACGAAAACAACCTCAAATACTTCAACCTCTCTTCATAGGACCTGCCCTCCATACCAGGCAACATCCTGGTAAACCTCCTCTGTACCCTCTCCAATGCCTCCACATCTTTCTTATAATGTGCGACCAGAACTGCACACAATACTCCAAGTGCGGCCGCACTAGAGTTTTGTACAGTTGCAACATGATGCTGCGGCTCCTAAATTCAATCCCCCTACAATAAAAGCTAAGACTCCATATGCCTTCTTAACAACTTTATCCACTTGACTGCCTACTTTCAGGGATCTATTGACACATAAACCAAGATCCTTCTGTTCCTCAACACTATTAAGAGCCCTACCATTAGCCCTATACTCTACACAATTATTGTTCCTGCCAAAGTGCATTACCTCACACTTTTCCACATTAAACTCCATTTGCTACCTCTCGGCCCAGCTCTGCAACTTGTCCAAGTCACTCTGTAAACTATAACACCCCTCTTCACTATCTACCACTCCACCGACTTTAGTGTCATCTGCAAATTTACTAATCCATCCTTCAATACCCTCATCCAGATCATTTATAAAAATTACAAACAGCAGGGGCCCCAAAAACAGACCCCTGAGGTACACCACTTGTCACCGAACTCCAAGATGAATATCTCCCATCAACCACCACCCGCTGTCTTCTATCTGCTAGCCAATTCCTAATCCAATTAGCTAAATCACCCTCTATCCCATACATCTGCATTTTCTGCAGAAGTCTTCCATGGGCCACCTTATCAAACGCCTTACTAAAGTCCATATATACCACATCAACCGCCCTTACCCCCATCCACCTCTTTGGTCACTTTTTCAAAAAACTCAATGAGGTTAGTAAGGCACGACCTACCCTTCACAAAACCATGCTGACTGTCCCCAATCAATTCATTTCTCTCTAAATAACTATAAATCCTATCCCTAATAATTCTCTCCAATACTTTGCCCACAACAGAAGTAAGACTCAATGGCCTATAATTCCCTGGAAGGTCTCTCTTCCCCTTCTTGAACAATGGGACCACATTCGCTATCCTCCAGTCCTCCGGAACCACACCCGTAACCAACGAGGTCCTGAAGATCAGAGCCAGAGGCTCTGCAATCTCCTCTCTAGCCTCCCAGAGAATTCTAGGGTAAATCCCGTCCGGCCCAGGGGACTTATCCAACTTCAAACCCTCGAGAATTTCTAACACATCCTCCCTATCTACTACAATACTTCCCAATTTGCTGATCCAATTCGGAACCCACTTTATCAAATTATACTGTATCCCATTTCCTCACCCACTCACCTGTCCTCACGCCCACACACCTGTCCTCACGCCCACACACCTGTCCACAGAACATAGAACATTACAGTGCAGTACAGGCCCTTCGGCCCTCGATGTTGCGCCGGCCAGTGGACCCTCTAACCTAAACTATTCCAATATCATCCACATGCCTATCCACTGAACATTTGAATGCCCCCAAAGTAGGCGAGTCCACAACTGCTGCAGGCAGGGCATTCCACGCTCTCACCACCCTCTGTGTAAAGAGCCTGCCTCTGACATCCGTCCTATAACTACCACCTCTTAATTTAAAGTTATGTCCCCTCGTGTTGATCATCACCATCCAAGGAAAAAGGTTCTCACTATCCACCCTATCCAGTCCTTTGATCATCTTATATGCCTCAATTAGGTCACCGCGTAACCTTCTTCTCTCTAATGAAAATAACATCAGGTCCCTCAGCCTTTCCTCATAAGGCCTTCCCACCATACCAGGCAACATCCTGGTAAACCTCCTCTGCACCCTTTCCAATGCTTCCACATCTTTCTTATAATGCGGCGACCAGAACCGTACGCAATACTCCAAGTGCGGCCGCACCAGAGTTTTGTACAGTGGTAACATAACCTCACGGCTCCTGAATTCAATCCCTCTACCAATAAAAGCTAACACACCGTACGCCTTCTTAACAACTTTATCAATCTGGGTGCCAACTTTCAAAGAGCTACGTACTTGTACCCCAAGATCCCTCTGCTCGACAACACTATTAAGGGTCCTTCCATTAGCCCTATATTTCATATGCCTGTTATTCCTACCAAGTGAATCACCTCACACTTATCCATATTGAATTCCATTTGCCACCTCACGGCCCAGCTCTGCAACCTATCTATGTCCCTCTGCAAACTGTAACATCCATCCTCGCTGTCTACAACTCCCCCACTTTGGTATCGTCAGCAAATTTACTAATCCAACCCTCTACACCTCATCTAGGTCATTTATAAAAATGACAAACAGCAGTGGCCCTAAAACAGATCCTTGAGGTACACCACTTGTAACTGCACTCAAGGTTGAATATTTCCCATCAACCACCACCCTCTGTCTTCTATCAGCTAGCAATTCCTAATCCAAACTGCTAAATCATCTTCAATCCTATGCATCTGCACTTTCTGCAGTAGCCTATCATGGGGAACCTTATCAAACGCATTGCTAAAATCCATATACACTACATCAACTGCCTTACCCTTATCTACCTCTTTGGTCACCTCCTCAAAAAACTCAATAAGGTTTGTGAGGCACAACCTACCCTTCACAAAACCAACACACACCCACACACCTGTCTACGCCCACACACCTGTCCACACAGCACTGCGGTGATTATCTCTTTGATGGTTTAAATGTTTGTAGATTTAATGATTTTCTGAAAGTTGG
This sequence comes from Sphyrna mokarran, assembly GCA_024679065.1. NCBI lineage: Eukaryota > Metazoa > Chordata > Chondrichthyes > Carcharhiniformes > Carcharhinidae > Sphyrna > Sphyrna mokarran. The sequence continues at coordinate 51,803,724 of JAGIQG010000020.1, read as the reverse complement.
TGATTGGACGTGTACAGCTGAGTTCTGAGCCGCTGAATGACTGCTTTTCTCTCTCTTTATTTACAGCCACTTATTGCCTCCCGAAACTGAGTGCTGTCCCCGGATACCCTCAGCCCTATGCCCCCTTCCTGCTGCGGGGCTGCCCCGAGGCTGTTGCTATGGAGAACAGACAAACCATACTGAACGATTACATCACCTCCCAACAAATGCATCATTCTGCTACAGCCCCCCTCTCTCACCGGGGCCTCTCCCCCCGAAAACAAGCACTCACTCTCGGTTATTGTCTGCACCCTCGAGGTAAGTGCTCCCACCTCAACCAGCAGGCGAGTCGACCCCGACCTTTCATCCTGCAACCCTGAGTTACTGAATCTCCTGTCAGTGTTCACACAAAACACTCCGTAACTTTGTTATATGTTTAAAAGGGTTTCAGGTTGCTTTCAGAGCTGATCATGTGATTTGATAGTGATGTCATTAAGGCGTTGCTGTTTTAGTTTCAGTCTGTACTCTGTGCAGTGCAGAGAGCAGCTCTTCACTAAAACCTGTCATGTGTTAGCTTGAATCTCTGTGTGCAAACCATTTCTTTCTGTTAAAACCCACAACCTCGAACATAGTTAGAACATTATGAGCTGAAGCTACACAGAGTATTTTTGAGAGTATAATATTTGTCAATATTATTACCACTAACTTGTATAAATATTGAAATAATTTCAATGCTCCCTTACATTCTGTAATTGTGTCAAGTGCATCATGACCATCCCTCTATCCTAATATTTTCCAGCTTCCTGGAAATTACACTGAATGAATGAATGCAATATTTAAAATTCCTCTTCCCTGCAAAACAGTCTGTTATTGAGTTTCTGAATTTAACACAATCAGCATCCAGGTTATAATGTGTACCAACAGTGTCACATGTTCCAATTGGTGTAGTATGTACCGATGGTATAGCGTGCTCCTCGGGGGTGTAGCGTGTTCCTCGGGGGTGTAGCGTGTTCCTCGGGGGTGTAGCGTGTTCCTCGGGGGTGTAGCGTGTTCCTCGGGAGTGTAGCGCGTTCCTCGGGGGTGTAGCGTGTTCCTTGGGAGTGTAGCGTATTCCTCGGGGACATAGTGTGTTCCTAGGTCCATTTCTAAGATGAACACTGCTTCATGTTTTAATAAATAATTTTTCTTTTGCAGAAATCCTCAGTCTGTCTCACGTCCCCCATCTCCCAGTGTTGGTACAAACACTCGCAGGGAACAACCCAGCTCTGAACCGCTTCACATACACCCCCGGAGACACTACACATTCCACAAACCAAGCCTACAACAGATCATCACCTTCACCCGGTAACTCCACTAAACACTCCGCACTCAGAGAGACAGAGAGAGAGAGAGAGAGAGACCTGGGGGGGGAAAGAGACACGAGGCAAGAGAAAGACCAAGGGGAGAGAGAGATCATGGGAGAGAGAGAGAGAGACCAGTGAAGGGAGACACAGAGAGAAAGAGAAACCAGGAAAGAGAGAGAGAGAGACTGGGAGGTGGTGAGAGAGCGAGACAGGGGAGAGAGAGACCAGGGGAGAGAAAGGGACTAGGGAAGAGCAAGAGAGAGAGAGTGAGACCAGGGGAGAGAGAGAAAGACTGGTTATAAGAGAGAGAGAGAGAGATAGACACACAGAAGGAGAGAAAGGGAGACTGCAGGAGTGAGAGAGAGTGAGGAAAGAATCAGGGAAAGAGAGAGAAATACATAGAACATAGAACATACAACATTACAGCGCAGAACAGGCCCTTCGGCCTTCGATGTTGCGCCGACCAATTAGGAAAAAGCAATGACCCTCTAAACCATTCCCTTTTCATCCATAAACCTATCCATGGACCACTTAAACGCCACCAAACTTGGCGCATCTACAACTGCAGCAGGCAGGGCATTCCATACCGTTACCACCCTCTGGGTAAAGAATCTACCTCTGACATCCGTCCTATAACTACCACCCCTTAATTTAAAGCTATGTCCCCTCGTGCTGGCTTTCTCCATCCTTGGAAAAAGGCTATCACTGTCCACCCTATCTAAACCTCTAATCATCTTATATGTTTCGATAAGGTCTCCTCTTAGCTGCCTTCTTTCTAACGAAAACAACATCAAATCCCTCAGCCTCTCTTCATAAGACCTGCCCTCCATACCAGGCAACATCCTGGTAAACCTCCTCTGTACCCTCTCAATGCCTCCACATCTTTCTTATAATGCGGGGACCAGAACTGCACACAATACTCCAAGTGCGGCCGCACTAGAGTTTTGCACAGTTGCAACATGACGTTGCGGCTCCGAAATTCAATCCCCCTACCAATAAAAGCTAAGACTCCGTATGCATTCTTAACAACCTTATCGACTTGATTGCCAACTTTCAGGGATCTATGCACATATACACCAAGATCCCTCTGTTCATCAACACTATTAAGAGTCCTACCATTAGCCCTAGACTCTACACATTTGTTATTCCTGCAAAAGTGAATTACCTCACACTTTTCTGCATTGAACTCCATTTGCCACCTCTCAGCCCAGCTCTGCAACTTGTCCAAGTCTCTCTGCAAACTATAACAACCCTCTTCACTATCTACCACTCCTCCGACTTTGGTGTCATCCGCAAATTTACTAATCCATCCTTCAATACCCTCATTCAGATCATTTATAAAAATTACAAACAGCAGGGGCCCCAAAACAGATCCCTGAGGTACACCACTTGTAACCGAACTCCATGATGAATAATTTCCATCAACCACCACCATCTGTCTTCTATCAGCTAGCCAATTCCTAATCCAATTAGCTAAATCACCTTGAATCCCATACATCTGCATTTTCTGCAGAAGCCTGCCATGGGCCACCTTATTGAACGCCTTACTAAAGTCCATATATACCACATCAACTGCCTTACCCACATCCACCTCTTTGGTCACTTTTTCAAAAAACTCAATAAGGTTAGTAAGGCACGACCTACCCTTCACAAAACCATGCTGACTATCCCCAATCAATTCAATTCTCTCTAAATAACTATAAATCCTATCCCTAATAATTCTCTCCAATACTTTGCCCACAACAGAAGTAAGACTCACCGGCCTATAATTCCCCGGAAAGTCTCTATTCCTCTTCTTGAACAATGGGACCACATTCGCTATCCTCCAGTCTTCCGGCACTATACCCATAACCAACGACGACCTGAAGATCAGAGCCAGAGGCTCTGCAATCGCCTCTCTCACCTCCCAGAGAATCCTAGGGTAAATCCTGTCCGGCCCAGGGGACTTATCTAACTTCAAACCCTCAAGAATATCTAGCACATCCTCCCTATCTACTTCAATACTTTCCAGTTTACAACCCTGTATCCCAGTGTTCTCCACAACTACATATACATCTCCCTGCGTGAATACCGAAGAGAAATATACAGGAGGACGAAAGAGAATGAGAGTGGAAGAGAGAGAGAGAGACTGCGGGGAGAGAGAGAGAGACTGTGGGAACAGGGAGAGTGGTCAGAATTTGTTTACAATAAATTCTCAGATATCAAGTGAAGATTTTCTTGTTGTGTTGAGCTATCAGAAAATCCATTTTGTGCTTTGGATAAAGTCTGAGTTTCTTCTTCGTTTTCTTTCTCAGGACGAGTTTCTCCCACCAGCAAGACAACTGTTACGCAGAGCACAGAGCGAGAGCAACAACGAGACCGAGAGAGGGAGAGAGGGAACGAGAGAGAGAGCAAGAGGGAGAGGGACAGAGCCATGCCGTCAGTTATAGCTGTCACTGAACACTCTTCCAGTCGGAGAGCTGGTAAGATGGTGGACTGTGATTGTGGAGGATTCCATGTTACCGTCTGAGTTAATCATTAAAAGAGTTTGAAATGAGTTGCAGTGGATTTTAACACAATGTGTTGCAGATTGCATTCACCCTGTCTGTAGATTCACAATGTCCAGCTCCAACCTCAGCTACTGGAGCATTGGAAATGTCACACATTGTACAGAAAGGAGACAGAGATAGACCCAGAAACCAGTGAGAAATAAATTCACAAAAATCAGAGGCAAAACATAGTTACTGTAGGCCGGTTAGTTTACCCTCTGCGGTGGGCAAGTTTCTGGAATCAATCATTATGGAGGAGATAATGGAGGATTTGGAAAGACAAAGCTCGATCCGGTATTGTTAGCATAACCAGCAAGGTAGATAGTGGGGAACCTGTGGATGTGGTCTATCTAGGCTTCCAGAAGGCATTTGACAAGGGGCTGCATAAAAGACTGATCCAGAATGTGAGATGATAGTGGATTGGGGGTTGAATACTGGATTGGATTGAGGATTGGCTGACAGGATAAATGGTAATTAGCAGGGTGCCGCAGGGGTCGGACTGTTACAATCTATACAAATGATCTACAATCAGGAACAGAGTGTAACGTAGTGAAACTTGTAGATGACACCAAACTAGATGGGAAAACAGAGAGTGAAGAGGAGATAAAGATTTTACAGACAGATACTGATAGACTAGGAGAATGCACCAAAATTCTTCTCAGCTGGAAAAATAAAAGGCCAAATTACTATCTAAATGGGAAACAAATTCAAAATGTATTTATGCAGAAGGATCTGGGTGTCCTTATGCATGAGTCTCAAAGTGGATATGCAAGTGCAGAATATGATATGGAAGGCAAATGGAATCTTGACATTTATTGCAAAGGATTTTGCAATATGAAAGTAGAAGAGTGTTGTTACAATTGTATAAGGCATTGGTGAGACCACATCTGGAATATTGTGTTCAGTTTTGGTCACTGTCTTTGAGGAAGGAAGTGGTGGAACTGGAGGTGGTTCAAAGGAGCTTCACCAGATTGATTCCGGGGTGAAAGAGTTAACGTTGAGTAGCTTGGATTTGGATTTGTTGGAGTTCAGAAAAATGAGGGGGGATCAGATGGAGGTTTATAAAATTGAAAGGAGGTTGATAAAGTGGACGTTGAACAGATGTTGCCCCTGGTGAGAGAGTTTGGAGCAAGAGGTCAGAGTTGTCGAGTAAGAGATTGATTCAAACCCTGGCATGAAGATATTTCTCACAGAGAGTTGTGAATCTGTGGAACTCACTGCCTCAGGGTGCAGTGGAGACAGAAGAGACTTGTCTTGAAGAGCAGAGGGCCTGTTACTGTGCTGTACCTTTCTTTGTTCTTTATCTAAATATTCATAAGAACTAGGAGCAGAGGAGACCATTCAGCCCCTCAAGCCTGCTCCACCATTTAATGTGATCATGGCTGATCTCATTTCCACCTTCCTGCCCAATCCCCACAACCCTTCACCCAATTAATCATTAAAAACCTACCTATCTTTTCCTTAAATTTATTCTATGTCCCAGCATCCACCACGCTCTGGGGCAGTAAAGTTCCACAGGTTCATGATCTTTTAAACAAAGTAGTGTCTCCTTATCCCCGTTTTAAATCAGCTGTCCCTTATCCTGAAACTATAACTACTTATTCTAGATCACCTCCCAAGTGGAAACAGTCACTCCAGGTCTAACCTGTCAATGCCCTTTAGCCCTTAGCCCCATGTGATTGGACTTTGTGTATTAACCCTCTGTGTGGCACCTTATCAAACTCATTCCTGAAATCCAGATATAATCCATCTACAGGATCCCCATTATCCACACGGCTTGAAACAACTTCAAAGAACTCTAGCAAGTTTGTCAAACACGACTTATCCTTCATAAAAGCACTTTGACTCTTGATTACACTTTGTTTTTCCAAATATCCTGATGCTGCTTCTTTAATAATGGATTCTAATAACTTCCCAGTGATTGGTATTAAACTAACTGCTCTATAGTTTCCTACTCTCTGTCTCCCTTTCTTTCCTAATTCATTGGGACCTTTCCCATGTCCAGGGAATTTTAGAATATTATAACCAATGGATCCACTATATCCACCACCACATCCTTTAATACTCCAGGATATAGGCCACCTGACCCTGGTGCTTTGTCTGCCATCAATCCCAATAATTTTCTCTATTATTTCCAAGCTTCTCCCTTTCTGTTTCCTCTGCATTACTTGTTACTATTGGGCTGATACTCGTGTTCTCTACTCTGAAAGCTAAAGCAAAATACTGATTTATTATCTCTGCCATTTCTGCATTTGCCCCCCTCCACCCTGACGCCCCAACCTCCCCCCCCACCTTCCAGTCTTATCCTCTAAAGGAGGGGCGTTAACTTTAGCTACTCTCTTCCCTTTTATATACTCTAACAACTGAGAGAGAGTGACTGCCGTTGACATCAAGAAGCCCCCCTGACTTTACAGGCGGTTCAAATCTTCTCCCCCCATCATGCTCGGGAAGGTTGGGACTAAAACATTAGCCCGAATGTTGCTCGTCTGGCAAAGTTTTCAACTCTTTCAGTGTACAAGTTCCATCATTCAGAATTTTCATTGCGCCATCCCTCAGTCAAAAACTCCCTTCATTTTTTACTATGGGAAGGTTTGTGTGAGCACAAATGTGCCACAAAGGTTTTAGCACTGCTTTGCTTTTTTTCCAAACAAGCTAACACTGAGTGAGCCAGTTCCTTCCCCGGGCTCTCAATTCATTGGTGCAGTATGTGTTATACACAGCAGAGGGAGCACTGCTCAAGGCATTGCTCCAGAATATTCCCACACGGATCTCCCGGAATCTTTATTTAAATTCTGAATTCTGCGATGATGCCGAGATGCTGGAGTTGGACTGGGGTGGACAGGGTGAGAGGTCACAGAGGGCACCAGGTTAAAGTTCAGCAGGTTTATCTAAATTCACAAACACTTGGAGCGCTGCTCCTTCACCAGGAGTTATCAGTCGACACTCTCGATGACCTGTCTGTGTCTGTGGGTCTCGCTCCCCTTCACCTGGTAAAGCGACAGTGCCCCGAAACCTCATGATTTCACATAAACCTGTTGGACTTTAACCTGGTGTTGTATGACCTCTCATCCTGAATTCTGTGATGGTTGCTGCTGTTATTTGGAAGCGAAGCAATGTGCTTTAATGACTATTGGCTGGTGGTTCTGGCATCCATCATTATGAAGTGCTTTGAAAGGTTAGTCATGGCACGAATCATTTCCAGCCTCCAAGACTACCTGGATCCAGTACAGATCACCTACCGCTGCAACACAATAACAAGGACACCTATGTCAGATTCCTATTTATTGACTACACCTCAGCCTTCAACACCATTATTACCATGAAACTCATCTCCAAACTCCATTGCCTGGACCTCAGCACCTCCTTCTGTGACTGGATCCTGAACATTTTAACTCATATATCACAATCAGACTGCAACAACACATCCTCCATGACCATCCTCAACACCGGTGCCCCACAACGCTGTGTTCTCAGCTCTCTCACTCCTTATACACCTATCACTGTTTGGCTGAATTCCCCTCCAATTCAATTTTCAAATTTGCTGATGACACCACCATAATGGGTCAGATTTCAAACAATGATGAGACAGAGTACGGGAATGAGATCGAGAATCTGGTGACCTGGTGCAGCAACAATAATCTCTCCCTCAGTGTCAACAAAACAAAAGAGATTGTCGTCGACTGCCAGAAGCATAAAGGAGAACCTGCCCCTGTCTACATCAACAGGGACAAAGTAAAAAGGGTCGAGAGCTCCAGGTTTTTAAGTGTCCAGATCACCAACAACCTGACCTGGTTTCCCCCCCCCCATACCAACACTACAGTTAAGAAAGCCCCACAATGCCTCTACTTTCTCAGGAAACTAAGGAAATTTGGTATGTCGGTTATGATTCTCACCAACTTTTACAGACGCCCCATCGAAAGCATTCTTTCTGATTGTATCACAGCTTGGTCTGGGCTCCTGCTGTGCCCAAGACCGCAAGGAACTGCAAAGGATCATGAATGTAACCCAATCTATCACACAAACCAGTCTCCTATCCATTGACTTTGTCTACACCACCTGCTGCCGAAATAATCAAGGACCCCACACATCCCGGACATTCTCTCTTCACCTTCTTCCATCAGGAAAAAGATACAAAAATCTGAGGTCACACACCAACCGAGTCAAGAACAGCTTCTTCCCTGCTGCTGTCAGATTTTTGAATGGATCTACCTCACATTAAGTTGATCTTTCTCTACACCCCTCGCTGTGACTGTAACACTACATTCTGCACCCTCTCCTTTTCTTCTCTATGAACAGTATGCTTTGTCTGCACAGCGCGCAAGGAGCAATACTTTTTACTATCTGTTAATACACTTGACAATAATAAATCAAATCAAATCTTTCTCATCAGCTTTGGTTTAGTGATATTTTTGTCCTGGTGCTTTTTGAAAAGTTGCAGCACTGATTGACAATATTTATTATTTCACTGGATTTTTCCAGGGTTTGGAGTATGGATTCAGCCACTTTATTGCCAGATTCCTTTGTGATATTTTGAAAGAGATGCTTCAGTCCGCAGAAGTAGAAAACCAGCGAGAGATTTTCTTGGGGAAGTTATTCCTCTTCCAGCTGGGGATTAGACTGACAGTCAGTTTGACCCCATTGCTGATAACATCAACAATACATCACAAGATCAAACTCTTTAAGTCACCTTGTCTCAAGTCGGGACATTGATTTACAGCATTCAGGATTCCTCCTGGACCTTCTGTGTGTAATAGCCAGCTCCCACCAGAAGCGCAGTCCATGAACCAGCTTCACAAAACGAGACTCAGCCTGGTCGAGAGCAGCAAAAGCAGCCAGACATAAACCCTGATTCATTTTCATTGGATGATGCCGTATCTGAGGAATTATGGAAGTTGGTCTAGTAGGAGCTCCAGAGTCATTCACGGGAAACCTACCTTCTCACCTGCCACAGAATTGGAGCGGGCAACAGAAATCTCCATCAGGCTCAGGCTGAAACTCCCAGTCTCCCAGGAGTGAAGCTGTAAAATCCCACCCCTGATATCAAAAACCAGAATCCTGTCTAATGGGTGTAGAAGGAAACACAGAAACTGTTTGGTATCTATATCAACAATTTAGATGAGAATGTACAAAGCATGATCAGTAAGTTTGCAGGCAGTTTTGTAGATAGTGAGAAAGGTTATCAAAAATTGCAGCAGGATTTTGATCAGCTGTGGAAGTGGGCCAAGAAATGGCAAATGGAGTTCAACACAGATAAGTGTGAGGTGTTGCATTTCAGAAAATCAAGATAGAACATTCACAGTGAATGTTCGGATCTCAGGGAATATCATGGATCAGAGGGACCTTGGAGTTCAGGTGCATGGTTCTCTAAAGGTGAAGCCACAGGTAGATAGAGCAGTGAAGAAGGCTTTTAGCATGTTGGCCCTCATCAGTCAGGGCATTGAGTGTAGGAGTTGGGAAGTTATGTTGCTGTTGTACAGGATATTGGTGAGGCCACGCCTGGAGTATTGTGTTCAGTTTTGTCACCTTGATATCAGAAAGATGTGATTAAACTGCAGGGAGTGCAGAAGAGATTTACAGGATGTTGCCAGGACTCCAAGGACTGAGGTGTAGGGAAAGATTGGACAGGCAAGGACTTTTTTCTCTGGAATGTAGGAGACTGAGGGATGATCTTATAGAGGTGTATAAGATAATGAGAGGCATGGATAGGGTGAAGGCACTCGGTGCTTTTCCCAGCCTTGGGGAATCGAGAACTAGAAGACATTGGTTTAAGTTAAGAGGGGAAAGAATTAATGAGAACCTGAGGAGAAACTTTTTTATAGAAGGTGTTACATATGTAGAATGAGCTGCTGGAGTAAGTGGTTGTTGTAGGGACATTTAAAAGGCATTTGGAGAGATACATGGGAAAGGTTTAGAAGGATTTGGGCCAAATGCAGGCAAATGGGGTTATCTTTGATGGGTTTTTGGCCATAGATTCTATGATTCTGTGGCTAACTGAGAGAAAGATGTCCCAGCAAGCAGATTGCCAGCAGGAAGTTTTAGTGCTGAAAGTACCTGGTCATCCTGTATCCATGGAAACAGATAGAACTGGGCTGCCTGAAAAGGGACCTGTCAGTGTGTTTTCAGGCAATGGCAATCCAGTGGGAATGTCCCAGATGGAGAAGTTACTCCTCTCCACACAGATTCGGAAATCCCCCCAGCTGAGAAACTAATTTATAATTGATGGGCTCCGTGTAGTGAGCGTGAAACTATCTGGGATTGGGTAAATGGAACATTGACAGGACTGCAAGGGGGATGGATGTGGTGATTGTCCAATCAAGGAGCAGGATGAGGTATCACCGTGGTAACCGCGGGTTCCTGTACTCTGAGTTATCTTGGCAGCTGATTGGTTTTAACCGGTTTTCCCTAAACCAGAGTGTGACCCAAGATTGGAAAATCCTGCTCCAGGTCTTTGCATGGTTCATGCTCCGCTCACTCCAATCCCTGGGACAGGGCAATTCCACCAACAATTTGAAATTGGGCCAATTCTCACTGGAGTCTTGAAGAATGAGAGATGATGTTATTGAAACATTAGATTCTCGAGAGGGGTGGTGGGTGGGGGGAACAGGAAAGACATGGCAGGATTCTTCCCCTGTGAGAGAATCCAGCACAAAGGGACAAGGTTTAAAAATGAGGCGCTCCCATTTCTGACGCAGATGAGGAAGAATTTCCTCCCAAGGGCCATCAGTCTTTGAATTCTGTTCCACAGAGAGTGGTGGAAGCTCGATCGCTGAGTTTATTTAGGATTAATTAAATAAATAAAGGACAATGGGGAACAGTCAGGATTGTGGAGTTAAGGCAAATCAGCCAAAATCCTCCTGAATAGAGTAGGGTCACTGGACTGAATGGCCTACAGCTAATTCTATTTCTTATGGCATCATTTGTATTTACTGGATTAGTAAATTTGCAGATGACACTAAAGTCGGTGGAGTGGTAGATAGTGAAGAGGGGTGTTATAGTTTGCAGAGTGACTTGGACAAGTTGCAGAGCTGGGCCGAGAGGTGGCAAATGGAGTTTAATGTGGAAAAGTGTGAGGTAATGCACTATGGCAGAAATAATAAATGTGTAGAGTATAGGGCTAATGGTAGGATTCTTAATAGTGTTGATGAACAGAGGGATCTTGGTGTATTTTTTTTTAAGCGACACAGCACGGGAAACAGGCCCTTCGGCCCAACGAGCCCATGCCGCCGTCATACTATATAGTAGCAAATCCATTATCCTATTTTAATATTCCTATATAATAATATATATATTATTCCTAATATGGAAAATTCTCACTATAGGGACAATTTGTTTCCCAATCAGCCTAAGAGCAAATTTTTGGGTTGTGGGAGGAAACCGGAGTGCCCGGAGAAAACCCACGCAACCACGGGGAGAACGCGCAAACTCCCGCAGACACCGGCCCAATTCCAAGTGTCTGCACAGCCACATCGATAGTCTCTGAGCTGTCATGGTGCCCTTCAGATGGTCCACATAAAGCACTCATTTACGACATGAGGTACCAGGCAACCCATGAATCAACATCCAAGAGCCGTACCTGCACCACCTGCCGAATGCCGAATCTATTTGTGCATAGACCCCTGAAAGTAGGCAGTCAAGTCGAGAAGGTTGTTAAGAAGGCATATGGAGTCTTAGCTTTTATTGGTAGGGGGATTGAATTTCGGAGCCGCAACGTCATGTTGCAACTGTACAAAACTCTAGTGCGGCCGCACTTGGAGTATTGTGTGCAGTTCTGGTCCCCACATTATAAGAAAGATGTGGAGGCATTGGAGAGGGTACAGAGGAGGTTTACCAGGATGTTGCCTGGTATGGAGGGCAGGTCTTATGAGAGAGGCTGAGGGATTTGAGGTTGTTTTCGTTAGAAAGGAGGCGGCTAAGAGGGGACCTAATCGAAACATATAAGATGATTAGAGGTTTAGATAGGGTGGACAGTGATAGCCTTTTTCCTAGGATGGAGAAAGCTAGCACGAGGGGACACAGCTTTAAATTAAGGGGTGATAGTTATAGGACGGATATCAGAGGTAGGTTCTTTACCCAAAGGGTGGTTCGGGAGTGGAATGCCCTGCCTGCAGCAGTTGTAGATGCGCCAAGTTTGGTGGCGTTTAAGAGGTTAGTTGATAAGTATATGGAAGAGAAGGGAATGGTTTAGTTTGGAGGGGCATTGCTTTTTATATTGGTCGGCGCAACATCGAAGGCCGAAGGGCCTGTTCTGTGCTGTAGTGTTCTATGTTCTATGTTCTATTGTCACAGAATCTCCCAATATTAACATTCTGGACCAATCATATAAACACAGTGAGTACAAGGTCAGAGACTGGGAATCCTGTGGAAAGTAACCCACCTCCTGACTCCCCAAAGCCTGTCCACTAGCTACAAGGCACAAGTCAGGAGTGTGATGGAATACTTCCCACTTGATGGATGCAGCTCCAACAATGCTCAAAAAGTTTGATACCATACAGGGCAAAGCAACTCCGCTTGATTGGCATCACATCTACAAACATTCAATCCCTCCACCATCAATGCAGCTGTGTGGACCATCTACAAGATGCACTGCAGCAACTCACCAAGGCTCCCTAGACAGCACCTTCCAAAACCATTAACACTACACGTAGAAACTGCACAGACACAAGGGAACAGCATTTATAACTGGTCTCACTTTTGCTTTCTTATTGTTTCAGGCTCTGATGAAGGGAATCGGCCAACAGCTGAATACCAACCCCACACACGCTCCCCCCTCTCACCCCACACACGCTCCCCCCTTACACATGAGACCATCCAGCACAGACCCAGTGTTCTTCACACCGGATTCAAACAGACCATCACTGCTGTGGAATCGGAAACTCCATCAGTTCTCAGGTAAGTGTTTGTATGGAGTGTTTGACAGCTCAGTGTATGATAATCACAGACACCATTATTGTACACATAAGATCTGCACAGCCTGAGCCCTTCCAGCTTCCCAATCTCTGATCAGAGCTTTCAAAACAGGTTTAAATTTGACCAGAAATACCTTTAGAGCAGCACAATAGCACAGTGCGTTAGCGCTGCTGTCTCACAGCGTCAGGGACCCGGGTTCGATTCCCAGGGGGGGCAGGGTGACACAGTGGGTTAGCACTGCTGCCTCACAGCGCCAGGGACCCGGGCTCGATTCCCGGGGAGACACGGTGACACAGTGGGTTAGCGCTGCTGTCTCACAGTGCCAGGGACTCGGGTTCGATTCCCGGGGGCACGGTGACACAGTGGGTTAGCGCTGCTGTCTCACAGCGCCAGGGACTTGGGTTCGATTCCCAGGGGGGCACGGTGACACAGTGGGTTAGCGCTGCTGTCTCACAGCGCCAGGGACCCGGGTTCGATTCCCCAGCAGCACGGTGACACAGTGGGTTAGCACTGCTGTCTCACAGCGCCAGGGACCCGGGTTCGATTCCCAGGAGCACGATGACACAGTGGGTTAGCGCTGCTGTCTCACAGCGCCAGGGATCCGGGTTCGATTCCCAGGGGCATGGTGACACAGTGGGTTAGCGCTGCTGTCTCACAGCGCCAGGGATACGGGTTCAATTCCCGGGGGGCACGGTGACACAGTGCATAGCGCTGCTGTCTCACAGCTCCAGGGACCCAGGTCGATTCCCGGGGGGCACGCTGACACAGTGTGTTAGCGCTGCTGTCTCACAGCTCCAGGGACCCAGGTTCGATTCCCGGGGCACGCTGACACAATGTGTTAGCGCTGCTGTCTCGCAGCGCCAGGGATCTGGGTTTGATTCCCAGGGGGCACGGTAAAACAGTGGGTTAGTGCTGCTGTCTCGCAGCGCCAGGGATCCGGGTTTGATTCCCAGGGGGCACGGTGACACAGTGTGTTAGCGCTGCTGTCTCACAGCGCCAGGGACCCAGCTTCGATTCCCGGCTCAGCGCACAGTGGGTTAGTGCTGCTGTCTCACAGCGTCAGGGACCCGGGTTCGATTCCCGGCTCAGCGCACAGTGGGTTAGCGCTGCTGTCTCACAGTGCCAGGGACTTGGGTTCGATTCCCGGGGGCACGGTGACACAGTGGGTTAGCGCTGCTGTCTCACAGCGCCAGGGACCTGGGTTCGATTCCCGGGGCACGGTGACACAGTGCGTTAGCGCTGCTGTCTCACAGCAACAGGGACCTGGGTTCAATTCCCGGGGCACGGTGACACAGTGGGTTAGCGCTGCTGTCTCACAGCGCCAGGGACCCGGGTTCGATTCCCCAGCAGCACGGTGACACAGTGGGTTAGCGCTGCTGTCTCACAGCGCCAGGGACCCGGGTTCGATTCCCCAGGAGCACGGTGACACAGTGGGTTAGCGCTGCTGTCTCACAGCGCCAGGGACCCGGGTTCGATTCCCCAGGAGCACGGTGACACAGTGGGTTAGCACTGCTGTCTCACAGCGCCAGGGACCCGGGTTCGATTCCCAGGGGGCACGGTGACACAGTGGGTTAGCGCTGCTGTCTCACAGCGCCAGGGACCCGGGTTCGATTCCGCGGGGGCACGGTGACACAGTGGGTTAGCACTGCTGTCTCACAGCGCCAGGGACCCGGGTTCGATTCCCCAGGGGGCACGGTGACACAGTGGGTTAGCGCTGCTGTCTCACAGCGCCAGGGACCCGGGTTCGATTCCCAGGGGGCACGGTGACACAGTGGGTTAGCACTGCTGTCTCACAGCGCCAGGGACCCGGGTTCGATTCCCAGGGGGCATGGTGACACAGTGGGTTAGCGCTGCTGTCTCACAGCGCCAGGGACCCGGGTTCGATTCCCGGGGGGGCACGGTGACACAGTGGGTTAGCGCTGCTGTCTCACAGCGCCAGGGACCCGGGTTCGATTCCTGGGGGCACGGTGACACAGTGGGTTAGCACTGCTGTCTCACAGCGCCAGGGACCCGGGTTCGATTCCCGGGGGGCACGGTGACACAGTGGGTTAGCGCTGCTGTCTCACAGCGCCAGGGACCCGGGTTCGATTCCCAGGGGCACGGTGACACAGTGGGTTAGCGCTGCTGTCTCACAGCGCCAGGGACCCGGGTTCGATTCCCAGGAGGGGCATGGTGACACAGTGGGTTAGTGCTGCTGTCTCACAGCGCCAGGGACCCGGGTTCAATTCCCGGGGGCACGGTGACACAGTGGGTTAGCGTGCTGTCTCACAGCGCCAGGGACCCGGGTTCGATTCCCAGGGGGGGCACGGTGACACAGTGGGTTAGCGCTGCTGTCTCACAGCGCCAGGGACCCGGGTTCGATTCCCAGGGGCATAGTGACACAATGGGTTAGCGCTGCTGTCTCACAGCGCCAGGAACCCGGGTTCAATTCCCAGGGGGCACGGTCACACAATGGGTTAGCGCTGCTGTCTCACAGCGCCGGGGATCCGGGTTCGATTCCCAGAGGGCACGGTGACACAGTGGGTTAGCACTGCTGTCTCACAGCGCCAGGGACCTGGGTTCGATTCCCAGGAGGCATGGTAACACAGTGTGTTAGCGCTGCTGTCTCACAGCGCCGGGGACCCGGGTTCGATTCCCAGGAGGGGCATGGTGACACAGTGGGTTAGCACTGCTGTCTCACAGCGCCAGGGACCTGGGTTCGATTCCCGGGGGGCACGGTAATACAGTGGGTTAGCGCTGCTGTCTCACAGCACCAGGGACCCGGATTCGATTCCCGGGGGTCACGATAATACAGTGGGTTAGCGCTGCTGTCTCACAGCACCAGGGACCCGGGTTCGATTCCCGGCTCAGCGCACAGTGGGTTAGCACTGCTGTCTCACAGCTCCAGGGACCCGGGTTCGATTCCCAGGAGGGGCATGGTGACACAGGGGGTTAGTGCTGCTGTCTCACAGCGCCAGGGACCCGGGTTCGATTCCCAGGAGGGTCATGGTGACACAGGGGGTTAGTGCTGCTGTCTCACAGCGCCAGGGACCCGGGTTCGATTCCCGGCTCGGGTTACCGTCTGAGTAGAGTTTGCAATCCAGAGATGTGCAGGTTGGGTAGATGTGTAGGATTACAGGGATAGAGCAGGGAGTGGTCCTGAGTAAAATCCTCTTTTGAAGATTCTGTGCAATCTGGATGGGCAGAATGGCCTCCTTCTGCACTATAGTGATTCAGTGACTCTTGATGAGTGTGGATATTGGAGGATTATTCAAAGAGAAAGCAGATACACAATGGACTGAATGGCCTCTGTGCTGCTTAATTCCAGGATTTTAGGAAAGGCAGATTTCATGCACTAAACCATACAGAAAACTACAGAACGAGGAAGGTCAGACAAATCTGGAACCAATTACTGAAAACCATCAGAGGAAGAGAGAGACAAGGGAGACAGGGGAAACGGGGAGACAGGGGAGACGGGGTAAATGGGGAGATGGGGGAACGGGGACAGGGGGGAAACGGGGAGACGGGGGAACGGGGAGACGGGGAAACAGGGGAAACGGGGAGATGGGGGAACGGGGACAGGGGGAAACGGGGAGACGGGGGAAACGGGGAGATGGAGAAACAGGGAGATGGGGTAGACGGAAACGGGGAGAGGGGGAAATGGGGAGAGGGGGGAAATGGAGAGACGGAGAGACTGGAGATGGGGAGACGGAGGAAACGGGGAGACGGGAGACGGGGGAACAGGGAGAGGGGGAATGGAGAGACGGGGAGACGGGGAAACGGAGAGACTGGAGAATGGGGAGACGGGGGACGGGGGGAAACGGGGAGAGAGGGGAAGGGGAGACGGGGGGAAACGGGGAGACTGGGGAACGGGGAAACGGGGGAAACGGGGAGACCGGGGGACGGGGGAAACGGGGAGACGGGGAAACGGGAGAGGGGGAAAAAGGGGAGACGGGGGAAATGGGGAGACGGGGGAAACGGGGAGACGGGGGAAACGGGGAGACAGGGGAAACGGGGAGATGGGGGAACGGGGAGAGGAGGGAATAGAGACAGACAGAGGATGGATTTCCCAACTGCACACGCTCCAAGACCAGAAAATCCCAGCCAATGATCTGCATGGTCCGTGTCCCGTCTGCTACGATTTCCAGGGTGGGCAGGATGAGGGAAATTCAACCCAGAGAGGGAGAGATAGAGAGGGAGAAACAGAAAATCTGAGAGAAGTCTAGAGAACCCTGGATGTCAGAAGGTGTGCAGGATTGGATGAGGAGAAAAGGCAGGTTTACGGCAGATAGAGATACCAGATACCCCGAGAGGAGAATAGAGAGCACGAGGGTATTTAAAGAAGAAAAAAAATGAGAGCGAAGAGGGAGAAAAAGGAAAACCCCAAGGTAGGAGCCAATAGGGACAGTGTGTGTGGAGCCAGAGAATGTATTGGAGGTTTTAAATAAATATTTCCCATATCCGGGTGCTCTCCCTGCACAGTGCTGAATTAGTTGAATACAGGAGTTGGGACGTCTTGTTGAAGTTGTACAAGACATTGGTAAGGCCACACTGTGTGTAATTCTGGTCACCCTATTATATAAAGGATATTATTAAACTAGAGAGAGAGCAGAGTACTCCCGGGACTGAATGGATTGAATTATAAGGAGAGGCTGGATAGACTGGGACATTTTTCTCTGGAGCGTAGGAGGCTGAGGGATGGTCTTATAGAGGTCTATAAAATAATGAGGGGCACAGATCAGCGAGATAGTCAATATCTTTTCCCAAAAGTAGAGGAGTCTAAATCTAGAGGGTATAGGTTTAAGGTGGGAGGGGAGAGATACAAAAGGGTTCAGAGGGGCAATTTTTTTCACCCAGAGGGTGGTGAGTGCCTGGAACCAGTAGAGGCGGGTACAATTTTGTCTTTTAAAAAGCATTTAGAAAGTTACATAGGTACGGTGGGTATAGAGGGGTATGGGGCAAATGCAGGCAATTGGGATTAGCTTAGGGGTCTTAAAAGAAAGGATGGTATGGAGAAGTTGGGCCGAAGGGCCTATTTCCATGCTGTAAACCTCTTTGATTTTAGTTCTCAATGTAAAATGCACAGTTTAATTTCTGTTTTTGAATCAAGCAGGCACGTACAGTCGGGCCCATCACCCGAACATTCTCCTACCCCAGCACCCAGCCAGCAAACCCCCCGCACCCCCTCGCAGTCTCTACTCGCTGCTGATCCTGCTGCTTCCTCACTGATCACCAATTCCCGGGACAGGTATAGCAGGACAAAGCGGGAGAGGGTGGACAACTTCCAATCGGCACAGCTTCCCAATGCTCCAACACTCCCAACCTGGAGAGAGCAGAGACACATGGATAGCAGTGCAGAGACAGACTCGCTCTGGCAGTATAACTCCAGTCATGGAAAGCAACATGTCAACAGTCCCTGTAACCATAGAGACCAGGAGAAGGTCCGGAATCAACCTGTCACCAAACAAGAACAGGAACAACCTGAATTCGGTGAGGTCACCGTGACAACAGTGTATTTCCAAAGAATGATTAATACACAGCTGGTAAATTCTGATCAACAGAGAGAGAGACAGAGAGCGACAGAAAGAGAGCGACAGAGAGACAGAGAGAGAGACAGAGAGAGAGAGAGACAGAGAGAGAGAGAGAGTGAAGAGAGTGAGAGAGACAGAGAGAGAGAGAGACAGAGAGAGAGACAGAGAAAGAGAGAGAGAGAGATGGAGAGAAAAAGAAAGAACTATACTTAACTAACACAGCCTGCCGAGTCCGCTCTGACACACCAGAAACACATTGAACTCCAACCGAAAAGTTCTCTTTGGAGCGGAGGAGGATGAGAGGTGACTTAATAGAGGTTTATAAGATGATGAGAGGGAATTGATAGAGTGGACGGGCAGAGACTATTTCCTCGGGTGGATGTAGCTGTTACTGGGGGGCATAAACTGTAAGGTTCACGGTGGGAGATATAGGAGGGATATTCGAGGTAGATTCTTTACTCAGAGAGTGATTGGGGTGTGGAATGCACTGCCTGCTGTGATAGTGGAATCGAACACTTTAGGAACTTTCAAGCGGTTATTGTATAGACACATGGAGCACACCGGAATGATAGGGGGTAGGATAGTTCAATCTTGGGTTTGGACAAAGCTCGACACAACATTGAGGGCTGAAGGGCCTGTACTGTACTGTTCTATGTTTCTATGTTCTAATCCCATCTGCCTGCACTTGGCCCGTAGCCCTGAATGTAATGATGTGCCGAGTGATCTTCCAAATGTTTTTTAAAGGATGTGAGGCATCCTGTCTCCTCCACCCTCCCAGACAGCACATTCCAAACCCTCACCACCCTCTGGCTAAAAAAGGTTTTCCTCACCTCCCACTAAACCTCCTACCCTCCACTTTGAACCTATGTCCCCTTGTGACTGACCCTTCAATTAAAGGGAAACAGCTACTCCTTATTCATTCTGTTCGTGTCTCTTATAATACGGTGTACCTCGATCTGATCACCCCTCACTCTTCTCTGCTCTCATCATAAATATTCCATCCCAGGCAGTATCCTGGTGAACCTCCTCTGCACTCCTTCCAGTGTAATCACACCCTTCTGATAATGTGGCAACCAGAACTGTACACACTACTCTAGTTGTGGTCCCACCAAAGTTCCACGCAACTCCAACATGACTTCCCTGCTTTTATAATCTATGCCTCGATTGATAAAGACAATGTCCCATAAGCCTTTTTCACCACCCGACTAGCATGCCCTTCCACTCTCAGAGATCTGTGGACATACATACCAAGGTCTCTTTGTTCCACAGAATTTCCTTGTGTCCTACCATTCATTGGGTTTCTTGTCAAATTATTCTTTCCAAAGTGACCTACTCACACTTTTCAGGGTTAAATTCCATCTGTCACTTATCTGCTCATTTGATCATTCAATCTGTATCTTCTTGTAGCCCAAGACACTTCATCTCACTGTTAACCATTCATCCAATCTTTGTGTCATCAGCTAATTTACTAATCCTACTTCCCACATAGTCATCAATGTCATTTACATAACTGATGAATAATTGGGAGCCCAGTACCAATCCCTGTGGTATGTCACTGAACCAGTCATAAAGCAGCCTTCTGTCATCACACTCTGTCTCCTACAGCTGATCCAATTCGGAACCCACTTTATCAAATTATACTGTATCCTGTGTGAATTTACCTTCTTTACGGGTCTCCCATGTGGGACCTTGTCAAAGGCTTTGCTGAAATCCATATAAACCACATTGACTGCACTACCCTTGTCTACACACCTGATCACCTTCTCAAAGAATTGAATCAATTTTTGTTTGGTATGACCTCGCTCTGACGAAGCCATGCTGCCTATTCCTGATCAAGTTTTACCTCTCCAAGTCTGCTCTGTGTTTCCCTAGTCTCACCTCATCCAACCTTCCTGACTGAGTAAAGCAGTGGCTCCTTTCCTGAGTTTTTGTTTCAGTGAGCGCAGAATCTCCATCCTCTCTCCCAGTGTCTGGTTTTTCCCAAGAGTTTTTGATTGGATATTTACTTTGGGATACTTTCTCCCAAAGCTCCGGAGAGAATCAGCCTATTTCTTCTGGGAGCAGTGAGGTAGCGATCCCTGGGCTCTGCTTCGTGAGTGAATGCGAAAGCACCTTGTGTTTATATTAATATCCGGAATGTGTTCACTGCCCCAAGGAGTAGACACTCAAACAATTGGGATGTTTTAGCTCCAGTCACCAAATCTTCCATCACAAAAATAGCTTTTAATGAGTCTGAAAGGGGAAAGTGATGGAGAGAGGGGAATGGCGGGGGGAGAAGGAGGGAGGGAGAGGAAGGGGGATGGGGAGATGGCACAAGGAGGAGTGGAGGGGAGATGAAGAGATGAGGGGGGATGGGAAGAGGGGGTGCAATGAAGGAGGCAGAAGGAGGGGAGGGGGGATGGGGAGACAGAGGATGGTGAAGAGGAGGAGGGTAAGGGGGAGAGGGAGTGGGAGGGAGAGGGCGGTATTTGTGAGAGAGGCAGAGGGGGATAGGTGAGGCAGAATGGGAGAGAGTGAGAGGACAGAGGGGGTAGGGGAGAGTGGGAGGGACAGAGTGGATATGGGGAGAGAGGGGAGGGGCAGAGGGGGAAGGAGAGAGAGGAGGAGAGGGAGAGGAGGGAAAGGCCGAAAAGACAGGGAGAGGGGAGGGTTAGAGAAAGAATTCCAAAGCTTGGCCCAACAGTTGTCATTTTCTGGGACATTTGCTGCATGATTAAAAGGACTGTGTGTTACTATTGAAACTTTTACATCTCAGACAATCCCAGAATATCCCTTCCCAGTGAAATTGGGAGTAAATTGGCACAAAGCAACATCCCATCAATAGCAATGTGGCAATAAACAGACAACCTCGAAACATGTCTGTAGCAGTAGGCATTCATCTGAGAGACTGCATCTCTGACAGTGCGGCACTCCCTCAGCACTGACCCTCTGACAGTGCGGCACTCCCTCAGCACTGACCCTCTGACAGTGCGGCACTCCCTCAGCACTGACCCTCTGACAGTGCGGCACTCCCTCAGCACTGACCCTCTGACAGTGCGGCACTCCCTCAGCACTGACCCTCTGACAGTGCGGCAGCTCCCTCAGCACTGACCTCTGACAGTGCGGCACTCCCTCAGCACTGAACCTCTGACAGTGCAGCACTCCCTCAGTACTGACCTCTACAGTGCAGCACTCCCTCAGTACTGACCTCTGACAGTGCAGCACTCCCTCAGTACTGACCCTCTGACAGTGCAGCACTCCCTCAGTACTGACCCTCTGACAGTGCAGCACTCCCTCAGTACTGACCCTCTGACAGTGCGGCACTCCCTCAGCACTGACCCTCTGACAGTGCAGCACTCCCTCAGCACTGACCCTCTGACAGTGCAGCACTCCCTCAGCACTGACCCTCTGACAGTGCGGCACTCCCTCAGCACTGACCCTCTGACAGTGCGGCACTCCCTCAGCACTGACCCTCTGACAGTGCGGCGCCCCTCAGCACTGACCCTCTGACAGTGCGGCACTCCCTCAGCACTGACCCTCTGACAGTGCGGCACTCCCTCAGCACTGACCCTCTGACAGTGCGGCACTACCTCAGACTGACCCTCTGACAGTGCACGCCTCCTCAGTACTGACCCTCTGACAGTGCGGCACTCCCTCAGCATGACCCTCTGACAGTGCGGCACTCCCTCAGCACTGACCCTCTGACAGTGTGCGCTCCCTCAGCACTGACCCTCTGACAGTGCGGCGCTCCCTCAGCACTGACCCTCTGACAGTGCGGCACTCCCTCAGCACTGACCTCTGACAGTGCGGCACTCCCTCAGCACTGACCCTCTGACAGTGCGGCACTCCCTCAGCACTGACCCTCTGACAGTGCGGCACTCCCTCAGCACTGACCCTCTGACAGTGCGGCACTCCCTCAGCACTGACCCTCTGACAGTGCGGCACTCCCTCAGCACTGACCCTCTGACAGTGCGGCACTCCCTCAGCACTGACCCTCTGACAGTGCGGCACTCCCTCAGCACTGACCCTCTGACAGTGCGAGCACTCCCTCAGCACTGACCTCTGACAGTGCAGCGCTCCCTCAGCACTGACCTTGACAGTGCGCGCTCCCTCAGCACTGACCTCTGACAGTGCAGCACTCCCTCAGCACTGACCCTCTGACAGTGCGGCACTCCCTCAGCACTGACCTCTGACAGTGCAGCACTCCCTCAGCACTGACCCTCTGACAGTGCAGCACACTGTCTGTACTCCATTGAGAGTGTCAGATGGAGTTTTTATTCTGTTTTGGATGGTTTGAACCCTCAGGTCACTGACTGTGAGGTGAGAGTGTTCAACATTGAACCAAAGCTGAGAATTTCCCAGAATATCAAGATAGACAAGTCACCGGGACCAGATGGGATGTACCCCAAGTTATTGTGGGAAGTGAGGGAAGTGGTTGCAGAGCCCCTGGTGATGATATTTGTGTCGTCCATGGAAACGGGAGAGGTTCCGGAGGATTGGAGGATTACGGATGTGGTTCCTATCTTTAAGAAAGAGAACAGGGATAGTCCAGGAAATTACCGACCGGTTGGTAAGCTGATGGAGAGGCTTCTAAGGGATAAGATATATGAACATTTGGAGAAGTTTAGAATGATCAGAAATAGCATGGTTTTGTCAAGGACAGGTCATGCCTTACGAGCCTAGTTGAGTTCTTCGAAAATGTGACTGAACACATTGACGAAGGAAGGGCGGTGGACGTAGTGTACATGGACTTTAGTAAGGCGTTTGATAAGGTCCCCCATGCAAGGCTTCTGGAGAAGGTGAGAGGGCATGGGATCCAAGGGGCTTTGGCCTCGTGGATCCAGAACTGGCTTGCCGGCAGAAGGCAGAGAGTGGTTGTGGATGGGTCTTGTTCTGCATGGAGGTCGTAACCAGTGGAGTGCCCCAGGGATCTGTTCTGGGACCCTCTGCTGTTTGTCATTTTCATAAATGACCTGGATGAGGAAGTGGAGGGATGGGTTAGTAGTTCGCCGACGATACAAAGATCGGTGGTGTTGTGGATGGTCTGGAGGGATGTCAAAAGTTGCAGCAGGACATAGACAGGATGCAAGACTGGGCGGAGAAGTGGCAGATGGACTTCAACGCAGATAAATGTGTAGTGGTCCATTTTGGCAGGAATAATGGGATGAAGGAGTACAATATAAGGGGTAGGAGTCTTAGCTGTGTTGTAGAGCAGAAGGATCTCGGGGTCCGGGTCCATAGGACTCTTAAATCGGCCTCGCAGGTGGAGGAAGTGGTCAAGAAGGCGTACGGTGTACTGGCCTTCGTTAATCGAGGAATAGAGTTTAGGAGTCAGGAGGTAATGATGCAGCTCTATAAGACCCTTGTCAGACCCCAGTTGGAGTGTTGTGCGCAGTTCTGATCGCCTCATTATAGGAAGGATGTAGAAGGTATTGAGAGAGTTCAGAGGAGATTTACAAGGATTCTGCCTGGATTGGGAAGCAGGCCTTATGAACATAGGTTGAGGGAGCTGGGACTCTTCTCATTGGAGAGACGTAGGTTGAGAGGTGACCTGATAGAGGTTTATAAAATGTTGAGAGGGATAGATAGGGTGGACTCTCAGAGACTATTTCCCCGAGCTGAAATGGTCACTACGAGAGGACACAGATTTAAGGTGCAGGGAAGCAAATACAAAGGAGATGTCAGGGGTAGGTTTTTCACTCAGAGGGTGGTGAGTGAATGGAACCGACTGCCGTCGGAGGTTGTTGAGGCAAACTCACTGGGGTCTTTTAAGAGACTTCTGGATGAGTATATGGAAAAGAATAGGATAGGGGGTTATAGATAGGTCTGTGTATTGGTAGATGTGATCGGCGCAACTCGTGGGCCGAAGGGCCTGTTTGTGCTGTATTGTTCTATGTTCTATGTTCTATGTGATCTTTGATGACCTTTATTTTTGATTTGCCTGTTTGAATGGTGTGGAGTTAAGGATAGTTTTGTGATTAAAATGCCACGTTGTACATTCAGGAGTTTTCCAGAATGTTGTCCCGCTGACATCTGTTATTTTGTCTGCAGTGCCTCCACCAGTCCGAGTCTCAGGGAGTCGGATCCAGCATCGGGATACAGTTACTGACATCGGCACATCTCCGGAATGGTCAGCTTCCCTCACTCACACCTCCAAAAGCCAGCAACGCTTTGTGACACTGGCCCAACATATCGATGCAAGTCCACCATTGATTGGTTTGGATTTCTGGTGTATTGTGAATTAACTCCCTGCCTGAGATTTCACTCTGTCTGTGTCTGTCCCAGACGTCATCCTCTTGTCTCTCACTTTGTCCTGTGTCTGTCACATTTCACTCAATCTCTCACTTGTTCGATGAACCTTCATCACAAACATCTCATTCTGAAACCTGTGTGAGAATCACCCCCCTCTCTCACCGGGTTTAAAGAGGAGTTTGTACTTTGTTCTGTTCTGTCTCAAAGAATCAGAAACACTCGGAGCAGGAGGAGGCCATTCTGCCCTTCAAGCTTGCTCCTCCGTTCTCTTTGATCGTGGCTAATCATTAATTCAATACCACGATCCAGCCTCCCCCTGTTACTGATATGTAAATCTGTCGATATGTTATTGATGAGGAATAAAGTTTTTATTTCTAACAGGAGGTAATTACACAGGATTACACCCGCAATCACCCCCACCGTCTGAGCTCCCAACCAGTGCAACAACCACAGCGATATCTCTTCCACCAGCCAGCTAGCCCAGTGCCCGGGCTCTGTGCTCACCCAGCCAGGATGATGCTCGAGTCACGTAGAGAGAAAAGCAGCACAAGGTAAGGAAAGTAACCCACTCTTAGAACATAGAACATTACAGCGCAGTACAGGCCCTTCGGCCCTTGATGTTGCGCCGACCAGTGGAACCAATTTTATGACCCTCTAACCTAAACTATTCCAATGCTATCCATATGCCTATCCACTGACTATTTGAACACTTTTAAACTTGGCGAGTCCATAACTGCTGCAGGCAGGGCATTCCACGCCCTAACTACCCTCTGTGTAAAAAACACACCTCTAACATCCGTCCTATAACTACCAACCCTTAATTTAAAGCTATGTCCCCTCGTGTTATCCATCTCCATCTGAGGAAAAAGGCTCTCACTATCCACCCTATCTAACCCTCTGATCATCTTATATGACTCAATTATCCACCTCTTAGCCACCTTCTCTCTAATGAAAATAACTTCGAGTCCCTTAGTCTTTCGTCATAAGACCTACCCATCATACCAGGCAACATCCTGGTAAACTTCCTATGCATCCTTTCCAATGCCTCCACATCTTTCTTATAACGTGGCAACCAAAACTGTACACAACACTCCAAGTGCGGCTGCACCAGAGTTTTGTATAGTTGCAATATGATCTCACGGCACCAAAATTCATTCCCTCTACTAATAAATGCTAACATACTATACACCTTCTTAACAACCTTAATAACTTGAGTACCAACTTTCAGGGATCTATGCACCTGTACACCGAGATCTCTCTGCTCATCTACACTACTAAGAGTCCTACCATTAGCCCTATATTCTGCACACATATTACTCTTACCAAAGTGAATCACCTCACACTTTTCCACATTAAACTCCATTTGCCACTTCTCCGCCCAGCTCTGCAACTTATCTATGTTCCTCTGCAAACTGTAACATCCATCCTCACTCTCTACAATTCCTCCGACTTTGGTGTCGTCAGCAAATTTACTAACCCATCCCTCTACACCCTCATCCAGTGGCCCCAAAACAGATCCCTGAGGTATACCACTAGTAACTAAACTCCAGGTTGAATATATCACATCAATCACCACCCTCTGTCTTCTATCAGCTAGCCAATTCCTAATCCAAACTGCTAAATCTCCTTCAATCCCATGCATCTGCATTTTCTGCAGTAGTCTTCCATGGGAAACCTTATCAAACGCTTTGCTAAAATCCATATACAGCACATCGACTGCCTTACCCTTATCTACCTCTTTGGTCACTCTTCTCCCCTTCCTGTCTGTAATGGAGCTGTAATCAGCCACAGCCTGCTGTGTGTGTGTGTGCATGTGTCTGTGTATCTGTGTGTGTGTGTGTGTGTGTGTGTCTGCGTGTGTGTGAATCATCTCTGGAATCAGTTTCCAAAGCTGTGTCGTTGCTTCATCAGGTTACTGTGAGGAACCAGTGACCCCAGGGTCAGAAACTGCTCTCAGAGTGGGGCAAATTTTACCCCCAGAATCAGAAACTCCATCCACTAGCCTTGGACAGAACTCAAACACAGCTCAGGATGGCACGCTGGCACGGTGGTTAGCAAAGCTGCTTCACAGCGCTGGGAACCCAGATTCGATTCCCGGCTTGTGTGACTATGTGGAGTCTGCACATTCTCCCTGTGTCTGCATGGGTTTCCTCTGGAGCTCCACTTTCCTCCCACAGTCTACTGATGTGTAGGTTAAGCGGATTGGCCATGGTAAATGTGTGGGGTTAGAGGGATAGGGTGGAGACAGAGCCTGGTTAAGATGCTCTATCAGGGAATCAGTGCAGACTCAATGGGCCGAGTGGCCTCTCCTGCACTGTGGAATGTGCTGATTGTACAGTGTAATCAGCTGCTTTGAGGTGTCCATTCCTGTCTTCAGCCAGGACTGAGCTCACAGAATCTAATAATCCAACCAAAACCTTCCCATTGATGATGAGATTAGAATGAAGTGATTATAGTGCGACTGAGGAGTGATTCAGCTCCTGTCATCCCCCCCCGCCCCGCCCCCACACCTCATCACAGTCACATTCTGTCTGTTTCTCCAGCTTGCAATGAGAATTGAGATTAATCAGGTTAATGGAGTGTGCAGACAGTCCACTTCTCTCCATCCCGATGTTTAATATCCTTCTCCAGCTCACACTGCCGCTTTTGTGGAATCTGTGAATGTGAAGTTTGCACAAAGATGAAGGTGTGCTTTCTGATTGGCAGATCAGCTGGATCACCTGAGTGTGTGGATCAGACAGGGACAGATTCCCCGGGACAGACACAGCGAGAGGATTCGGAGATTCTGTCTGTTGCTGCACAGAGCGGGGAGCTGGACCCTGAGCAAAGGTAACCCTCCAGAGGCAGCACCCATATCCAGGCTCACTGACACGCAGGGACAGTGTACGCGGCAGAGACCTCACTTAACGGAGCTTGTGAGGACAGAGGCACCTTGCTTCCCACTGACCCCTCCCCCAACTCCCCTCCCCCACCTTCCCTTCCCCACCAAACATACCCAAACCTCCCAACTCCCCCTTAACCACCCCCATCCTCCACACCATTACCCCCAACCTACCCTCACCATCCCCCAATTAACCATCCCCAAACCTTCCCACCAACCCCTCCCAATCACCACAGACCCCCATCCCCCCAGGACAGAAGTTTGGCAGCTTTTTGTTCTGGGGTTTCATTGGTCGATATCAACAATAGTTTTCTAGGAGAAACGGTGAATTTGTCACAAAATGCAGCAAATGTTGGAAATCTGAAATAAAAACAGAAAATGTTGTAAATATTGAGTGAGTTCGGCAATGTCTGTGGAGAGAGAGAAACAGAGTCAATGTTTCAGACCAGCGATCCTTCCCCAGACCCGGGAAAAGGCAAGAGAGAAAAGGTTTGATTGAAGTGAGGGGGTGGAGGAGAGCGGGGAAAGGACAAAAGGTAAGGTCTGTGATAGGGTGAAGACAGAGGAGATCGGCTGGCCTAGGGTCAAAGGGCAAAGGGACCTGATGTCAATGACAGCATGATGAATTAGCAGAGGCGGAGCTGAGGGGGTATTCCCTCTCTCAGGGGTGATGATTAGTTTCCAGAATTCTCTTGTGCCGAGGCTGGATGATTGAAGAACTGATTTAGACTTTTGATCTGTTGTGGGAGCAGCCACAATCTTCTAGAATGGCGGATAGGTTCGAGGGGCCGAGTGGCCTCTACCTGCTGTGAATGGTGCTGACCTGATGTTGAGTGGGGATAGTAATAGAGTGATGTGTTGACAGGGTGGAGCCGTCTTGTGCAGGGAGTCAAGCACCTGCTTTCTTCAGCAAATTAACAGAGAACACGTCACATATGGTGAAATCCAAAAAACAGGAGATTATCCGGACGTTAACAGCAGTGCCTGGAGGTGAGTCGGATTCCAGTGAGGATTGGGGAATTCTGCAATCCATTTTTGGGAATACTGTTGATCCTGGGTCTATTTTTAATGACATTTTGACCTGCCGGTTTCTCTTCCAGATGTTGGGCAGTTGGGAACCGAAATTTTTAACATGCCAGCGATGACATCAGCAGGTGAGGGAGTACTTTCCGAAACACGGATTTAATCTGCCCGATCCGAGAATCCGCGCACTGACAGCTGGTCACATCATTCCAATAATTCTGCTTGGTAATATTTCCCTAAGTATTAGAGATTCCCTGGAATTCTGGTTGAGCCGAGAGCCTGACCTATTCTTGAATTGAGAAGGATCTGGATTGGTGGGATCCTGTGCTGATTCACTCTCTGGTTCCGATGTTGTGCCTATTACAGGATCAGATCTCCTCTCCTTTGGGAAACATCAGGAAATTTCCTGATTTTCTGAATTTTTTTTAAATCTTTCAAACAAATGAGTATTTCTGATTGGCTAGCATTGACTGCCCATTCCTAATTGCCCTGAAACTGAGTGCCTTGCTTCCTAGATGATTTCAGAGGGCAGTTAAGAGGCACGTTGCTGTGGCTCTGGAGTCACGTGTCGGCCAGACTGGGTAAGGACGGCAGATTTCCTTCCCTAAAGGAATTAATGAACCAATCTTGTCCCCCTCTCAACCATGACTCAATGACATCATATGTTGATGCTTTAATTTGTGCTTCAACTCATCTTCCTTGTTCGTCAAACCCTGTGTATTAAAATAAATACCATCCAATCTTGCCAAGTTTCCTTGCGATTTAATTAGTCTATAATGAGTATACCTTCCTGACCCACTTTCTGTCTCTTTTCTAATTTTAGTAAGAAGTCTCACGACACTAAAGTCCAACAAATTTATTTGGTAGCACGAGCTTTTGGAACGCTGCCCCTTCATCAGATGAGTCACTCCCCTGATGAAGGAGTTGCGATCTGAAAGCTTGTGGTGCCAAATAAACCTGTTGGACTTTAAGCTGGTGCAGTGAGACTTCTTACTGTACCCATCCCAGTCCAACGCCAGCATCTCCACATCATCATCTTATTTTAGCTGTGCCTCTCCCTCTGCAATCAGGATCCCAATCTCTGCTGAGGTCGTTTAACCCCTCCCTAACTGCTCAAGCACACCTCCATGCATCCCAACAGTCACCAACATTCAATATCTGTTAGAAAGGGGATCCCTGCACTGCCTGCCTTCCTCTCCTCTGCCTGCTCATTACTTAGGGCCTTTCTGCCTGTTCAATCTTCACCTGCTGTGTGACCAGCTCACTGAATGTGCTGTTAACGACCTGCTCAGCATCACGGATACAGTGAATCCCTCAGCGCTGGAATGTGGTTAGTCAACAGCCTAGGTCGGACATATTTCCTCCATGCATGGTCGCCGGGAACAGCTGAAGCTTCCATGATTTCCCACATAGTACAGGAGAAGCATTTCACTGTGAGAGCATTTCCACCATAATTATCCCTCAGCCCCTTATTTACTCTCTTTTTTACAAAACATTATGCTTATATGAAATGTGATCAACTTACCTCCCTGAGAGTAACGGGAATCACATTGAAGGAGTTTAACCTTGCTTTGTTTTTAATCCAATCATTGGAACATAGAACAAAGAACAAAGAAAATTCCAGCACAGGAACAGGCCCTTCGGCCTCCAAACTTGCACTGACCATGCTACCCGACTGAACTAAAACCCTCTAAGAGCCTGTACCTGATCCAGCTCGAACATTTTCCAGCTTAACCTGTGCAGTTACTGCAAAGGGAGGGGAGGAAGACTGAGAATTAAACTCATCTGAATAATGAACCATTCATCACGCTGGAACTCAGAGAGTGAAGGTGTGGACAGTTTGTGAAGATTTGGTTTGGAATGAGCTGTGGTGTGGGGTGTGGATTTCACCCTGTTATTGTGTTGCTTTCAGAGTTATTGCTTTGCTGATCGAACAATCACTCCTTGTTCTCCTCTCCTGCTCCCCTCTTCCTTATTGTACTTTCTCTCCATTTTTTACACTGGTCTCTTCCCCCTCTCCCCAGGATCAGTAAGTTCCAGAAGCCAATCCCTGGCAGAGCACTCTGCTAACAACATGGGATTGGAGGATATTATTCGGAAAGCGTTAATGGGGACATATGATGATGGTGGGAGAGAGCATTCATTGTGCAGTGAGCCGATGGCTGTCAGCTCCAGCACCAACAGTCTAACTGAAGAACAATGTGAAGACTTTCACAGCAACCCCTCTATAGATATACACCCAGAATCCTGCCTCAGTGAGTATTCCATACATATTCACAAAGTATACTGGGACACGAGGACACGGGTATACTGGGACACAGGCCCACAGGGAACATGGGCACACTAGAGACACGAGCACACAGGGAACACGGGCACACTGGGACAGGAGCACACTGGGAACACAGGTACATTGGGAACACAGGTACACTGGGACAGGGCACACTGGGAACAGGGGCACACTGGGAACACAGGTACACTGGGACAAGGCTACACTGGGACAGGGGCACACTGGGAACACTGGCACACTGGGACAGGAGCACACTGGGAACACAGGTACATTGGGAACACAGGTACACTGGGACAGGGCACACTGGGAACAGGGGCACACTGGGAACACAGGTACACTGGGACAAGGCTACACTGGGACAGGGGCACACTGGGAACACTGGCACACTGGGATAGGGGCACACTGGGAACACGGGCACACTGGGACAGGGACACACTGGGACAGGGACACACTGGGGACAAGGGTACACTGGGAACACGGACACACTAGGACACGAGCACAATGGGAACACGGGCACACTAGGAACACGGGCACACTGGGAACACGGGCACACTGGGACAGGGGCATACTGGGCACTCAGGCACACTGGACAGGGGCACACTGGGAACACGGGCACAGTGGGACACAGGCACACTGGGACATGGGTACACTGGGAACACGGACACACTGGGACAGGGGCACACTGGGGACACGGGCACACTGGGGACACGGGCACACTGGGGACACGGGCACACTGGGAACACGAGTGAGATGCTGATGTTAGTTTGGAAAGAATTAACACTGAGAATCTGATTGGCTGCTTTTGGTTTCCAGCTGGAAGGAAGGTAAAGACGGATGGGAGGAAGGCCAATTCTCCACTGCCAAAGCTGGCCTATTGTGAGAGACCCACATCAGCTCCTTCAGACACCGACCGTCACAGACGGACTCCATTAACACATCAAGTGTGGGAGAACAGACCATTCTCCACAGGTACCCACCCCCTCCCACCCCCTCTCACCCCCAACTCTGACCCAAACTCATTCTCCAATTTATAAAGGAACAAAAACAAACTCAGTGGAATTACACTGATACCGAGAGAGACAATTCCAAATATTCACCCACAAACTATCACATTGCATCGATAAACCTGGAGTCAAAAAGCAAATTAGCTGATGTATTAACAGTAGGAAGAGGGGACGGGACCTTTCCGTGAGGGATTGGTTGCTGAATCTGTGAATAAAACCCTTTGCAAATTCCAACACGTGTAAATAACCCCGGAATATATTTAAGAAAGACAGAGCATTCTGTGACTGACAGTAACTCAGAATCCAGACACAGCGCCGTCCCAGACACAGCGCCGTCCCAGAGAGAGCGCCGTCCCGGACACAGCGCCATCCCAGAGAGAGCGCCGTCCCAGACACAGCGCCGTCCCGGACAGAGCGCCGTCCCAGACACAGCGCCGTCCCAGACACAGCGCCGTCCCGGACAGAGCGCCATCCCAGAGAGAGCGCCGTCCCAGACACAGCGCCGTCCCGGACAGAGCGCCGTCCCAGACACAGCGCCGTCCCAGAGAGAGCGCCGTCCCAGACACAGCGCCGTCCCAGACACAGCGCCGTCCCGGACAGAGCGCCGTCCCAGAGAGAGCGCCGTCCCAGACACAGCGCCGTCCCAGACACAGCGCCGTCCCGGACAGAGCGCCGTCCCAGAGAGAGCGCCGTCCCAGACACAGCGCCGTCCCGGACACAGCGCCGTCCCAGACACAGCGCCGTCCCAGAGACAGCGCCGTCCCAGACACAGCGCCGTCCCAGACACAGCGCCGTCCCGGACAGAGCGCCGTCCCAGACAGAGCTCCGACCCGGTCTGGTTGCTGGGCCAGGCAGAGTGTTCTGGTGATGGAGGTTCTGGGGTTGAGAGGAGATTGAGAGGGAATTGGAGATGAGGTTTGCAGGGACTGGGAACATTCTCAGCTCCAAAACCCAGCCCATATCCCAGCGCCGGGGTATCTACTAAAGGCTCATCCAGACTTGAATCATTGGCTCTAACCTAGCAACACCCCCCCCACCCCCGCCCTCTGAGGGCTGTCAGAGCCACTGAGATTTTCCAACACTTTCTGTTTTTGTCGATTATTTCTTGTATCTCGTTACAATCAGTAACTCCCAGAGTTACAGCAACCACAGATCCCTCACTCACTGAGTCAATGAGGCAGAAATCAAAGCTCAGCCCAGACATGTGAAAACAGCAGCTAGACCCCGCCCCATACTCCAACTGCGAGACACACTTCAAATCAACTCCTTCTTCGTGATCCTAAAAACTGGAATCTGAAACAGAAACAGGAAGTGCTGGAAAATCTCAGCGGGTTTGCCAGTCCCGATGGAGGGAGTTAGAGTTAATGTTTTGTATCTGAGTGAGCTTTTGTCAGAGATCCATCTCTGTCTCTCACACACTGAAACCTCCTCCCTGCAGATTAACCTGTGTCAGTGCCAATATCGTTGGTGTTGGTGATTATTCCCGCTGCGCATACACAGGATCATTGCAGTGACATTTCCCCAGCGGTGGGATGCTCCTTCTCAGGGCTTCCCTCCACCCCCGCGGCCCCTCCCCAGAGCTCCTCCCTGCCCCCAGGGTTCCATCCCTTAGGGCTCCCTTCCCCAGGGCTACCACTCCACAGGCTCCCCCCAGGGATCCCTTCCAGGCCCTCCCCCCACCCCCCCCCCCCCCCCCCGGGTTCTCCCCCTAGGCCTCCCTCCAGGCTCCCACCCTGGCACACCCCCCAAGCTCCCCCTTGGGGCTCACTCCTGGGCCCCCTCATACGCCTCCTCCCTGGAGTTCCCCCTCCACCCCCGGTTCTCACCCCCACCCCTTGGCTCCCTACCCTTACACAATCCCCTGGTCACTGCACTGTGGATCAGTGATGTATTTCAAAGTGTCCCAGACACTTGGACCAATCACATGTGTATCATTGGTCTACACTGGCAATCCCACTGCAATACATAGAACATAGAACATAGAACATTACAGCACAGAACAGGCCCTTCAGCCTTCGATGTTGCGCCGACCAATATAAAAAGCAATGCCCCTCCAAACTAAACCATTCCCTTCTCTTCCATATACTTATCAACTAACCTCTTAAACGCCACCAAACTTGGCGCATCTACAACAGCTGCAGGCAGGGCATTCCACTCCCTAACCACCCTTTGAGTAAAGAACCTACCTCTGATATCCGTCCTATAACTATCACCCCTTAATTTAAAGCTGTGTCCCCTCGTGCTAGCTTTCTCCATCCTAGGAAAAAGGCTATCACTGTCC
Source organism: Sphyrna mokarran (assembly GCA_024679065.1). NCBI lineage: Eukaryota > Metazoa > Chordata > Chondrichthyes > Carcharhiniformes > Carcharhinidae > Sphyrna > Sphyrna mokarran. The sequence goes on along the minus strand of JAGIQG010000020.1, from coordinate 51,769,750 downwards.
ACCCTATCTAAACCTCTAATCATCTTATATGTTTCGATTAGGTCCCCTCTTAGCCGCCTCCTTTCTAACGAAAACAAACTCAAATCCCTCAGCCTCTCTTCATAAGACCTGCCCTCCATACCAGGCAACATCCTGGTAAACCTCCTCTGTACCCTCTCCAATGCCTCCACATCTTTCTTATAATGTGGGGACCAGAACTGCACACAATACTCCAAGTGCGGCCGCACTAGAGTTTTGTACAGTTGCAACATGACGTTGCGGCTCCGAAATTCAATCCCTCTACCAATAAAAGCCAAGACTCCATATGCCTTCCTAACAACCTTCTCGACCTGACTGCCTACTTTCAGGGATCTATGCACATACACACCAAGATCCCTCTGTTCATCTAGACTACTAAGAATCCTACCATTTGCCCTATACTCTACACATTTATTATTTCTGCCATAGTGCATTACCTCACACTTTTCCACATTAAACTCCATTTGCCACCTCTCGGCCCAGCTCTGCAACTTGTCCAAGTCCCTCTGCAAACTATAACACCCCTCTTCACTATCTACCACTCCACCGACTTTAGTGTCATCTGCAAATTTACTAATCCATCCTTCAATACCCTCATCCAGATCATTTATAAAAATTACAAACAGCAGGGGCCCCAACACAGACCCCTGAGGTACACCACTTGTCACCGAACTCCAAGATGAATATCTCCCATCAACAGACAGAGTGCCACACTGTCAGAGGGTCAGTGCTGAGGGAGCACCGCACTGTCAGAGGGTCAGTGCTGAGGGAGCACCGCACTGTCAGAGGGTCAGTGCTGAGGGAGCGCTGCACTGTCAGAGGGTCATTGCTGAGGGAGTGCCGCACTGTCAGAGGGTCAGTGCTGAGGGAGCGCCACACTGTCAGGGGGTCAGTGCTGAGGGAGCGCCGCACTGTCAGAGGGTCATTGCTGAGGGAGTGCCGCACTGTCAGAGGGTCAGTGCTGAGGGAGCGCTGCACTGTCAGAGAGTCAGTGCTGAGGGAGTGCCACACTGTCAGTGGTACTGCTTCTAGATAAATTGTTAAAGGCAGCCCCTGTCTCCATGGAGATGTGAAGGTTTGATTTTACGATTAGGAATAGTTGGGAAGTTCTTGATCACATGGCGCGTGGATTTGAGGTGACAGTGAGTTTGTTTTTGATAATTTTTCAAATAATGAATTTGTCTTTTTGTTGAAAGGATCTGCTGCATTTTGCTACAACACTCTGACATCGCGTCTGCCCGCAGGGCTGTGCTCAGCTTCCCTCACTCCACCCACCAGCACCATTGCACTGGGTGCATCGAGCCAGCAGCACTCCTGGCACCGAGAACCCCAAGTACTGCTTTCCTCACAATATGAAACACTGTCTGACAGTGACTGACTCACTATCCCCACGGATCCAGTATCTGGACTTACCCTCATCTCGGAGTGACAACACAGTGATTGGAGTTTGAAACCCATCATAATCTGTCTGTGTGAAAGTTGATGGCCTATCCACATTTCACACAGAGATATTTCCAGGCTGGTTTTACTAATGTACGTCCCACACCCACACTCTGTAACTCCCTGCTGCAACAAAGCAAGGTTTATTTTTTATTTTCTTGTGTGTAGTTTGAAATTCTCCATTTAAAGTTTTACCTTTTTTTCTCTCTTTCATTAAAATGAATTTTGATGATTCATCCGTAGTTTCCCATTGATTCGAAGTTGTTTCTAATCATCCTGTCTGTTACCAACAATAATAATTCCTCATCAAACTACAGAACTCAGTCTGAGTGAGGTTAGCGTTGCTGACTCACATCGCCAGGGATTCGATTCCAGTCTCGGATCATGCAGAGTCTGTATGTTCTCCCCATGTCTGCTTCCTCCAGTTTCCTCCCACACTCCAAGGATGTGCAGATCAGGTGAATTAGCCATTGTAAATATGTGGGGTTCTGGGGATAGGCTGGGGGGAAATGGCAGAGACAATAAATCAGTATTTTGCTTTAGTTTTTAGAGTGGAGAACACAAGTACCATCCCAATAGTAACAGGTAATGCAGAGGAAACAGAGAGGAGCTGAGAACGATCATCAATAGGGAAATAATACTGAGAAAATTATTAGGATCGAGGTGGACAAAGCCTCAGGACCAGAGGGCCAAAACCCTGGAGTATTAAAGGAAGTGGTGGCAGAAATAGTGGGCAGCACGGTGGCACAGTGGTTAGTGCTGCTGCCTCATAGTGCCAGTGACCCAGATTCAATTCCTTACTTGGGTCACAGTAAATGCAGAGTCTGCATGTTATCCCCATGTCTGCATGGGTTTCCTCTGGGTACTGCAGTTTCCTCCCACAGTCCAAAGCGTGTGGGAGTGCTGGGAGTGTGAGTGTGTGGGTAAGTATGTGTGAGTGCACTTACACACGTGCCAGTGTCAGTAATAATCTTGTTATGAGTTGAGAAAAGTCCAGTATTACGCTGACTCTCTGGGATTCCAGCAATGGAGAAACTGGAGCAGACTCCTTCCACTCCCATCCTTGGGCATCTCCAACTCCACAACTCTCTGAAATGTCATTGACATCACTGATCCTCAAATTCTTATCATAGGAACACCTCAGCGTTAATCATCCCACCCAATCAGCAGTTAGATTGGACATTGATCCCACCCAATCAGCAGTTAGATAGGATGGCTCCTATAAAATTTCTATTTGTTGGAAATGAATCCTCCAATCAGCAGTCTAGGACCGAGTTGTGAGTTAAAGGTTGTGGAAGAATCTGGTTAATCTTTAAATTGACACCAATCTGATGGGATGATGTGGATCAGGGCGAGGGGATTCAGCCAGCTCGAGGTTTTACAAACAGACGAAAGGAGGATCTGATCATTAATGTTGGATCATTAATCAGGAGCTGAGACGGACACGGCTCACCCTAGTTTCTGCAAATTTATTCAGTGCCCTGTGAATAATGTTTCTGATTGGAGGATTATCAAAAAAAAATTCATTGAGATCAGAATTTGGTCAATGTTTCCAGCCAGTCACAGAGCTTGGGGAAGAGAGAGAGAGCGAAACAGGAACTGGACTGTTTCACAAAGACTGCCTTCCGCTCTGTTTGGGGGCTTTTAGGGTCAGGGGAGGAGGAGGAGGAGGGGTGAGGTTAGGGAAGGGGGGGGGGGGGTGGGGGAAAGAGGGGTTGGGTCGGGTAGGGCATGGGTGGGAGTGGAGGGAGTAGGAAGGGTTGGGAGTGAGAGGGGGTGAGAGAGGAGGGGGTGAGGAGGAGGGGATGGGCCAGAAGATGGAGATGGGGATAAGGGTGGAGGAGGGGGTGGGTAGGGGAGGAGGGGGAGGGGGTGGGGGTAGGAAGAGGAGGGGGATGGGGTTAGGGTGGAGGCAGGGGTGGGGAAGGGGTGTGGGGACTGGGGAGGAGGAGAGAGAAGAGGGCAGATAGTGGCGGAATGATAATGTGACTGGGTCAGTAATCCTGGGTCCAGATTGTTGCTCTGTGAACAGGAGTTCGAATTCCACCAGGACAGCCGGTGCAATTTAAATTTATGAATAAATCTCAAATTAAAAACTAATCTCAGCGATGGTGACCAGGGAATTTTCATACCATCCCTTTAGAGAAGGAAACTGCTGTCCTTCCTCACTCTGTCAGCAATGATTAACTGCCCCCTGGCATCAGTTAGCAAACTGCCCAGTTCAGGGGCAATGATTAGTAAATACATAGAACATAGAACATTACAGCGCAGAACAGGCCCTTTGGCCCTCGATGTTGCGCCGACCAATTAAGAAAAAGCAATGGTCCTCTAACCTAAACCATTCCCTTTTCATCCATAAACTTATCTACTAACCTCTTAAACGCCACCAAACTTGGTGCATCTACAACTGACGCAGGCAGGGCATTCCATACCCTTACCACCCTCTGGGTAAAGAACCTACCTCTGACATCTGTCCTATAACTACCACACCTTAATTTAAAGCTCTGTTCCCTCGTGCTAGCTTTCTCCATCCTAGGAAAAAGGCTATCACTGTCCACCCTGACCAGTTACATCCACACCCCGTGAAGGAATAAACAGAGAGAAGAGAGAGAAATACTTTATTACTTCCCGTGTGTGGAAATGCTCAGTGTCAGAATTAAGCAGCACATTTCACCCAGACACTGCAGTGTGGATCTGATTTGATCATTTAAACCTTTCAGTAACAGTTGGGAAAAGAGAATTTTATTAAAGATTCCATCAAAGGAAACTTTTGAATTCGAGCTAAACAGACAGATTGAGGCTGTCCAATTAATCTCCCACATTTCTCTTCTCACCCTTTCCCTTTCTCCCAGAAACACGGTAATCTTCTTCACATCACTCTCCATTCTCAGCCATTTCCCTCATGTCCGGCACGATGATGTGACCAGACCCGGCTCTCCATTTCCAGCTTCCTGCTCCCTCCACGGTCCACTCTTCCAGCTCCAAACTTATCTTTCCACCCCCCCACCACCTCCCAAACCAACCACCACCCCCCACCCCCACCACCCCCCACCACCCCCACCACCCCCCCACCCCCCCACCTACCCCACCCCCCCCCCACCACCCCCCCCCCACCCCATCTCCCCACCACCACCTCCCCACACCACCACCTCCCCCACCACCACCTCCCCCCACCACCACCTCCCCCCCACCACGACCTCCCCACCACCACCCCCCACCACCACCACCACCTCCCCCCACCACCCCCCCCCCACCCCCCCCCCCACCACATACCACCACCACCCCCCCCACCCCCCACCCCACCTCCCCCCACCACCACCACCACCCCCCCACCACCACCTCCCCCCCCCACCCCTCCCCCCACCACCACCACCCACCACCCCCCCCACCACCCCCCCACCACCACCCCCCCCCACCACCCACCTCCCCCCACACCCCCCCCCCCCCCCCACCACCACCACCACTCCCCCCACCACCCTCCCCCCACCACCACCCCCCACCCCACCACCACCACCCCCCACCCACACCCCACCTCCCCACCACCACCTCCCCCCCACCACCACCCCACCACCTCCCCCAACCCCCCCACCCCCCACCACCCCCCACCAACCCACCCCCACCACCTCCCCCCACCACCACCACCACCCCCCCACCACCACCACCCCCCCCACCACCCTCCCCCCCCCCCACCCCCCCCCCACCTCCCCCCCCACCACCACCCCCCCCCACCACCCCCCCACCACCACCACCCCCCACCACCAACACCCCCCACCACCACCTCCCACCACCCCCCCCCCACCCCCCCCCACCGACCACCACCCCCCCCCACCACCACCTCCCCCCACACCACCCCCCACCACCTCCCCCCCACCCCTCACCCCCCACCACCCCCCCCCCTCCACCACCCCCACCCCCTCCCCCCCCCCCCACCACCCCCCCCCACCACCACCACCTACCACCCCCCCACCACCTCCCCCCCCCACCACCTCCCCCCCACAACACCCCCACACACCACCCCCCCCCACCACCACCCCCCCACCACCACCACCCCCCACCACCACCCCCCCACCCACAACCACCCCCACCACCAACCCACCACCCCCACCCACCACCACCACCACCCCCCCCACACACACCCCCCCCCACCACCACCACCACCTCCCACCCACCACCTCCCCCACCACCACCACCTCCCCCCACCACCATCCCCACACCCCACCACCCCCGCCACCACCACCACCACCCCACCACCCCACACTCCCCCCCACCACCTCCCCCCAACCCCCCCCCACCACCTCCCCCCCACCCCCCACCTCCCCCCCACCCCCACCACCTCCCCCCCACCACCTCCCCCCACCACCACCTCCCCCCCACCCCCCCCCCCACCTCCCCCCCACCACCACCTCCCCCCACCACCACCTCCCCCCCACCACCACCTCCCCCCCACCACCACCACCTCCCCCCACCACCTCCCCCCACCACCACCCCCCCCCCCCCACCACCACCTCCCCCCCCCCTCCCCCCCACCACACCTCCCCCCCACTCCCCCCACACCACCCCCCCACCACCACCTCCCCCCCACCACCACCTCCACCTCCCCCACCACCTCCCCACCACCACCCCCCCCCCCACCACCTACCCCCCCCCACCACCACCACCACCACCTCCCCCCCCCACCACCACCTCCCCCCACCACCACCTCCCCCACCACACTCCCCCCACCACCACCACCTCCCCCCCACCACCACCACCCACCCCCCACCACCACCTCCCCACCACCACCACCTCCCCCCACCACCCTCCCCCCCACCCCCCTCCCCCCACCACAACCTCCCCCACCACCACCACCCCCCCATCCACCACCTTCCCCCCCCCACCACCTCCCCCCACACCCCTCCCCCCCCACCCCACCTCCCCCCACCACCACCACCTCCCCCCCCCCCCCCCCACCTCCCCCACCACCCCCACCCCACCACACTTCCCCCCAACCACCACCCCCCCCCACCACCTCACCACCACCCCACCACCACCTCCCCCCACCACCACCTCCCGCCACCACAACCTCCCCCCACCACCACCACCCCCCACCACCACCTCCCCCCCCACCACACCCCCCCCACCACACCTCCCCCCCCACACCACCTCCCCCCCCACACCTCCCCCCCACACCACCTCCCCCCACCACCTCCCCCCACCCACCACTCCCCCCCACCACCACCTCCCCCCCACCACCACCACCACCCCCACCCCACCTCCCCCCTCCACCCCACCACCTCCCCCCCACCACCTCCCCCCCCACCACCACCTCCCCCCCCACCACCACCTCCCCACCACCACCCTCCCCCCCCACCACCTCCCCCCCCCCACCACCCACCACACCATCCCCCCCCCACCACCTCCCCCCCACCACCTCCCCCCCACCACACCTCCCCACCCCCCCACCACCACCCCCCACCCCCCACCCCCCCCCCCCCACCTCCCCCCCACCACCCCACCTCCCCCCACCACCACCTCCCCCCCACCACCACCTCCCCCCACCACCTCCCCCCCCACCACCACCCACCTCCCCCCCACCACCCCTCCCCCCCCCCACCCCTCCCCCCCCCCCACCTCCCCCCCACCACCTCCCCCCCACCACCACCTCCCCGAGTCCCCCCCCACCACCACCTCCTCCCCGAGTTGCAAGAGTATGTACCGTGCACCTGGTGCAACTCGGCCAACGTTGTCTACCTAATACGTTGCAAGAAAGGATGTCCCGAAGCATGGTATATTGGGGAGACCATGCAAACACTACGACAGCGGATGAATGAGCATCGCTCAACAATCACCAGGCAAAACAGTTCCCTTCCTGTGGGCAAACACTTCAGCAGTCATGGGCATTTGGCCTCCGACCTGCAGGTAAATGTTCTTCAGGGGGGGCTTTCGTGACACACGACAATGCAGAGTCGCTGAGCAGAGACTGATAGCCAAGCTCCGCACACATGAGGACGGTCTTAACAGGGATCTTGGCTTCATGACACACTATCTGTAAACCCTGTAACTTGCCTGGGTTAGCAAAAAACCTCACTTACTGTGCTGTCTGGAAAAAATACACAATTCTCTAACAATGCTCAGGATCCCCTTCACACACATTGTTAGCCACTTTAACACTTGAATAGCAGGTTAGATGTAAGGATTCGCATTCTAATCCGCAATCTCTGACTGTCTGTGCTGATGTGTGCTATTGCAGACCAGAACACTGCACTTGCCTGATGAAGACACGGGAGTGTTGAAAGCTCGCTTTTTTACTATCAAATAAATCGGTTGGATTAATAATTGGTGTTGCTAAATTCTTACTGAGTTCTTATTGTTGGATTCAGCCCTTTCCAGAATCTCATTACTCCTTAAAATAATTACCACAGGATTTCAAAAAATCTTCACATTTATCAAAGTCTCATCAATGCCATTTGCTACTGTACCTCTGGAATAAAGGAATGTGTTGCCCTGTTCCACTTTAGACCTACTGTCCAATCCTGAAGCAATCCAGAACCTCAAGAATCTTTTTCTCCAGTTTGGAGTTTGATTTTGTTTCTCAATGTACCAAACCTCTCAGCCTGAATACATTTAGGATCCGTGGCTTTTCTAAGCAGATTTCTCTCAGGTTTTAAAGTTTCTTTCCAGTAATTGGAGCTTTCACATGTTAGACCATAAGAGATTGGAGCAGAATCTGGCCATTCAACCCATCGAGTCTGCTCTGACATTCAATCACAGTGGATATGATTCTCATCACCTTGTTTATCCTCTCTGAGTGGTGAGTGTCTGGAACGAGTTGTTAGAGGTGGTAATAGTAGAGGTGGGTATCTTTTAAAAAGTATTTAAATAGTTATAGTTATAGAATTCCCTTCACAAACCATTGTGCACTCTGGAATCACCCTGAGTAACTTTGAAAGTAGATTTATTCTTTGAGCATGTAATTCGTGGAGCTGATGATGGGGAAGGAACCAGGGATGTTGTTTATTTGGACTTTCAGAAGGCTTTCATCAAAGTTCCATCAGAGATTAGTGTACAAAATGCTAGTGCTTCAGATTGGGAAATGTTTTGAAATGGACAGAAAACTGGTTGCAGACAGGAAACAAAGAGTAGGAATAAATAGGTCTTTTTCCAAAAGGTGGGTAGTGACTAATGGAGTACCACATGAGATTGAGGCTGAAAGCCCAGCTTTTACTATGTATATTAATGATTTAGATGAAATAATTAAGTTTAATATCTCCAAATTTGCATATGATACTAAGTTGGGTGGAAGGGTGAGCTATAAGGAGAGATTGATTCAGTTAGGATTATGTTTGCTGGAGTGTTTTAGACTCTCTCCATGTTGTGTGTGGTTAGTGTTAATGTGGAATGATTACTAACACATTGATCTGAACAAACAACAGCTGATTTATTCGATGGAGTTGCACTGATATCCATGAGGAAGCGCAGAAATCCGGACTAATTCCCCTCTCCTCTCCCATTCACATATTCTCTTACATCATCATTTTGCGAGGTATTACTTACAAAGTCTGAGTTCACATTCAAGGACCTTCCATCCCATCCCAGACCTTTCATCCTCAATCTCTAATCCAAGACCCCAGTCTCCTGTCCAATCTGAACCTTAACCTGACTCAACTCCTGACCCCTAACATCTGACCCACAATTCATAGCTGCCAACAACTGTCCCACAGCCCAACCACTGACTCCAACACAAACCCTTAGCTACCAATCCATTGACCCAGGACACTTGACCTCCATTCCCCCAGCCCCATGTCCCCTTACCATCTCACTGGCCAACTCCTCACTACCTCCCTACAGAACAGGAGGCTCTTTGCCTTGGGAGGGGGTGAGAGGTGAGGGTGGGTCTCCAGTACTGACCCCACACTAACCAAACCAATATAATCAATTCATTTTACTGCATCCATATGGAATTTTGTTTTGGGAATGTTGCTTAATGAATAAAATAAATACATATAAATGAATAATAACAATAAGAAGAAAACAATGACAAAGTTCTGTCCTTAAGATATGTTAAGAACTATTTCAATGCATTAAAATAATCAGTCAGCGAGTCCTGCCTTGAGCACATATCCTGATCCAAGCATCAAACTCTTGTTAAAATTTCTTTTAAAAAAGGGCCTTTTCCCTCAATGTGTCTAACTACAATTTTGAGGGTGATTCTCATTGTTCGTTATATTCCATCAAAATTCATTGAGCAGGTTTTATCAAATGATCTGCTCATCGTGTATCCCTCCTACCTGGTTCAGTAGTCTCTGTGTTTTTACAGTGGTGCAATGATTAGCACTGCAGCCTCAATCACCAGGAGTCTGGGTTCAATTCCCAGCTTGGGTCAGTGCCCGTGTGGAGCTTGCACATTCTCCCCATGTCTGCATGGGTTTCCTCTGTGTGCTCTGGTTTCCACCCCACACATCAATGGTGTGCGGATTAGGTTGATTGGCCATGGTAAATTAACTCTTTGTGTTCTGGAATGCATAGATTAGAAGGATTAGAGGGACAAATATGTGGGGTTACAGGGCTAGGTGAGTATGTGCAGACTTGATGGGCCAAATGGCGCCCTTTTATGATTCTATGTAAAATCCTGCATTCCTGAGATAGCCAGACCAGGTGAATCTTCTGAAAAGGATAGCCTTGTACCAACAATAAAAGATAAAGGTGACAATTGTTGCAAAGTTGAGGAGAATGTTTGAATTTGGTGTTGGTAAAATTATTAAAAAATGTAAACTGCTCAGGGGGAAAGTATCACATGCTTTTTCTATACTTAGAGAGTTAAACAAAATGCAGGTACACGTGGGGTCCCAGGCTGAAATGTTTGTATCGAAGGCCAAACAGCAGGGTTACCAGGGCAACAGGCTGTCAGGGTTACCAAGGCAATGGGCTGTCAGAGTTACCAAGGCAACGGGCTGCCAGGGTTTTGAACTTTTGTGAATTCAATTTGAATTAGGACAGGCTTTTGAATTTAACCAATCAGTTTAAACCAGGCACTTGGATACCAGCAACCTATTAGATTTAAATCGGATGGTTTTGGGAGTTTGAGACCAATCCTATTGTAGGGGATGTTATGTCAGCACAGGAAGAGACAGTGAGACAATAAACTGAGAGAGAAACCGCCAGAGTTATAGCCTCATCCATGTCTTAGAGAAAGCTCCATCTCGACAGCAAAGGTGCTAAAGACAGAAGTTCCAGCCTGAAGAATCAATAGAAAAAATGCAGAATATTCCGGAATACACTAAATCTGGTTGTAATTCAGAGAGTGACTAAAATTCTACTTACATTTATTAATGAGTTTGAGTTGTATTTATCTAAACAACATTCCATTAGAATCATAATTTATTCCTTTTGTTAGAAGTTTAGTTAACCTGTTCACCTTCATATGCGGGTTAGGTTAATTGACCATGCTAAAATTGTCCCTTAGTGCACTGGGATGTGTAGATTAGAGGGATTAGTGGGTAAATGTGTAGAGATATGGGGGTAGGGCCTGCTCGGGGTTGTGGTTGGTGCAGACTCAATGGGCCGAATGGCCTCCCTCTGCACTGTAGGGTTTGTATGATTCTAGTTAGATAAATAATTACTTGTTGACTTCAGAGAGAGTGGCACAGTGATTAGCACTATTCCTTCACAGCCCCAGGGACCCAGGTTTGATTCCTAGCTTAGGTCACTGTCTGTGTGGAGTTTGCATGTTCTCCCCATGTCTGACTGGGTTTCCTCTGGGGCTCTGGTTTCCTCTCACACTCCAAATGCATGGATTGGTCATACTTTAATTGCCTTTATGTCAGAGGGATTAGCAGGGTAAATACATGATGGCATCTGGATAGGAGTTGGGTGGATTGTTATCATTGCAGGCAGGGTCTTTCACCACAGGGAATCTGGGACTCTATGATTTGTTAATTGTGACAGTTTAGACGGTTCTGTACACTCTGGAATATTACCCCTGAGAATAGAAACCCATTCTTATTTACAATTACTGTTATTCCAGAAACACTGTGGCCATTCCTCACTTCAATATTAACCCAGTGTCAATATTAAGCCCAGTATTAATATTACCCCCAATGTCAATATTACCCCCAGTGTCAATATTACCCCAGTATCAATATTACCCCCAGTGTCAATATTACCCCCAGTGTCAATATTAACCCCAGTATCAATATTACCCCCAGTGTCAATATTAACCCAGTGTCCATATTGCCCCTAGTGTCAATATTAACCCCAGTATCACTTTTATCCCTAATGTCAATATTACCCCCAGTGTCAATATTACCCCAGTATCAATATTACCCCAGTGTCAATATTACCCCCAGTGTCAATATTACCCCAGTATCAATATTACCCCAGTGTCAATATTACCCCCAGTGTCAATATTACCCCCAGTGTCAATGTTACCCCAGTGTCAATATTAACCCAATATCAATATTAACCCAGTGTCAATATTACCCCCAGTGTCAATATTACCCCCAGTGTCAATATTATCCCCAGTGTCAATATCACCCCAGTGTCAATATTAACTCAGTGTCAATATTAACCCAGTGTCAATATTAAAACCAGCGCGAATATTGGTTTGTTTGTATCTTTACTCTTGTTCCTGATAGAAACAAAGCAGCTGGGAGGAGGAAGAGGCCATTCAGCCCATTGAACCTACACCACCATTCAATATGATCACAGTAACAAGTCTCACATCAGCAGGTTGAAGTGAATCAGGAATCAGGTCTCTTTGATATACAAGCTCTCGGGGATGCTGCTCCTTCATCTCCAAAATAAACCTGTTGGACTTTAACCTACATTACAGTGCAGAACAGGCCCTTCAACCTCTGATGAAAACCTGGTTTTGAGAGACTTTGTACTGTGCCCCACCCCAGCCCAACACTGACATCTCCACATCAAAATGATCATGGCTAATTCTCTATCTTGATGCCATACTCCCATATACTCCCTTTACCCCTTCACACCTTTAGATTCTAAAAACCTATTCCTTTCTTAAATATATTCAGTGGTTTGGCCTCCATAGCTTCCTGTGGTTGAGAATTCCACAGGTTCACCAGCCAAAGCGAATAGGTTTCTCCTCATCTGAATCCTAAAGATCTACCTCCCATCCTGAGACTGTGTCCCTTTGTTCCTGACTCCCTCCAGCCCAGAGGAAGCAACGTTCCTGCACACCCACTCTGTCCAGCTCTCCCTGAATTTTACACATTTCAATGACATTACCTTTCATTCTCCAGTGAATACAGCCCAGTATTAACCAATCAGCCACAATAAGGGTGAAAACAACTGTTTGTTGATCAGATCCAATCAAATCCACTCACCATCCAATCAGATCTACTGACCATCTTGTCGGATCCATTTATCACCCAATCAGATCCACTCATTGCCTGGTCAGGTTCACTCAGCATCCAATCAGATCCACTCACTGACCAATCAGATCTACCTACCATCCGACCAGATTCACCTATTGCCCAGTCAGATCCACTCACTGCCCAATGAGATCAATACACAACCCAATCAGATCTACCCACTATCCAATCAGATTCACCCTCCTGTCGTTTTGCTCCAATGAGATGCGAAATGTTTTTCTGTTTTTGTGGTAGTTTGTACTGATTTATAATTAGATCCTCTGGGCTCTGAAGGAGCTGATTCCTGGGAAGTGAATAACATTTTAAAATTTCTTCAATAATTACACACGGCAGAGCCTGTGGACAGGGGTCATGAAGCCTAAACATTTCCTAACAGCATGGCAGCTGGTGGGTCAGAAGTCAGAGGTCCTCCATGTAGATGAGGCAGGGATTGACCTTGTCTATAGTCTGCAGCTGGACACTGGACCTGAATTGTCTCTGGCTGTTCACTGCGTTGTAGCTCAGGGTGGTCCGGTAAACGTTCTTTGTGTATTTCGGGAAGATGATAGTCGTGCTTTGAAAGCGGAGAGCTTTCTGTCGCGGCTCCAGGGTGAGCTGTGATTTGTAATTTCTCCATGTAGAGTTGGGGATGGCGATGACCGTCTCACTGTAGGAGGTGACGGCTGGGATTGGCTGGTAATACACACAGTCCCGGTAGTGTTTGTCTGAATTATAATTCACAAGCGAATGGCATCTGTAAAAACACAAACAAAACGAGACTTCCTGAAATAATCACAGCCAGAAACCTCACCCTGTAGGCAGTGCCAAGGACATCCAACAGAATAATGTCCAGCCATCAAAGAGTTAATTTACAGGGAATGATTCCACAAACTGGGATTGGACTGTCCAGAATTGAGGAGGTTAGAGAGTGGGTTCATCAAAGCTTTAAAGACACTTTGATCCAGTTTGTGAGAATTGCACAGGATGTTACCGATCAGCTTTAGGAAGGACAGAAGGACAGGAGATGGTGATGGAGTTGTGTTGTTGAGTAGAGATGATAGAGATTTGATTTGATTTAGAATCATAGAGGTTTACAACATGGAAACAGGTCCTTCAGCCCAACTTGTCCATGCCACGCTTTTTTTTAATCCCCTAAGCTAATCCTTTGTCCATATCACTCTATACCCATCTTACCCATGTGACTGTCTAAATGCTTTATAAAAGACAATAGTGACAGTGATTTCATTTGATTTGATTTCGTATTGTCTCATGTATTAGCATAGTGAAAAGTATTGTTTCTTGGGTACTATACAGACAAAGCATACTGTTTATAGAGAAGAGAAGGAGAGAGTGCAGAATGTAGCATTATAGTCATAGCGAGGGTATAGAGAAAGATCAACTTAATGCAAAGTACAAAGAACAAAACAGCACGGGAAACAGGCCCTTCGGCCCAACGAGCCCGCGCCGCCACCTCGATGTTCCCACTTCTACCCACAATCCCTGTCTATGTTTATAGATCTATGGATTAAAAACCAAATTTGAGACAATTTAGGGAGAATTTGTTTTGCCAATTAGCCTAAGAGCACATCTTTGGGATGTGGGAGGAAACCGGAGCACCCGGAGAAAACCCACGCAAGCACGGGGAGAATGCGCAAACTCCCACAGACACAGGCCCAAATCCATGTATCTGCACAGCACAGCGATAGTCACTGAGCTGTCGTGTTGCCCATCAAATGGTCCAGGTCAAGCATACACTAATGATGTGAAGCACTAGGATACTCTTGAAAAAAATCCAAGAGCAGCCCTCTCACGACCCATCGCGTGTATGCCCCTCGTTAGACAACAAGGTGGACCAAAGCACCTGTAGAATAAAAACAAGTACATCAATATCATCATCTATTTACGCACTTCCCAGAGACTCCCAAGGCTTATGATCCCTATTTTAAATCAGTTTTTTATACCCCTCCATTCCCATTCTGTTCATGTGCCCATCTAAGTATTTCTTAAATATCTCCAGAGTACCTGCCTCCACCACTTTACTTGGTAGCGCATTCCATACCCCATAGGTCCATTCAGAAATCTGACAGCAGCAGGGAAGAAGCTGTTGTTGAGTCAGTTGATATATGGCTTCAGAATCTGTATCTTTTTCCCATTGGAAGAAGGTGGAAGAGAGAATGTCCGGGCTGTGTGGGGTCCTTAATTATGCTGACTGCTTTGTCGAGGCAGTGGGAAGTGTAGACAGAGTCAATGGATGGGAGGCTGATTTGCATGATGGATTGGGCTACATTCATAGCCTTTTGTAGTTCCTTGCAGTCTTGTGCAGAGCAGGAGCCCACACCAAGCTGTGATACAACCAGAAAGAATGCTTTCTATGGGGCATCTGTAAAAGTCGGTGAGAGTCATAACGGACATGTCAAATTTCCTTAGTCTTCTAAGAAAGTAGAAGCGTTGGAGGGGATTTCTTAACGATAGTGTCAGCATGGAGGGGAACCAGGACAGGACGTTGGTGATATGATATTGAAGAACAGATGATGTGGAGTTTATATGGATTGTGTTAAGAAACAATAAGGGGCACAAAACATTGGTGGGTGGGAGTAATTTACAGACCACCAAACTGTAGCAGTAATGTTGGGAAAAGTACTGATGGGAAATCAGAGATGTGTCTGTTAAAGGATCATCTCTGTGGGTGACTTTAATCTGCAAAAAGATTGGGAGAGTCAGGTTAGTCACAGTACAATAGAGGAGGAATTTCTGGAGTGTGTACGGGATGGTTTTCTGGGAATTTGAATTTTTTTTTTGGAAACTCGAAGGCTGTCTCAGGTTCTGTTTGAAAATGATTCCCTGCAGCCTGGTAAAGAGAAACATGAGTGACAGGCTTTCTAACCACAGGAATGACAAGACACTAATCAAAGCAGCTGATTGGGCAGGAGGTCCTGGTGAATAGTTTATTAAATAGTTTATTGCTTAATCCTGAACTTGGGACTAAAATAAATACGGAGAAAGACTGTATAATTATAATAGAAACATCTGGTAGGAAACGAGGTTCCTAATTAAATGATGCCCCAAGCCAACATATTACTTAAAGGAAGTAACAAACTTAATCAAGCAGGTCTTCATGGCAGGAAACCTTATGAAATGCTCCTCTTGCACCCTGTGGGAAACAATGGGGCAATTCTCCCGTCGCAGCCCGCACGTTTTCTGGTGGATTAAGCTGGGAGATGTGCGTTATTAGCCTTTATCCGGAACTTGCGCATATGTCGGGAATGCGTGTGTATCTCCCAGAGCCGGAGAACAGTTGAGACCAGACCACGCTGGAAATTGACGGGAAGGCAGGTAAATTATTTGAATCTTTTTTTAATGTAATTTAAATATAGTTTGTATGTGATTATCAGCAATTTGCTGGGTCCAATTAAATCTCCCACCCCACCAGAGTACTTCATTCAGCAGGGTTTGGACTAGCCCCCCCCCCCCCCCCCCCCACCCCCCAGTATAAAGGAGAGCAATTGGGGCCCTCCAGTGTGTCAGGCAGTGGGAGATGTTAGTCCCCCCTGGACATGGGCCCCCTGGCAGTGCCCAAAGGGCAAAGTGCCCCTGCCCAGAGGCCACCTTGGCATTGCCCATTGAGTATTGGGCAGTGCCAAAGGGGTGGGACATATTGTGGGCAGGCCTAAGTGCAACTGTGGGGGTGGGGTGGTTCCACTGCCACTCTACAAGGCAATGGTCAGGGCTGGAGGAAGCCAGTGATCAAGGCAGGGGGGGTGGCCTGTCTCCGGGAGTGGGGGTGGTGGGGCTGGGCTGGACATCAGGGTGCTGCGGGGGGGAGTTGGGGTTAGCCTGTGCGGGCTGTGATCAGGCCATGGAGG
The DNA here is from genome assembly GCA_024679065.1 of Sphyrna mokarran. Lineage (NCBI taxonomy): Eukaryota > Metazoa > Chordata > Chondrichthyes > Carcharhiniformes > Carcharhinidae > Sphyrna > Sphyrna mokarran. The sequence continues at coordinate 51,753,078 of JAGIQG010000020.1, read as the reverse complement.
TGGAACTGAAGGGACAGCACTGAGGGGGATCCTGGGCTGAGCAGCATCAGGGCTACGGCGCATGTGCAGAATTCCAGAATTATCAAATTCCACCGCATATAGGCACCCCCCCCCCCCCCCCCCCGCCCACTCCGGGTTTTTAATGAAATTCACGACTGGGATCTCTGCTGTACACAGAGCGCAAGATTGAGGTGAGAAGCTGAACAATCAGGATCTAGAACAGATTTCCCACAAATTCAGGATGAGAGGGCACAGCCTCAAGATTGGGAGGGGGGGGGCATTCAGGTCAGAGTTGAGGAGGGGTTTCTTCACGCAAAGGGTGGTGAATCTTTGGAATTCTCTGCCTGATGAGGTGGTGGAGGCTTCCTCGCTGAACACGTTCAAGAGTGGATAGGTTTTTGATTGACAAGAGAATTAAGGGTTACGGGGAGAAAGCAGGAAAGTGGTACTGAACCACTACAGATTAGCCATGATCTTACTGAATGGTGGGGCAGGCTCGAGGGGCTGGATGGCCCACTCCTGCTCCTATTTCTTATGTTCTTAATTCGGTGGTTTTCAGAGAATCGCACCCCCCCTCCCACCACCAGATTTCCCTCAGATTTTCCCGTATTCCCCTCGGTCTTTACAGAATCACTTCACATTTACCGAATCTCCTGAGCGGATCCACAATTCATTTTGATGCTTTCACCAAAGAACACAGGGTGCATTCTGGGTCTTGGTTCCAATGGGGGCGGATTCAGAACGACATAGGGAATCTGGAATCAAAACAGAACAAATTATCGGGAATAGGCAGACAGCCCCAAACATGGCCAGACACTTCAGATGATGTCTAGACACCCACAAAAAATTGCTCCTGTGATGTTAGTGTACCTTTAAGAGATGTCGTTTTAAAAATTATGTTCTCTACAGTTGTAAGTAGTTGGAGAAACTTGGTTTATTCTCACTGGAGCAATGGAGGTTGAGGGAGAGACCTGATAGAAGTCTACAAGATTATGAGAGGCAAGGACAGAATGGATAGTCAAGCTTTTTCCCAGGGTGGAAGAGTCAGTTACTAGGGGAACAGGTTTAAGGTGCGAGGGGCAAGTTTAAAGGAGATGTACGAGGCAGATTTTTTACACAGAAGGTGGTGGGTGTCTGGAACTCATGGCCAGGGGAGGCAGTGGAATCGGATAAAACAGTGAGTATTAAAGGGCATCTTGACAAGTCCATGAATAGGATGGGAATAGAGGGATCTGGTCTCTGGAAGGGGAGGGGGTTTTAGTTCACTCGGGCAGCATGGGGTCAGTGAAGGCTTGGAAGGGCCGAAGGGCCTGTTCCTGTGCTGTAATTTTCTTTGTTCTTTGATCTTTGATGGTCACAGATAGATCATCAAATAATTTCCAGTAAGTATTTGATGAGGTGCCACAGCAAAGATTATTGTGGACAATAAAATCTCATGAAATGGGGTTAACACTGGCACAGATTGAAGATTGAAGATGGGAAGCAGAGAGTCGGCACAAATGGGTATTTTTCGAGTGCAGGAAGTGGCAAATCGCACAGGGATCAGTGCTGGGATCTCAACTGTTTACAGCTCATATCAAAGACTCGCATAAAGAGATCGAAGATAGTTTTACTAAATTTGCTGCTGACAAAAAGGTAAGTCAGAAAGTAAATTGTGAGGAGGATATAGAGATATAGACAAGTTATATATAGGATACAGAACATAGAGATATTGATAGGTAGGTGATAGGTATTAGGTGATAGATATTGATAGGTAGATATTGATATTGATATTGATATAGGTGATAGATATTGATAGGTAGGTGAGCGGGGAAAGTTTTGGAAAATGGAGAATAATGCAGGAAAATTGAAATCGTTCATTTGAATAGAGAAGTTTCTTATCCAATGGTGAGAGATTGCAGAACTCTGAGGTCTGGGTGTAATGGTACACAAATCACAAAAACCTAATGTGCAAGTACAGAAAACAATTGGGAAATAGAATGTTGATTATAAATCTGCACATCCCCTTGGTGTCTTGGGATGTGCAGGTTGGGGGGATAGGCCGTGCTACATTGCCTCTTGGTGTCCAGGGTGCGTGTGGGTTGGGGGGATTGGCCATAATAGATTGCCCCTTGGTGGGGGTGTGGGTGTTGGGGGGATTGGCCGTGCTAGATTGCCCCTATTGTTAGGTGGATTGGCTGGGTAAATACATGGTATTACATTGATAAGGCCTGGGTGGGATTGTGGTCAGTGCAGACTGGATGCACTGAATGGCCTCCTTCTGCACTAGGATTCTAAGGATTGGGTTATAGTTTAGTTATACAGGGCATTAGTGAGATGACAGGTGGAGTATTGTGAACAGAATCAATCTCCTTATTTAAGGAAAGATTTAAATGTACTGGAAGCAGTTCAGAGAAGATTTCCCAGGAGTAGGTGAATTGTCCAATGGGGAAGGGTTGGAGAGATTGAGTTTGTATCTGTTGGAGTTTAAAGGAAGGGGGGATGTGGCTGAAACATTTCAGATGCTGAGGGGGTGATGACAGGGTGGATGTGAGATGATATTTCCTCTTGTGGGGAACCTGGGACTCGGGGTCACTGTGTAAAAATAAGGGGTTGCTGAGTGGAACAGGGATGAGGAGAATGGGTTCCACCGAGAGAACAGCACCTGCCTCTAACTCTCCTCCTGAAAAGGAGGTGAAAATGGAGAATTTGAATATTTTACACAGAGCTCAATAGATTTTTTATCAGGGTGGTGGGAGGGAGGGGGGCAGATTTGAGGTTACTGTCAATCAGCTATCATCTTACTAAATGGCGGAGCAGGTTCGAGGGGCTGAATGGCCTCCTCCTGCTCCCAGTTCATAACTGCACAAGTTCCCTCACTTACTGCATCCTTTAATATCCCACCTTGTCCAATCCCAATATCCCCCCTGGTTGAAATACTTCCTGGATTCCTGCAGCTCAAACCCCGGAAACAAGTCTCTCACATCAAACCCGCTGTTCCATTCCTGGAATGAATCCATCTTGAATAACCATGCTAACATGAAAACAAACCACTTATTAACGTGACTCTGAATCAGACTGGGATTCCGCGGGTTTTCTCTCTGTGTCTCCAGCTGGTTTCTTCTTCAATAAACACGGAAAAACTTGGCAAATTCCAAAACAGGAAAACTGCCTGGTCTTAGGTTCAGGATTAGATGCAGTAACCTGCTGTTAACTAGTTATTCCTAGTGTTTCACTAGCTGTCTCCTGCCGTTAACTAGTTTAGTCTAGATGATTTAACTTTTGATGGAATTTATTCAAGTAAATGAATGACGAATGAGGACTCCAGGATTAATATCAACTCAATCTCAATTCAATGTGTAACTGTCTTTCATTCAATTAACAAATAATACATGGCAGATGGACTTCAATGTGGATAAATGTGTAATGGTCCATTTTGGTAGGAATAATGGGATGAAGGAGTATTATATCAAGGGTAGGAGTCTTAGCTGTGTTGTAGAGCAGAAGGATCTTGGGGTCCGGGTCCATAGGACTCTTAAATCGGCCTCCCAGGTGGAGGAAGTGGTCAAGAAGGCGTATGGTGTACTGGCCTTCATTAATCAAGAATAGAGTTTAGGAGTCAGGAGGTAATGATGCAGCTCTATAAGACTCTTGTCAGACCTCACTTGGAGTATTGTGCGCAGTTCTGGTTGCCTCATTATAGGAAGGATGTAGAGGCTATTGAGAGGGTGCAGAGGAGATTTACAAGGATGCTGCCTGGATTGGGAGGCAGGCCTTATGAAGATAGGTTGAGGGAGCTGGGACTCTTCTCACTGGAGAGACGTAGGTTGAGAGGCGACCTGATAGAGGTTTATAAAATGTTGAGAGGAATAGATAGGGTGGACTCTCAGAGACTATTTCCCCAAGCTGAAATGGTCACTACGAGAGGACACAGGTTTAAGGTGCAGGGGAGTAGGTACAGAGGAGATGTTAGGGGTAAACTTTTCATTCAGAGGGCGGTGAGTGAATGGAATTGGCTGCTGTCAGCGGTGGAGGCGAACTCGCTGGGGTTGTTTAAGAAGACTTCTGGATGAGTACATGGATTAAATGGGATTGAGAGTTATAGATAGGCCTGGTAGGTAGGGATATGATCAAGGCAACTTATGGGCCGAAGGGCCTGTTTGTGCGGTAGTGTTCTGTGTTCTATGTCACGACCCTTGCAGAGGCCATTCAGCCTCAAGATCCTGTGCTAGCTCTTTGTAAACTATCCAGTTGGACACTGTTGGTCCTATTCTTTCTGCAAATCCTCATAAAACATTCCCACAGCTCCATGACATAGAATCATAGAGGTTTACAAAATGGTAACAGGCCCTTTGGCCCAACTTGTCCATGCCGCCCAGTTTTAAGCTATTCCCAATTGCCCACATATCCTTCTACATCCATCGAACCCATGTAATTATCTAAATGCTTTTGAAGAAACAAAATTGCATCTGCCTTTACTACTACCTCTGGCAGCTTGTCCTAGACACTCACCACCCTCTGCTCGAGGGGCTGGCTGGTCTACTCCTGCTCCTATTTCTTATACACTATAGAACACTGTAGCACAAACAGGTCCTTCGACCCACAGGTTGTACTGATCATATCTATACCTACCAGGCCATAGAACTATCTGTAACTCCCAATCCCATTAAATCCCATATACTCATCCAGAAGTCTCTTAAAAGACCCCAGCGAGTTCACCTCCACCACCACTGACGGCAGCCGATTCCATTCACTCACCACCCTCTGAGTGAAAAACTTACCCCTAACATCTCCTCTGTACTTGCTTCCCAGCACCTTAAACCTGTGTCCTCTCATAGCGACCATTTCAGCCCTGGGAAATAGCCTCCGAGAATCCACTCTATCTATTCCTCTCAACATCTTATAAACCTCTATCAGGTCGCCTCTCAACCTTCGTCTCTCCAGTGAGAAGAGTCCCAGCTCCCTCAACTTTTCTACATAAGGCATGCCTCCCAATCCAAGCAACATCCTTGTAAATCTCTTCTGCACCCTCTCAATAGATTCCATATCCTTCCTATAGTGAGGTGACCAGAACTGCACACAGTACTCCAAGTGTGATCTGACAAGGGTCTTATAAAGTTGCAGCATTACCTCCCAACTCCTAAACTCAATCCCTCTATTAATGGAGGCCAGCACACCATATGCCTTCTTGACCACATCCTCCACCTGCGGGGCTGATTTAAGAGTCCTATGGACCTGAACCCCAAGGTCCTTCTGATCCTCAACACAACTAAGACTCCTACGCTTGATATTATACTCCTTCATCCCATTGGAGCTGCCAAAATGGACCACCACACGTGTTATGTTCTTATGTTGTGTGTGAAAAAATTGCCTTTCTGGACCCTTTTGTATCTCTCCCCTCTCACCTTAAACCTATGCCCTCTAGTTTTAGATTCCCCTATCTTTGGGAAAAGATATTGACTATCTCACTGATCTGTGCTCCTCATTATTTTATAGACCTCTATAAGATCACACCTCAGCCTCCTACACTCCAGAGGAAAAACGTCCTCCTTTGCCTTATCTGCTAAAACAATCTCGTGTCCCCTTTTTACCCTCCTGATTTCTCTCTTAACTCTACTCCTACACTCCCTATACTCTTCAGGGCATTCACTTGCTCCCAGCTGCCTATCCATGTCCTGTGCCTCTTTCTTCTTCTTGATCAGGGCCTCAAATCCCGAATTATCCAGGGTTCCCTGTCTCTGCCAGCCTTTGCCCTTCACTCTAAGAGGAATGTGTTTACCCTGAACCCTGGTTAACTTTTGAAAGCCTCCCACTTACCAGAAATCCCTTTTCCTTCCCACAGACTCCCCCAATTAACTTTTGAAAGTTCCTGTCTGATACCATCAAAATTGGCCTTATCCCAGTTTACAATTTTAACTTTTGGGCCAGACTTATCATTCTCCATAGCTATCTTAAAACCAACAGAATTATGGTCACTGATCCCAAAGTGATCCCTCACTAACACTTCTATCACCTGCCCTTCCTTATTTCCCAAGAGGAGACCAAGTTTTGCCCTCTCTCTGTTCAGGCCATCCACATACTGAATGAGAAATTCCTCCTGAATGAGAAATTCCTCCTGAATGAACTCAACAAATTTCTCTCCAACTAACCCTCTAATACTATGGCTGTCCCAGTCAATGTTGGGAAAATTAAAATCTCGGACTATTACCACCATATTTTTCTTGGAATCTGTAATCTCCTTACATATTTGCTGCTCAATTTCCCGCTGACTCTTTGGGGGCCTATGGTATAACCCTATCAAAGTGATTCCCCCTTCTTATTTCTCAGTTCCACCCATACAGACTCAGTGGCAGAACCCTCAGATATATATCCTCTCAGTACGGCCCTGGTGCTTGCCGTAATCAAATTGCAACTCCCCCTCCTCTCTTACCTCCTGTTCTATCTTTCCCATAGCATGTGTACCCTGGAACATTGAGCTGCCAGTCCTGTCCCTCCCTTAGCCATGTCTCAGTAATTTCTATAATATCCCAGTCCCAAGTGCACATCCATACCCTGAGTTCATCTGCCTTGCCCGTCAGGCCTCTTGCAATGAAATAAATGCAGTTTAATCTGGATTTCCTTTGCTCTCTGCCTTGCTTTTGCCTGATGTGTCTGCTACTAGGATTACTGACACTCCCTTGACTACTTAATGTGCTCTTTTTAACTTCTGTGCTGTCCTTGAACTTCTCTTCTGTCTCTCTATTGCTTTGGATCCGACCCTCCTGCCAAACTAGTTTAAATCCTCCCAAGTTTGTAATTTTTATAAATGATCTGGATGAGGGTATTGAAGGATGGATTAGTAAATTTGCAGATGACACTAAAGTTGGTGGAGTGGTAGATAGTGAAGAGGGGTGTTCTAGTTTGCAGAGAGACTTGGACAAGTTGCAGAGCTGGCCGAGAGGTGGCAAAAGGAGTTTATGAGTAGAAGTGTGAGGTAATTCACTTTGGCAGGATAACATGTGTAGAGTATAGGGCTAATGGTAGGACTCTTAATAGTGTTGATGAACAGAGGGATCTTGGTGTACATGTGCATAGATCCCTGAAAGTAGACAGTCAAGTCGATAAGGTGTTAAGAAGGCATACAGAGTCTTAGCTTTTATTGGTAGGGGGATTGATTTCGGAGCCGCAACGTCATGTTGCAACTGTACAAAACTCTAGTGCGGCCGCACTTGGAGTATTATGTACAGTTCTGGTCCCCACATTATAAGAAAGATGTGGAGGCATCGGAGAGGGTACACAGGAGGTTTACCAGGATGTTGCCTGGTATGGAGGGAAAGTCTTATGAGGAGAGGCTGAGGGATTTGAGGTTGTTTTCGTTAGAAAGAAGGCGGCTAAGAGGAGACCTTATTGAAACATATAAGATGATTAGAGGTTTAGATAGGGGGGACAGTGATAGCCTTTTTCCTAGGATGGAGAAAGCTAGCACGAGGGGACATAGCTTTAAAATAAGGGGTGGTAGTTATAGGACAGATGTCAGAGGTAGGTTCTTTACCCAGAGGGTGGTAAGGGTATGGAATGCCCTGCCTGCGGCAGTTGTAGATGCGCCAAGTTTGGAGGCGTTTAAGAGGTTAGTAGATACGTTTATGGATGAAAAGGGAATGGTTTAGGTTAGAGGGTCATTGCCTTTTCCTAATTGGTCGGCGCAACATCGAAGGCCGAAGGGCCTGTTCTGAGCTGTAATGTTCTATGTTCTAAGTGGCTCTAGCAAATCTCCCTGCCAGGGTGTTAGTCTCCCTCCAGCTCAGATGTAACGCATCCCTTTTGAACGGATCACCACATCCCAGAAAAGATCACAATAAGCCAGAAGAGGAGAGCCAGAAGGGGTCATGAGAAGGTCTTGGCAGGTAAGATTAAGGAGAATCCCAAGGCTTTCTACAAATATGTGAAAAGTAAAAGGATGAGAAGAGAAGGGATAGGGCCTATAAAAGGTGAAGGGGGAAAAGTCTGTGTGATCCTGAAGAAATGGCAGAGGTGCTTAACGAGTACTTTGCCTCGGTATTCACGGTGGAAAGTGAACTGGGAGATTGCACTGCAGGTTTGAGGCATACGGAAAAGATTAAGTATGTGGATGTTAGGAAAGAGGATGTGTTAGATCTGTTAAATTCTATCAAGATAGACAAGTCGCCGGGACCGGATGGGATGTACCCCAGGTTATTGTGGGAGGTGAGGGAAGTGGTTGCAGAGCCCCTGGCAATGATCTTTGCGTCGTCCATGGAAACGGAAGAGGTTCCAGAGGATTGGAGGATTGCGGATGTGGTTCCTATCTTTAAGAAAGGGAACAGGGATAGTCCAGGAAATTACCAACCGGTGAGTCTGACTTCAGTGGTTGGTAAGCTGATGGAGAGGCTTCTGAGGGATAAGATATATGAACATTTGGAGAAGTTTGCCTGATTAGAAATAGTCAGCATGGTTTTGTCAAGGGCAGATCATGCCTTACGAGCCTAGTTGAGTTCTTCGAAAATGTGACTGAACACATTGACGAAGGAAGGGCGGTGGACGTGATGTACACAGACTTTAATAAGGCTTTTGATAAGGTCCCACATGCAAGGCTTCTGGAGAAGGTGAGAGGGCATGGGATCCAAGGGGCTTTGGCCTCGTGGATCCAGAACTGGCTTGCTGGCAGAAGGCAGAGAGTAGTTGTGGATGGGTCTTGTTCTGCATGGAGGTCGGTAACCAGTGGAGTGCCCCAGGGATCTGTTATGGGACCCCTGCTGTTTGTCATTTTCATAAATGACCTGGATGAGGAAGTGTAGGGATGGGTTAGCAAGTTCGCCGACGATACAAAGATCGGTGGTGTTGTGGATGGTCTGGAGGGATGCCAAAAGTTGCAGCAGGACATAGACAGGATGCAAGACTGGGTGGAGAAGTGGCAGATGGACTTCAACGCAGATAAATGTGTAGTGGTCCATTTTGGCAGGAATAATGGGATGAAGGAATACAATATAAGGATGAGGCTTGATGGCTCGGTTAGTGCAATGGATAGCTATACATTAGCCAGGAGGGAGCTAAAGAGTGAATTGAGGAGAGCTAAGAGAGGACATGAGAAGACTTTGGCTGATAGGATTAAGGAGAATCCTAAAGCTTTCTTTAGATATGTTAAGAACAGAAGATTGGTTAGGGCAAGATTAGGGCCAGTTCTAGACAGCAGTGGGAAGTTGTGCGTGGAGCCTGAAGAGATTGGAGAGGCACTGAATAAATATTTCTCTTCGGTATTCACGCAGGGTGATGTAAATGTAGTTATGGAGAACACTGAGGTACAGGGTAGCAAGCTGGAAGGTATCGAAGTAGATAGGGAGGATGTGCTAGATATTCTCGAGGGTTTGAAGGTGGATAAGTCCCCTGGGCCGGACAGGATTTACCCTAGGATTCTCTGGGAGGCAAGAGAGGAGATTGCAGAGCCTCTGGCTCTGATCTTCAGGTCGTCGTTGGTTACGGGTGTGGTTCCGGAGGACTGGAGGATAGCGAATGTGGTCCCGTTGTGCAAGAAGGGGAAGAGAGACCTTCCAGGGAATTATAGGCCAGTGAGTCTTACTTCTGTGGTGGGCAAAGTGTTGGAGAGAATAATTAGGGATAGGATTTATAGTTCTTTAGAGAGTAATGAATTGATTGGAGATAGTCAGCATGGTTTTGTGAAGGGTAGGTCGTGCCTTACTAACCTCATTGAGTTTTTTGAAAAAGTGACTAAGGAGGTGGATGGGGGTAAGGCGGTTGATGTGGTATATATGGACTTTAGTAAGCGTTTGATAAGGTGGCCCATGGAAGACTTCTGCAGAAAATGCAGATGTATGGGATAGAGGGTGATCTAGCTAATTGGGTTAGGAATTGGCTAGCAGATAGAAGACAGAGGGTGGTGGTTGATGGGAGATATTCATCGTGGAGTTCGGTTACAAGTGGTGTACCTCAGGGGGCTGTTTTGGGGCCCCTGCTGTTTGTAATTTTTATAAATGATCTGGATGAGGGTATTGAAGGATGGATTAGTAAATTTGCAGATGACACTAAAGTCGGTGGAGTGGTAGATAGTGAAGAGGGGTGTTGTAGTTTGCAGAGGGACTTGGACAAGTTGCAGAGCTGGGCCGAGAGGTGGCAAATGGAATTTAATGTGGAAAAGTGTGAGGTAATGCACGATGGCAGAAATAATAAATGTGTAGAGTATAGGGCAAATGGTAGGATTCTTAGTAGTCTAGATGAACAGAGGGATCTTGGTGTGTATGTGCATAGATCCCTGAAAGTAGGCAGTCAGGTCGAGAAGGTTGGTAAGAAGGCATATGGAGTCTTGGCTTTTATTGGTAGAGGGATTGAATTTCGGAGCCGCAACGTCATGTTGCAACTGTACAAAACTCTAGTGCGGCCGCACTTGGAGTATTGTGTGCAGTTCTGGTCCCCACATTATAAGAAAGACGTGGAGGCATTGGAGAGGGTACAGAGGGGGTTTACCAGGATGTTGCCTGGTATGGAGGGCAGGTCTTATGAAGAGAGGCTGAGGGATTTGAGGTTGTTTCGTTAGAAAGGAGGAGGCTAAGAGGGGACCTTATCGAAACATATAAGATGATTAGAGGTTTAGATAGGGTGGACAGTGATAGCCTTTGTCCTAGGATGGAAAAAGCTAGCACGAGGGGACACAGCTTTAAATTAAGGGGTGATAGTTATAGGACGGATATCAGAGGTCGGTTCTTTACCCAAAGGGTGGTTCGGGAGTGGAATGCCCTGCCTGCAGCAGTTGTAGACGCGCCAAGTTTGGTGGCGTTTAAGAGGTTAGTTGATAAGTATATGGAAGAGAAGGGAATGGTTTAGTTTTGAGGGGCATTGCTTTTTATATTGGTCGGCGCAACATCGAAGGCCGAAGGGCCTGTTCTGTGCTGTATTGTTCTATGTTCTATGTTCTATGTTCTAATATAAGGGGTAGGAATCTTAGCTGTGTTGTGGAGCAGAAGGATCTCGGGGTCCGGGTCCATAGGACTCTTAAATCGGCCTCGCAGGTGGAGGAAGTGGTCAAGAAGGCGTACGGTGTACTGGCCTTCATTAATCGAGGAATAGAGTATAGGAGTCAGGAGGTAATGATGCAGCTCTATAAGACTCTTGTCAGACCCCAGTTGGAGTACTGTGCGCAGTTCTGGTTGCCTCATTATAGGAAGGATGTAGAGGCTATTGAGACGGTTCAGAGGAGATTTACAAGGATGCTGCCTGGATTGGGAGGCAGGCCTTATGAAGATAGGTTGAGGGAGCTGGGACTCTTCTCACTGGAGAGACGTAGGCTGAGAGGTGACCTGATAGAGGTTTATAAAATGTTGAGAGGAATAGATAGGGTGGACTCTCAGAGACTATTTCCCCGAGCTGAAATGGTCACTACGAGAGGACACAGATTTAAGGTGCAGGGAAGCAAATACAAAGGAGACGTCAGGGGTAGGTTTTTCACTCAGAGGGTGGTGAGTGAATGGAACCGACTGCCGTCGGAGGTTGTTGAGGCAAACTCACTGGGGTCTTTTAAGAGACTTCTGGATGAGTATATGGAAAAGAATAGGATAGGGGGTTATAGATAGGTCTGTGTATTGGTAGATGTGATCGGCGCAACTCGTGGGCCGAAGGGCCTGTTTGTGCTGTATTGTTCTATGTTCTATGTTCTATGTTCTAAGCCAAAATTCTAAATCCTTAAATTCTCCAAATGCCTCCTCGCCCCATAACCCAATCACCCCCACCCAGCCCTGTAACCCCATCCTGCTGTCTCTTAACCCCATCACCCCTGCCCCATAACTCAATCCCCCCCCCCTCACCCCGTACTGTAACCCAATCCCCATGCCCCCGGTCAGTTTCATCCCTGGAAGGGAGAGGGACATGTCTGGTTGGCACCCTGGCACTGTCCCTCGTCACTGCCCCCTGGCACTGCCCCCGGTACTTCAGCACCGTCCCCTGCCCCCAGCAAATGAACAAACACAAGATGTGAAACACCAAACATTCCACTTACAATAATCTA